>VZDJ01000325.1:1931716-2179189 GCA_008694505.1 Cyanoderma ruficeps | reverse complement strand
TTTTTTTTTTTTTTTTGTGCTGATAATGCATCATTTGGAAAGTTTTGCTTTTTAGCTTTAAGCCCTTTATGTGTGCTGAAAAGAAAGCCCATGAAAACATAAACTTGATGTCGCCCTGATGTTTTCAGCTTTCTGCCTCTGTGCAGAAGCTTTCTCACCTTCACCTTCAGATGCACGGCAGTGTGAAGTCACAGACGCAGGCTGCAAACTCCCGCTCTTCAGGAGGTCAGCAGATGTGACTCAGGCGGCAGTCGGCACGTCCAGGAGCTTCTGCACTCGATCTGGCCGACCGCTCAGGCTGCAGCCCTCCCACGTCCAGGGTCACCAGATGTGACCCAGGCTGCGGTCCAAACACGTTCGGAGGGTCACCAGATGTGACCCAGGCTGCGGTCCGAACACGTCCGGAGGTCACCAGATGTGACCCAGGCTGCGGTCCGAAGACGTTCGGGAGGTCACCAGATGTCGCTTGGACACATCTTGGGGTCACGACTTGTGGTTTGGTTGCTGCGGTGCTCCTCAGAGAGGGCACCACTTGTCGCTAGCTGAAGCTGGGTGTGTCCCCCTTTTAGGGACAGGAAAGGAGCAGGCAGACACAGCAGCAGTGAAGGGATCACTCTTCTCTTTATTTACATTTCTACTTTTTTATACATATGTACAGAAGTCCAGAGATTGGCTAGAGAGGTCACCACCTCTCAACCTGAGTGGTGGACATGACCATCAATCAATTCTTCTCTCAGAGGAGAAGAATGCAAACATTTCAAGGATACACTTTGTTTACATCAGAAGGCTGTGAGAAAGCTTCTGCACAGAGGCAGAAAGCTGAAAACATCAGGGCAACAACTTTATAGAGTCAAATAGCATGAACTCAAAAAGTAACTGCTCCCTCACCTGAGGCTCAGAATGATGTGGTTTCTCAAGCGTGAGTTACTGCAGAAAAGTGAAGTCCTGATGAAGTGGAGGGGATGCAAACTGCTTTCCATGTGAGGTTTCTCTGGCCAACACAAATCAAGCACCCCTTCCTCCTCTCAACACGTGTGAGTGCCAGCACTCTGAGGTGTATCCCTGACCATTGGCTCTCTTATCAGCAAAGTCTCTGCTTATTCCCTTTGCCTTGGTAGGTAAATGGTAGATAAGAGATCCTTCACACCTTGCCTAAAACCTGGTACACCCTAGCTTGTCCCAGGTTTTCCAGCAGTCGGTAGTAGACCTTTCATGAGATGGTACAGGCAATTAAGTATAAAATTGGGATCATTCACATGTGATTAGTTCAGATTTTTTGGTGGTTTTCTCTTTCCTAGCCCTGTGAGCGCTCCTTGTGTGGCAGGAAGCCCATCCTTGCATCAGGGAGGGTATTTCAGGGCATTTTGCAATGGCCAATTTTCTTTCATCCACAGGGTTACTGAGGAAAAGCAGAGAAAAGGGAGTGCTAACCTGGGCCTTTGGTAGGCTTATCCTCCACCTGACTATCACTCTCTTTAATTTGCTCAGCCTCCTTTCTGTGAAGGGCAGATGAAGTGGCATTTACTGCATAGTTTAGCCTTGCAGTTCTGGCCGGGGCTCAAGAACGTGAGAGAGATTTTCCTGGATTCCCTGGGAAACAGCCTGCTTTTTGCAGGCCCTCCTGGAAGATGAAAACTATGGAGAAGGTAAGAACTTAATACTAAGAGCATACATGGTAAATAGAAGGACTAGGTGGCAAATTCTTCTATATATGAATACCATATTTTTCCAGCAAAAGAAGGAACAACTTAGCATGCCAATAGTAGCTGGTGTCTCCCACCTTTGAGAAGCATTATTTTCCTCTTCCCTTCTGGCTATGAAGAAGCCAGTGAAGATACATAAAAGCTGAGACTCCTTGAAGCCCAAGGAATACCTGTCTCTTAAGAGCATCTGAGTAAAAGTATTTAAACAAAAGCAGGTGAGCCTTACTTATAGGATGCTGTTTAACTCACAACTCTGCTGATCCTCGCCAGACAGAAGTAAAGAGAGAGCTTTTACTTTATGCTTTTCTTTCAGTTAATAAACTTTGTATGTGCAAGTGATGATGTGAGAAAAGATGTTCACTTTTTAAAATTTCAAAGCTTTATTAAAAACCTTAACAAAATACAACAAAGGATTGAATAAAGAAAAAGAGCAGCACTGGGAGTATGGAACTACACCACCATGGGCTCATCCACAAAATGGCTGCTCTGCCCTTTATGCTCCTGGTGTTGCATCAGGTAAGCCTGGCCCCTCACAAAGCCTGTCAATCAATGCTTCTTTGCTGTTTATTGGTGGAGACTGCTTTCTTGCAACTTGATTGGATGTCAGATGTTGCCATGCCACGCCCCCAGTAACAAGCCTGCCCCTCTCCCGAGGGCCCTGACTACCAAGGCCGTCCATGTCAATAATAGGAGGGGGAGTGAAACGGGACTATGAGGAGAACAAATCACAACAACACAACTACAGACCAATAAAACTTCTCTTAACATACACATACTATTAATCTCTTAACTGTGAGAGCCAACCATCACATTGCCCATCTATAACAATGATAATCAGGAAGACAAGCAAAGTACATATTTAGGAGTTTTAAAAGAATCCAGAAAATGCAATTTCTTCCTGAAGAATGGATCAAATATTTTCTCAGTGGGGAGGAATAGAATGGGGAAGGTTGAGGTTGTTTCTCTAGCTGTGATTGCTGTCTCAGTTATTTACACAGCAGTGCCACTTTCAGCTGGGGAACACAAACACATATGGGAAATCAAACTAAGGTGACTAAATCCTAGAATGGAAAAGCTGTCTTTTAGCTTCTAAACTAGCTACATGAATAAAATGAAAAAAAATTAACATGTACTGGAGCATACCAATAAGTTTCATGCTGATTTCACAAGACTCTGGCTCTTAATCATCCAGAGGAGGGTCTGTACTGAGGATAATAGTATTTGTGAAGCTGCCATGGGAGCTGTACTATTACAGGTGCCTTTAGTGCTATCATGGTGTCACTTATATTTGTAAATGAACGTACTTGGTGGTTTTCTGTGCACTTGATCTTGTTTCCACCAACTTCAAATTAATGGGATTTTTTTTTCTACTTGAAAGGAGGTAAAATGCTGATAAATGTGCCTGTTTCTAGTTTTCAATTTAAGTAAGTAAAAGTAGAAAGTAACCTGCCTTCAAATGAGAGCAAGATTCAGCAGTGTCCAAATCAGAAAAAACGCCAACCTTAAACCATATTTTTTTTGTTCTTCTCAGCTTACTTATAAAAGAGCCGTAAGGAATCGCTAGATTTATAACAGATATATGGATAAAACTGCCCATTGGTTATATTATGGAGGAGTCAGGTGTATGTCTAAAAAGTATCTCTATCATATACCTGCTGGTTGTACCTGACTGCAGATGATAAAGGAAAATTAGGCAATTTCCTTAAAAAATACTTACTAAATGTTTGTGGTGAGTACAGGTTTGGGTAGCATTAATCTCTTTAGTTGAGGAGGTTCTCTCCTCAGTCTGGCACAGTTTGGCTTGTGAAGAGTAGTATTAGGTGACTTTAAAAATAGCCACACAATTGTAACAAACAGAAATCCAGAACTGAGTATTAAAAGACAGAGTGGTACTACATGAGATCCAAGAAATTCCCATGTCTTGTGGATTTAGCGTGGCAGTATATCAGGCCTTTCAGAAGCTAAAGAAATCAGTTTGCTTGTCTGATTTCCTTTGATATTTTGATCAATATTTCGAGATCCTATTATTTTTAATAAAGAATAGATATGCAAGGGACAGCTTTAATTGCCATGATTTCCATGTGAAACCTTGTAATTTACCGAGGGATCTGTCACAATTTTGAGTATCTTTCTAAATTAGTAATACAAAATTTTAGATTTTGGATAATGACCACAGATTGGACAATGAGGTTGACACCTCTCCAACCACACTGGTCAAACTGGAAGTCTATTAATTGTCTCTCCTCAAGAGAGGAACGATAAATATGAACAGTTTATAATAATATTACTTTTGTTTACATGAAAATTTGTGAGAAACTCCACTACAAAAATGCAAACATCAGAAGGCTGAAAAAGATCAGGGCAGCAACTGTGTTTTATGGTGTGCCAGATCTCTGGCACACTGGGAAAGTCATGTTGTCTTTTAGCTGTCTTGCACTCTTGTGTTTTTGGCTCTCTGGCACACTGGGGTAGTCACGCTGTATTTTGGCTGTACCTTCCCCTGTGTAGGCACAGGACAGTGCTGGTGGCTGCTGCCAGACCCCCACCAGCCAGGTCTGGGGGTTGTGGCAGCCCCACTGCTCGTGGGTGGAGAAATTAACTGTCCCAGCACCGTGTGGTGTGAGGTGTGCTCCGTGCTGGGAGATCTGGAGCGTGGTGCCAATAACACAGCCCCAGCTGCACCCACATGGGCAGATATCCACAGGGGAGCAGTGATGCACCCCTAGAACTGCCTGTCCTTGTGGTGGGTGCTGCTGCCCAACAATCTGGGATCCAGCTCTGTTCTCATCCTCAAATCTCTGTCTGAGGGGAGAGGGGGTGTGTGTCCTGATGAGGTATTGGTGTTTCTCTTGCTTTTCTCTGCAAGACCTTCATCAGGAACCTGTTCCTTGCAAGCATTATAGAAACAAACGTATGAGTTTCCAAAAAGATTCCTTAACTAAAAAGACCTGCAAAAAGTAAAAGCATTCATAGTACATTTGCTGAACATTAGGGAAAAACAGATCCTCAGATATGTTTTTTGTATGTACAATGCAAACAGCAATTTTTATTTTTAGGTAGCCTTCCTAGCATTTAAAGCACGTATGTTGTAGGCATAACTCAAATTGCTGTAAATCAAAATCTAGTGGAGAATTGATACTTTAAGTAAAGTTACAGTGCATGTTAAAACAAGGGTATTGGTGAGATTTTTTTCAAGGAGTCTAAAAGAAATAGACAAGAACTCTATAAAACTTCAGGATCTTGTGGTTTCTCAGGACTCTTCTACAGCCCATTCTTGTTATGAATTTCCTTGTTATGTTTCCTTGTTATACTGTTGGCACAATAAAAGCCAGCAAAGTTCAAGTTCTCTGTTGGTTTCTCACCAAAGATAATAGAAGAGGATGAACTTGAGTAATTGTGATGGAGTGGTGGACTGCTTATTTTGTACAGTAATGAGACACAGCTGAAAAGAATTTATGTTCCAAATTAGCATGCAGGAAGGTACTGAATGCAAAGCAGCTCTGGTGAAATAAGTGACTTAAAGACCCTGACCGCAAACAGTTATTAAATGTTGCGCTCAATAACACGATAACAATGCTCTTTTAGAAACTTTTTTATCTTTGTGACATTGGTGGTAGCAGTTCTGAAAGCAGCTGGTAGATCACAGCCACAAAAGTACAGCTTCCAAAACAGAGACACATGAAAGCAGGGGATCAGTATGGACTTTGAAGTGCTTTATCTTAGTGTATTTTTTTAACCAGGGTGAACAGATCTGAGGTCAGATAGCCATGAATAATCAGGGAGACCGCTAAAGAGATTTAAATATGCTTTATTTTCAGCATATTTATCTTGAATATTCAGATATGGCTGAAGTTTCTACAAGCTCCAAGGGCTATAAGATGTTCCAGAAGTTTCATGAGGCTTGTACCTTCTATTCATTGCTGCATAGAGCTCTTTGGAGTCGTTCTTTTGTCTGGGTAATTTAATATAAGGAAGGTTTGGGCTATTAACTGACAAGAACTGTAGAATTTGGAAAGTGGTGGTTATAGTGTACCTGCAGAGAAGGAATAAAAAATTTTGGTGTAACTAATGCAGAATTGATGTCTTGAGGGAAAGAGACTGTTTGAAGAAACAGTTGCTTTCCTGTGCATGGTATATATTGGCTTTTAAAGTAATACTATTGAAAACTGAAACAGCACCTACTGAACCAGGACTGCATACATGACTGGCAGTTGCCAAGCAGTAATTACCAGGAGAAAAAGTCAATTAACCACCAGGACTTTGTGCCTGTGTGTGAGGCTTCATTTATTTCAAATTTTTGGTCACGTGTCATGTCTGTTCTTCATTGCCATCCTACCTCCCCATTTACATTCTCCTCCCTATCACAGAGTCCTGTGTTCCCATTTGGCAGCTCTAATTTTAGCAAGGACTCTTTTTGTCAGATGCCTGAAAACTGTTAATGAAATGTACTCTGAAATGTAAACTGTTAATGAAATACTCAGAAGCATTGAGCATTTTTGTAAACTGAAAAGGTATAAAATGAATCTTTACAGTCACTTTATTGTTTTCAGACAACTGTGAAGATAGATCTAAACTGTGGAGTGTAGAACCAAGTCAGGGCTTTGATCACTGCATGTCTCGGGAGCATTGGAGTGCCTGTTAACTCTGGCTTGTCTCCTGTGTGTAGTTGTAATATTTCCTGTCTTCTTGGGTATAGATGTGTAGTCTGTGCATCTGTGAGGTCAGGTGCTTAGGCATCTATGTCTTCATGTCTCTGTAGATTTGATTCTCTTTATTTTTTCTGATCCGATGCAAGAGGTGGGGGACATATCTGTTCCAAACATCAGTTTGCCTTCGATCAGTATTCCTGGGAATTCTGGGGCTGCTGGAAGTACCATAGAGCTATCTAAGAAGGGAGTTCTTTGCTCAGCTGTTGCAAGCTTGTTTCCTTATGTTCAAGTGTTAGAACTGATTCTACCAAATCATCATAATTTCTCAATAAATTCAGTCACAAATGGATGTCAGAGAAGCAGGCATGTATTTGGCTGTTAATGCTGAAGTTAGTGTTCTGCATTTTATCTGATTCAGATTCCCACACACAAAGGAAAAAATAGGCATAATAAAGTGTGTAGAAACAAAGAAGAAATGACGTTTCAAATGCTGCTGTAGTTTGCAATCAGCTGGAATGCATTTAAATATAGCATCATAAGAGAGGTGTTAGGAAGAATTGTTTTGCCCCCTCTGCCTTGACAGCCTCGATCGTAAGTGCTTGGTGCTCATAGTTCTGGGAGCAGGATGCTCTCTAATGCATCCTCTGTCTACTGTGTGTTCCCTTGGCATCTCAGCTAGATATTGGCAAGCATTCAGGGACCATAACCTCGTCCCTACAGCTTGGGCAGGCTGCCACTACTGCATGTTACCTACTTGTACAGTTTTCAGGCTGACTGAGGATAGTAATTGGGTTTTGAATATTTTTAGTTTTGCTCCTGGTTTCACTTGACCAAGGCTCCCTTAAAAAGTGTCATCACGCCAGGACAGATGGCCTTATCTTGATGGTCCTGCTTGCATGGCGGAACTTCTTTTCCCTTACATCTTCTTAAACTGATGCTGAAATAGCTAACGGTGTTCATCTGATGGATTCCCCGAGGAAGCAGCAGCTCTATTTGAGATACCATTCTGCTCAGACCTTCCTGCAAAGATTTGTGGGCTAATAAGGCTTTGAGGAAGCTCCAGGCTGCATTCCTCCTCTATATACTAAATGACACAGTATTATCTTCAAGCCAGTATAGTGAGTTCATTTGTTTCTACTTCCTAACAACTTAGAAGGAAGGATAAAAGCTGGGCTTCTCTCACTGTTCTTCTCCCCACAGGCTGATGTTGGAGATGCAAGCTTCCTGCTGCCATCCTCCCTCTCCTTTACCTTGCCACTTTTTTTTCGTGTTGACTGAATACGCTTATTCCACGTCTTTCATCTCCCAGAAGTTCTCTTCAATGTTCCTCGAGTTCTGTGAATGCAGAAGGTAGGGAACTGAATCTCACATTTGTTACCTGTGCTTGGAACTAACCAGAACTGGGTATCACAGGAGAGATGATGACAGTCTTTGTCTGTGCTATCAGTTATACACCTGACCTTTTCTGAGGGCTCTTGTAAAGCAATTGTCCATTTTCATTGGGAACTGTGTATAGCAACAAAAGCTGTAACTCAGTCATGCAGAGAAAAGCATCACCTCAAAAAAATCTTTCTCCCTCAGAGAAACTTCTTCTATACACCAGGATTCAGGTTTGCCTCTAGACAGTCAGGTTTATAACATATATAGTAAGTTTTCAATTGCACCTCAGCCACCCGTGTTGATTTATTGGCCAGGAGAAAGAAAAAGCTGCTCTGTGAATTCTAGCGTTTGTTTCATGCAGGTAAATACTTAATTTGGGATGCATGACTGTTGCATACATGTAGAGATATTGTAAATGAAAGGTCTTACAAAATATGGCTCAGGGCCTGCTACTCTAGCTAATCTAGCAGGAGCTTGTTAGTTCCCATAAGGAGGAATTTTAAGAATGAGAATCCGTTTGCATAAAAACCTGTTCTTACAGGGAAAAGTAAGTGGCACCAGCACAAACAATGAATCTATCCCATGGGAATCAGTGAATGAAATCTGTAAACTAACCAAATATGGAAAAAATTTGACAGATGTACACCCTTGCCATTTACCATCCAATAAACTGAGTGTCAGTGTATTGTTAGTGAATTTGGTCTGACACAGTCAGATACACAGTCAGAAGATGCCTTCTGATATTTCCTGTAAGTAAGAGCTTTGTGAATAAATAATTGGCTTTTCAGCATGGAGAAACTGAGTCCCATCTGCTTATTAATGCAACATATGACATAATACATTCTCACAATGTATTTATACTTTGATAAAACATTATGAAATGCAAAAGAATGTTTCTTTAAAGAAATATGTTTCAAATCAGACTTCCTTATGTGATAATCTAGAGTTGATATCTTAATTTTACCAGCCTAATTCTGAAATTAAGCTTCTGTGTAGTGCAGTGAAATCACGGTCTTTCCAGGATTGTTCCAAAGCCTCCAGCTGGATTTTAGGGAAAATCAAACATGGCTTTTATTTTCTGCTCATCAGATAAAATAATTTTCTCTTGTCTACAATTACTGGGAAATTGCTAATCATAAGGGGGCTATACTTTGGGGGTAAGGGAAAGTCTGAGGATATTAAAGAGGGAGGTAACTCAAAATGTTTGGTTTTGTCTTTGTAAAGGAAGCCTGTGTGTCTGCTCTAGGCCTTCGAGTTTGGTTGCTTTCCTACAAGAGTACTTGCTGCTCCTTGATTTAAGAGCTCTTAGGGCTACTTAGTGATACAAGTGAATTCAAGATGATTTTTAAAAAGGTGAACGTAATATTTGCATGGAATGAAAGCTAACTGATTGTAATTAAACATTCTTTTATCTTGATGAGGGGTACAGGCTTTTGAGGTAAATATTGAAAGTTATGTGATTCCATGCCTCAGGGAGCTTTTCCACCTTAGTTTGGCCTTGAGGACATAATTATTTTCCCTCTCAGTGCAGGCATTGCTGTCATTCTCTATGTTTTACACCCTCATAACTTGATTATTGCTTGTGGCTGTATCTTAAATCAATCTAGAAGCTTTGCCTGGTGCAGAATGCTTAGCAGTGTACTGAATAATGAAGCTGGGGCACAGCAGATTTCAATGTTCTCCGTCCCATTCTAAGTGAATTCCGTGGTATTTCTACAAGGCACCAGGTGAGCATTACTGGTGACAAATGCTTCTCTTGTCACCTGCCATGGCTGGAAGCACAGCAGGCTTCCCTACACAGCCCTGCAGTCTGATTCACAGACATCTTATGGGTGGGCAAAATACCCTTTTAGTTGTGCACAAACCCTTGACTTTCCTGTGCTGGCAAGACTTGTCAGCAGAGGCAAGAAATGAGCTGAGCATGTGTGTCTCAGCCCCTGGACTAAAGTTCTTCAATGTCCACAGGGAATGGAACAGGTGCCACTCTTTATGGTCTAGGTGGAAATTCCACATTGGCAAGCAGCAGGAAATGCAATTTCTCCACTTTTAAGATCAAAGATTGGTTTGTGTCTGGCTTCAGTTTGAAGTTAAAACTCCAGGGAGACTAAATATTTTAGTCTTTGCCCTGTTAATGTATTCCCTACAGTAATACCAGAAAGCTCTAATGTACTTTATTTTGTCTTCCTTTCCCTAGAAGATGTGTCTGTGCAATGGTATTTCCTTATCAGTTGTATATCCTGGGAATACTGTTTTCCAAATGGAAAGCAAGAGAGTTTGCATGTCTTGGTTTGAGACAATTTAAAGAACTGGGCACTCTGAAATGGGCAACCTCCCCCTTGATTCCAACTAATCCCAACTAATAAGGAACAAGATACAAGTAGATTTAAATGAAAAAAAAAAGTTTATTAACTATTTTTGGGCACAATAACTGTTGAATACAATATAACATTTGGATTATTCCAGGACACATGCACAGAGAGTTGTATCCTGTCCTGAGTAGTCTGCTGGGTAGAACTAGTCGGGAAGGTTTTTTTGTGGTTTTTTTCCTCTTTATTTATTTATATTTTTAAAAATTTATCATTACATGTGCCTAGGATGTGGGAGAGTGAAACTCACGCATGTGATTTGGAGCAATCACTTGACTTGGGTCTCGTACTGGGTAATGGCTAGTTTGCAATAAACATCCTTTTTTCATGACTGTTCCTAAAAGTGGAGATTGGATTTCACACTTCAAAACATTCCAGTGTCCTTCTAGGAAGAGATTTGTTGTATTTCCATCAGCCATGGATTTCTGTTTTTAAGGGGTATTTATTAGGATGGAAGGAATGCAGAGAATTGTAGCAGGTGCCTTAGGTCAGTGAAAAGAGCTGTCATGTCACTGAGATCTGCAGGAGATTTGAGTCTAGATTTCACTTTTTTCCCCCATCATGTTTTATGTGAACTCACTGTCTGACATGATGCTGCAAGTGCCTGTGCCTCCATGGTTGCACAAAAATGGTTTGTTACCCCTACTGAACAATAGGTCTGTGTTTCTACCAACCAATTTTAGTCTGCTGGACTCCCATCAGTATCCTTATGTGAGGTTAAGCTATCTAATTAACAAGGTGTAAAGGAAACTGTTATGAGTTGAGCACCTGAAGGCAAAGGAGAAATAGAGCACTTAGTTATGAAGTTATAAATTGTACGTGGGAAATACAGCACTTACTTATAAAGTTATAAATTGTGTGTGGGACTTAACAGATGTGGCCAAGCTGACTCAGTACTTGCAGATTCTGTGCTGGAGCTGGCTGCACAACAGATACACAGAGGGAGCAGAGTGGGCAGAGCAGAGTTTGAGTTAGGAGGGTGATTTGCACAGGTGTGTGTTTGCTCTTGGTTGCTGTTGTAAGTTTGTTGAAGCTGCTTTGAATGCCCTAGAAGGATTTTTTGGTACCGAAGTGTCAGCTGTTATAATGGCTCTTTAGAGATCTAGCAGGGCATGTCCCGAGGTTTCTGTAGGTTATATTCGTTCTAGGACTGTTTGTTTTCTCATGTTGTTTGGTGATCAGCCTGTCTCATTCTCTGTGTCCCTACAGCAACACTTCTGCCCAAAGGGAGCTCAGCTTGTTTGAGGTGCTGCAGGTGGTGGCAGGCACTGCTCTGGCTGAAGGTGTTGCTGCTGTGGGCTTAGAAACAAACAGAACTTAACATTTACTGTGTGCTAAAACTGCAGATCCTATTTTTTAAAAGAGGGAGAGAAAACAGTATCTGATAAAAAACTTCCTATGTTTTTTGAAAACAATCTAATGCAGGAAATCTCTTTGGCCTATGATGTGATAACAAGAAATACTGACTTGACTTTAGATTCTGTGCTAGTTCAAAGTCAGTACTGGCTTCCAGAAAGGTCTTTGCTTAGCCTTTTAACCTTGCCAGAGAACTCAGCATGCCAGGATGGAGCAGCAGAACCAGAGGCTTCCAGACAGAGATAAAGATGATGTCCTGGGAACTGGTAACAAGGATCAAAGGTCCAGTGTTCCCCAGAGAATCTGGTTTGTTGAAAAAGTTAGAGCAGGCATCCAGGAATTCTTGGAGCCAAATTGTTACATGATGGCTGTGGGTTGGAGACAGATGCAGAACACAGTAAACCTCCAGAGTCCTCAGCAAACAGCCTGATTTATTGTTCCAAGATTCCTTTTATAGCAAGTCTGAATTTCTCAGATTGGTCGGGAATCTCTGCACCGCCCAGATCTCTGTCTAGTGATGTGTCCACATCCAGGGCTTAGATGGGATTGGCAGAGATCTTTGTTCCTCTAGAAACTTCTAGAACAAATCAGCTCAGCCAAATTGGATCTGTTATGATCAGACTCATTTGGTCCATCTGCAGACCGGCTGTACCTTGCTACACCAA
Source organism: Cyanoderma ruficeps (assembly GCA_008694505.1). Taxonomy (NCBI): domain Eukaryota; kingdom Metazoa; phylum Chordata; class Aves; order Passeriformes; family Timaliidae; genus Cyanoderma; species Cyanoderma ruficeps. The sequence continues at coordinate 2,167,070 of VZDJ01000325.1, read as the reverse complement.
ACGAAATGCTAGGTCAAAGTACACCTTTCAATACAGATGCTTTGGTAGGATCTTCCCTGAGTAAAATGAATTTGGGGTGGTTCTAAAGCTTCTGGAGTGATTTCTGTGTATGCACTGTCCTTGTTGAGAAAACAAGGTGCAGATACAACCATTCAGTGTGAGGTGAGGGAAAGCCCAGGAGACAGAAAAATGTCAAGTGACAAAGCTGCAAATGATAAAAAGCTAGATTAAAACATATTCCTGAGAAGCACTGCATAGATTCTTTTTCACAAGAAAAACAACTCTGTTTGGGAATAGGGACACAGTTCTGTCACTAGATGGACACGAAAAGAAGGACGTTCACCAAGTCAGCGTCAGGGAAAAAAAAAAGAAGGTTTATTTTGAGATTCTGACTTATATAGTATTTGTATTTTGATTAGGAATTGGGGGGAAAGGTTAACACCTCTGTGACCACACTGGTCAACTCAGAAGTTTATCAATTTGTCTTTCCTCCTGTAAAGGAATGTGTTATTTACCAAACATCAGTCTTTGTTTATGTTACAACCATAAACTCTAGTAGAGAAATGTAAAAACATCAGAAGGCTGAAAAATTAAAGCGACACAGTTCCAGTCTGTTATTGTGTCCCCCATCTGTGATTTAGTATTTTCCATGTTGTTTCTCTGATCGGAGTGTAAATAAGCAGAGAGAATTAAGTGGTGGAAGTGCTGTATCTTTTCACAGAAAAAGCATTCAAGGTGGGTCACAACAAAGTGCCTTCCCTTCCCCCAAGAGAAGGGCAGGGATGACTTAGGTCACAGGAATTCATTCTGTTTCAACAGTGTGAGTTTGTCCCACCTCAGCGTGAGTGGAGTAAATGTTCACAGCACGAAATTTGACCTTCATCTGTAGGTTTGAAGTCAACACTCATGATTATTGCGTATATATTTTTTCCAGAGAGAAATATTTTTGAGATAGGATATGGTTTTATGGTCATTTTCCACTTGAAGTCAAACTTTAATAGTTGAGTTTCCAGTGGTACTGAAATAAAACTGCTGAAGACCCTGTATCAAATATCACAATAACTGTACAGGCAATTCCTGGGTGAATTTATTTGAGGAAAACATAAAATCACAGAACAGTTTGGGTTAAAAGGGACCTCAGAGACCCTCCTATCCCAGCCCCTGCCATAGTCAGGGACACCTTCCACTATCCCAGGTTGCTCCAAGCCCTGACCAACTTGTCCTTGCACACTTCCAGGGATGGGGCATCCACAGCTCCTTGGGGCAACCTGTGCCAGAGCCTCCCCACCCTCACAGGGAACAGTTTCTTCCCAATATCCAATTTAAACTTAGTCTCTTTCAGTTTAAAGCCATTCCCCCTTGTTCTGTCACTCCATGCTCTTGTGAACTGTTCCTCTCCAGCTGTCTTGGAGCCTCTGCTACCAGAAGGCTGCAGGTAGGTCACCCCTGAGCCTCCTCTTCTGCAGGCTGAATGTGGGACTTGCTGTTCTTTAGACAGGTTTTGCTCCTATCAGGTGACCTAGGTAGGAGTAACAACTTTGTTTAAGTAGTGATGTGCTACTGATGTGCTTCTACTGTTGCTTCATTGGAAGGGAATCCCTAAACAGGATGCTGCTTGTATGCAGAATTCCCAAAGTAAACTATGGGAGAGGGCTTAGCACAGTGCGAAATCCACTGTGCACTCTAGCTGGTTGAGGAACAGGCTGCACTGCATCTTGCAGTACCAGAATTCCGTAAAAACCCCCTGCAATTCAGAATTAAATAAAAACCCCAAACTTCTAGAGGATACGAAAAAGACTGAGAGTAAATTTAAAACTTATCTTTTTAGTGTGAGCTTGCGAGTTTTAATGGTGCCCTCTAGCCAGCTGTGGTCATGCTATTAGCCTGTAATTCTGGAAGATGAGAGATGCTGTGTTCTTGTTCTGTCTCTGTAGCTGCCTTTGGTTTTTTTTTCTTCTTGCAGCCAGAAGATAAGAATTCATTAACTCCCTCTCATCTCAGCATCTACCTTTCAGGCTTTGTTCTTAATAGTCTTTAATAGTTCTGGGAGCACTTTTCCTTTTCATTTGTTTGTTTTCCCTTTTTTTCCTCTGCAGTAAGTATGCCAGGTCATGCCCAAATAATACTGATCAATTTACCAAATTGTGACTTATTATTGGAAAAAATCTCTCCCTTTTTATTGAGGGAATGAGATCCATCAGTGATCTAAGTACAAGTCAGAAAATTAGCTTTGAAAATCCATTAGTGACCTTTGTGCATCACTGAATTTTGAGCAGTGGGATTTAATCCAGCAATATAATCCTGGCAGGTCCCCTGCCAGCACCAGTAGACATTAGCTACAGAATTAGGAACAAACAGGTTGATGTTTGGGTTGGACTGCTGGATTTGGTTACCAGAGATATGATGCTTGTGCAACCTGAAGGAAATTTTTCTGGTTTTGCTGTGCTGTGTAAGGTTTCAGACCAACCTACTTTGTTTTCCTGTTTTCCCATTTCTTGCTTTCCGAAAATATTTTTTCATCTTTTTCTTATTACTCCTTTTTTTAAATTCTTACTTGTCATTTGCCACAACCACTGGTCATCCACTGGCAGGTCTTAGTTTTATATCATAGCAGTGATCTACAATATTACCCAATGAAATACCCAAGGAAATACTTCTGTAATATGTCTTCATAAGTAACTCCTATTGTCCCTTTCCATTCTCTGCTGGAGTTCTTGTGAGTGACTGTCTGTCTGTCTGTATCTAAACAATCTGCCTGCCTGATGGGCAGTACTTAGAGACCTTTCATCTTGCATTAATAGCTAGTCTTGTACTCAGTAAGGTTGTCTCTACCTGTGAAAAGGTGGGTGAGCTATGCACAGCCAGGCTGGAATTTTTCCGTACAGTCCTCCTCTTGGTGGAGTAGCTCTCGGCAGGGATTTGACACTTCACAAGGAAGGGAAAAAAACCCAGCACTGTGGTGGTCTCATGGCATAGCTTTGGACCTTCAGAGTAACTGCTGAGAATCCCTGGGGGCTGCTTGGGGGGAAAAAAGTGTTGAAAGAACTTGATTCTTCTTTCATCTGTCCTCCTTTACTGAGAGTAGGTCTTTATCCTAACCTTTTGCCTCTGGAAACAGGGCCTGAGTTTGTTCTTTTTATTCATTGAATTGATACTCCAGGTGGCTTAAAAAAGGCCAGGTTACTTTCAAAAGTCCATGCAAAATGCTGGACGAATTCCCTGCAGATTTATCTTGATGGAGGGGTGCAGCTCTGAGAGGCCCCCCAATGTGTTGGCAGCATCTGCTTCTCAGTAGATCCTTTGGATCAGCTTTCTGACCTCACAGTAAGCCAGGTTTCCTCTGAAGGCCTGAGAGAGCAGAGTGATTCTTTGCTACTCTGTAAGGAAAAGAGACTGTGAAGCAAAGGAGCAAACCACAGATGCTTTTGGCTCCTGAATCCTCCTTAGGTCCTGGAACGGTGATGCCAGAAGCTCTCAGTAAGGCCTTTTTATCAGCAATGTGAAAATTGGACTTTTACTGTAGAGATTCCTATTTGGGTAGATTTTGTGACAGCAGATGTTAAAACTGATTTAAGTTTCCCTTTCTAAATAAGAATGCAGTATAGACTCATTATTGAGTCATGCTAATTGTTTTATTTTGGAAGAAAAGTGTCTGCCAAGGAAAGAGGGAATCTCCCTTGGAATGGAAAAATATGACCCTCTTACCTCTGAATTATTATAACTTTGAATTTAAGGGGCTTTCAGGCAAAGATATGAGAAAAGGAATGACTGCAGCCTGTCTCCCCTCTGATCCCAAAAGCAAGTGAGAGAGAGGTGCTGAGCCCATGGTCATTCTATGTAGACTGTCTTCATTAGCTGATAATTAAGGGAAGAATCATGTTTAAGGGGTATGGTGGACATACAGGTGTATATTTTTGTGTTTTAAAACTATTGTGGGCATTTTGGATCATGAAAGCACATTTTGCTCAGGTTGTCTTCTGATGGCTATTTTGGTACCTAGATAAGAATGCAGTTGTGCTGACTCTCATGCCCATACTCAAGGCAGTATAGATAATTTAGATATTTTCAGTGTTCTGTTTATTTTTTTGCACTGCCACATTTTCTTATTCTTTAACATTTTGTATTGTGTGTTACTTTATTTGCATGCCTTTAATTGTTTAAAGCTTATTTGTTTCATTGGAATTGATACAAATTGTGGTGGTGTCATAAAGGTAATGATTGACAGGTGACCTAGAATATGTGGTTTTAGTGGGCTTTCTGCTGTGTTTGGCGATGTCCCAATATGTATAATTTCCGTGTTCCAAAATGCCTGAAAATCGTTTTTGAATTTGTGAAACACAGTGTTGGAGCTGTGATTTTTCTCTCTATTTACTCATTTACTTTGAGTACTTTTGTAAAGACTTCTCTCTTTAGGGAAAGTTGCTTTTTAAAATGTAAAGCTTGTGTGCTGAAATTTTTGTTTGGTTAATTTTCTTAATAAATAGCTGAATATTTATAATATTCTCTTATCTCACATATTTTGCTTGGCCTGGCTACTGGTTGTGAAAATCAATTTGTAGAAATGCAGCTACATACTTACGGATGATGATGATAATGAAAGACACCTAGAGAGAAACGACAATGTTTGCAAAATATCTGAATGTTGATCTCTTCAATGAGCAAGGGGGTTTGAGTTCAGCTTGGCTGGTGTCACAAATATAGTTTCATTTATATATTTATATATTTATATATTTATATATTTATATATGTATATATTTATATATTTATATATTTATATATTTATATATTTGTATATTTATATATTTATATATTTATATATTTATATATTTATATATATTCATACAGGCACTGACCTGTATGTAATTTGAGAACATGTAGTGAAATTAATTTGTATGTGACAGTATGTGAAACTTGCTTTCATGATTTCTTTGAAGCACTAATCCACAGTGCAGTTGTTTGTTTTCTTGCAACTTTTATCATGAGAAAAAGGACAGTTGGACTTCATCCATACCTTGTGTTGTTGGACAGAATTGCCTTATCTGTTTTTTCATAGTAGTTTTCTTTCACAGAGAAATGAGAATATTGCTATTCAAAAGAGGCTTACACAGATGCATTAAAGTTTTTTGGTAATTAAGGCAAAGCAGATGGTTGCTTGCTACATTTATGATATTGCTTAGATTTTTATTTTGATTCATTAATGGAAACTGTAAAATCACATAATGAAGCAATGGAGGCATGCCAAAAATGGAAAACAGACTATTAGAAGTACTTCTTTAACCAAACCAATAAAAATTAACTAGTAAACATAATTGTCACATTATGTATATAGCTTTCCTTTAGCATAAATACTGTTGAATATATTGGGTAATATTGCAAGTAATGCTGGGTGAATCAAAGAACTTCCTAATAAATTTAATTTGGATGAGGCTTACCAAAAGTTTCTAGGAAAAAAATGACAAAGACAAGACCCCTATGTGGTTTTTTTTTCTGTTTTCCTTGGTGTATGAACTCTTTCTGGTGCAAGGTGTTTCTACTGAGTTTATCTGTAATTGGACTTACTAAAAATAATTCCTGTAGCACCAATAAGAAAGAGTGTATTCAAAATACATTTAATTCTTGATTTATAAAAAAAAAATTATGTAATGTATTCTTCTCCCCACCTAAGCCATCTGTGTCCCAATCCTTCTGTGCCTGCTGTTCTGTGAAGTTCAGGCCTTTAAGACATAAAACCGGCATGTTTTTCTCCACAGCTGAAATGATTCCTTTAGGACAGCACTCCTCTCAAGGCAGGTATTTCCTGAGGCAGCCAAAGCAGGTTTCTGTTGCAGGTGCTTCCCTGTGCCTTCAGCAGGGATTTGCATAGGTTGTGTCACCCAGCTCTTCCCAAAGCCTTTAGGCTACGTTTTGTAGCTTTTGGAGTTTTTCAAATGGCAGGGCATAAAAATGCTGTAAAATGTTGTTTGGATTGGGTAAAACATCACTCTTCCCCATATGAAGACTTTGTGGGCTTCCTCTTGTCCTTTGGGCCCTTGCTCATGACAGATTTTCCTGGTACCTTTCACCCAAAACCTCTTTGGGGCCACCCCACATTTATGTCAGGGACTTCCTCAAGCTGCACAGGCTGTTTTACAGCCCCAGAAGAGCTTTTCAAATAGTTTCTGTTGTGTCCACTTAGGCCAGTGGTGGGGATGGAACAAGTTGTCCTTCCTTAGCAGCCAATAGCAAATGATTGTGCATTTTTTAATCTGATTTTCTGAATAAGACCATACATTGTTTTTGTATAGTACTAATAAATTTTTATGGTTGTAAATACAATGCATTATACAAAAAATATATTGGAAAAATATATTGGAGCTTTTTTTGGTCATTATTTTTGTGCCTCCCTTTAATGCTTCTAAGTGGCTAAGTAACTCTGCCGAGGACGAAATTATGACACAATAATTTCTTTTTTATTGTTCCATTATCTTGTCTTTCCAAGTCGGGCATAGGGCTCTTTGTCCTCTCCCTTTTGGCCGTGAATTCCAGAAGATGACGGTAGGTTATTGCAGGTTTGACATGAAGCACATTACTGTGGATCTGACATAATGGGCTGTCGTGTGTAAGACTTATTCCTGTAGCCCCGCTGTTTCTGGAAGCAAGTTTGTGTACCATTACTGAAACTTGGCAGCTAAATTGTGTTTAATTTCTACTTCTGTGTCTCTACAGTAATTGTAGCTACAAGAGTTGAGCATTTTGGAATTGCAGGCACCGGGCAATACTTCCAGCTCCAATGCCATCTGTATTCCCAAGCCCACTGCTGTTTCTCACCTGGATTGCCTGCTGCTCTCTGGGCTCAGCAGAAGCCCTGCCGTGACCACATGTGTGTGTTTCACCAGGAGAGCCCACAACACACGCTGTGTGTCACAAGAGGACACGAAAAGAACCACACTCACCCGTCAGGATGTGAGATGAGAAAAAAAGGGAAGTTTACTTGGGGATCTCGACTTATATAGTCTTTTGAATTTGGTCAAAGATTGGGGGATGAGAGTAACACTTCTCTGACTCCAGTGGTCAACTCAGAAGTTCATTAATTTGTCCTTCCTCCTGGAAAGGAATCCATGTTTACAAAATATGAGTCTTTGTTTTTGTTACAATGCATGAGGAAGCTCTAGTGGAAACGTAAACTATCAGAAGGCTGAAAAATCAGAACGACAGTTGTAGGATTTTGAAAGAACACAGGGTCACAGGTTCACCCTATGATGTGGGAATTTCCTCCAAGACCCTTTTCAACCAGAGGCTTGGAAAGCAGCACACACCTGGGACTGTGCCAGGTCCCTAGGCAGGTGTGGGATGCTGTTCTCCAGGCGCTGTGTTTCCATATCCCTGCAGGGAACTCCTCCATGCCATCCTTTTCACGTGTATCTCTCAGGCCCTGAGGTGTGGGGTGTCCAGAAGCAGCTCAGGATGGGGTAGTCTCCAGCTACAGGTGGGGAGAGAGGATGGGTCTTGTCTTTGTATACTAAGACTTTAGCAAAACTTTTATGGAATTCTACATTTGCCAGCTGTTGTCTTCTGAGTAAGGGCATCCAGGTACAAACCCTCAGTTTGCTTGTTGCTACACCATATTGACCAAAAAAAAAAAAAGGATTTATTGAGGCCTTTTGTCTGTAATTGTTATGATACAAACAAAGGAATAAATGTATTGAATATTTTATTTTTGAAAGGTAGGGAATGATGCCATAATGCAGGAACAGCTGCAGGATCTAATGAGGGAAGACGTATGCTGTGTATAAAATCAATCTATATGTGTTGTTTATACAGTGACAGCAATAAAGTGCATAGAAGATACCGGTCAAAATGCTGACAACATGCAAAACTATAAAATAATAAAGCAAGCGCTTCTGATGTTTAGCAATGACATAAATGTTTGTGATCCCTTTTTGNCCATCCATCCATCCATCCATCTATCCCTGCTACTTTGTAGAAACCCATGTATTTCTCCTCTTTGATAAAATCCCAGACAGGAAACCCTCCCCTCCAGCTATGCATTATGTCATTATCTTGTAAGTGAATTAATTCTTCGAGGTCAAGGGTTCCTACAGTTTAAAAATTAATCATCAAAGGGATGTACTTCCAGCCCTCTTTTATTTAAAGGACTGCTTTAAATTCTGCTTCCATCTGCACTACTTAAGTCTTCAGCAGAACTCTTATTTTTATTGTTCCTGAGCTTTATGTTGCTAAAGGGAATGTTTGTGCTGTATCAAATATTGTAACTCATCCGTAAGCTTTCCTGTTCTTCCCCATTCTTTGTTTCTTAGCTCTTTTCTACCAGCTATCTTTAATATTTTTGTGTTTGCCACAGTCACAGACGAAATAGTTTCTAAATGCTCTGCAGCCACATGAATACCCTGCAGCATCCAAACAACTCCTGCCATCTTGGTCTGCAGTACAGTTCTTGGAGTTCACCTCTCTCTCTTGTTTGTGTATGAGAAATTCACAGCAGCCTGCAGGCAGTACGGGGTACTCCTTTCTCTAGGATCTGAAGGGTGAATAATGACATAAATAATGTCTTTACAGAGAGTGAAATTAAGAGGCAAAGCAGGAAATGAGTTACAGCTTTAACAGGGGATAGACTGATAAAGAAAAGCACCTTTAGACAGCTGGCTTTCCACTTGGGTCTGGCTGGATCATTCAGCATCAGCTGTGGATATAACAACTGAAATGCTGCTCATGCTTTTTATTCACACCTTTTAGAAACCTGACCAGGTGGTTACAGCAGTAGGTGAACTATAATATAGCCAGAAAGGTAACCTTGCTAGGGCTGTTCCTCCAGCTTTGCTTTCACCAGTGTTTATCCCAAAGATACAGGATTTTAATGTAACTTTTCCATTTTGGCATATTTGGAAAGCATGAAAACTTGAATTTCTCTTCCTTTTTGTTCTCTCCCCCCCCTTCCCTCCACCTCTGAAAGGGAAGATGATTAATAAGGAGAATGGATAAGGGGGAAAAAAAGAAATTGAAATTGAAAAACTATGCTGGTAAGAAAACTTGGAACCCTTTAGCTACATGAGTTGAGAGAGCCTGTGTTACACAGGGCCTTCAAGGCGAAGGTGAGAAGACTGCATTAAAGTGGAGGTAAAAAGTAATAGAAATGAAGACTGGTTACTTCTGATAGCCAAGAACGTAGTGCTATTTGCAGACTTGGCAAACACACCCGTATTTGTGAACTTTTTCCTAGGAAGTGGCAGGATTGTTGTGCCTTTGCCATTGCTGTGTTTGTTCCACTTCAGTTTTTGTTCAGAGTGGGCTGCAGGAAGGTCTTACATACAGAGATGCAGTGCCATTGGAGGTGTGCTACTCTCTGGAATATTAGCGTGTTCACCTGATACTTTGTTTTTAATCATGCTTTTATTGCTACAAGGTAATTCCCAGAAAGGTGCTGTAAAAATAAGAGAAATTAAAAGCTTCCCAACTAAAACTATCCATCATGGTAAATGAGATCTAATGCTCAGGGAATTGTCCCACCTGGTAAACTGGTGGTAGCAAATGAAAGCTGATCCCTTCTCTTTGCACATCCTGCACAAAACTGGACTGTTTCCTGCTGAAACAGTGAGAGTTATTTCAAAGAAGAATGAGATGAGTGATATTCGTGTGACTAGGGATGCAAAACCACAGTTGTAGCAATGCAAGTAAACAGGTTTTCTCTGCAAAGAAAACAGGTTTTCTCTGCAAGGTTGTCAGAGGTAGGGGGGAGGAGTTTTTTGTGNTTTTTTGTTTCAGGTTTTTTTTTTTTTAGATCTCACCCACAATCTTCATTACTGTGAAGGTCATTAAGAGTGGAATGGAAGAGCTTGTTGTGAGTTTTTGAGACAGAACTCTAATTTAAAATGCTAAACTGTGGGGCCTGTGGGTTTGAATATCAGATATTTTTTACTGTGACTGATAATGTAAAGAGGTTATGTCATTTATACAACAGAAGCATTCATGCAGCAGGGAGCTTAAGTATCTTTCCCTTTAAGGAGCTGATGCTAAAATACAAAGGAAACAAAATCTACCTTGAACTGAATTTCTTGGTCTGCTAAATTAAGCTGTTACATACCAAGGAAAAACTCTTCCCTTACAGCTGAAGTTGAATGTGTTTGGGATTTTTCTTTCTTTGTTTTCTGATTACAACTAGTGAAGATGCATTCTCTTAGCCCTTCCTCCTCCCATGTTCTCTGAATAACCACGGGAGTCCAATAAATGACCCCTAAAACTCAGGTGCTTGTATTAAAACAAAGAGAAGGTTGGTGTCATATTGGGATGTTCTTTTAACTGAAATACTGAAACATTGTCTTAAATCACATGCAGAAAACTGCAGATACTAATTTTGTGAAACACAGGTGCAGAGCCATTCTTGGGGAGGGGGGGCAGTTTGGGTGTTTTGCATTTTTAAAAGATGGAGTCTCTTTTTAAATATACAAAGCTTCCTGCAATATGTTACTAGGGTAGAAAACGTCAAGGCATATGTACAGCTTGACTGAATAATTCATTCTGACAAATCTAAATGATGCTATAATCCCAGTCACCTGAAATTAAAAAAACACATGTACAGACATGACTCCTGACATTTTGAAAACTTCAACAAGCAAATTTTTTTTGCAGACTTCAGTGAAATTTTCTGAAGGTCTGGATGAGATCAGCTCTTGTGTGGCAGAGCTGAAGTTCTCACTCCTGAGTTTCCTGGTCTTTTGGAAAGAAACACTGTAAGGGTGTCACCACAGGCACTCAGAAGCTAAAGGGTATTTGCCACAGGCTTCAGTGACAGCTGTGCAATTTAGTTTCTGATTCCATGCTTCTCTGGTCCATGCTGCAGAGGGGCAGCAGCTGTGTGACTCATGGCTTCTCACTAAGTTCTAAACTCATGTTGATGTAGGGACTAGAACCATGATGAAATGGGAATAACTTGTACTCGTTAGTGTTTCGTGAGCATCAGTTTGTGACTCATCTAAATTTCCTTAAATTGATTTTGTAGCCCTTCTGGGAGGCCAAAGAATCCATTGCATGTTAAGAGTCTTAAAAATCCTCCAAAATTACCCTGCAAAATTAATTATCCTACAAAGGTCTGCGAAGTGTTAATGCAATGAAGTGGTTGATGGCTGTGTTCTCTGAAGGCTCTGAGCTTTTGTGAATGGTTTTCAGTTTGCTTAAGCTTTAGTTACTGGACCTTTGCCATGTTTTGCTGAACTGACCCTATGGTGTGGAGAAATTGTCAGCATCTTGCATATGATGTGAGGCAGGCACCTTTGTGTCTTGGGAACTCCATTAAAGGATTTCAAAACTGATAAAAGTGCAGGCACAGGATAAACCCAATTCTTCTGTGGTAATTGACCTCCAGGAACAGCTTGCTGTTGTGCAGAGTCATGTTCACAAACCATCTCTTTAAGAGCATTTATCTAAAAAGTACAGTGATAAAACTGTCTAAATTCCAGACTGTAAAACTTGAGCTTTTTTACTGAAAATATTTGAAAAAAGCAGCAGATGTTCCGTGGCAAGGTTTCCTCTGTTTTCACTCAAGTCTCAGCTGTGTTGTGTAGGTTTTCCTTTGTTGTGTGCTGAATTCCTCTGTTCATTAAAGGAGCTTCTGAAGCCCATACGAATTACAAACTACCCAAGATAAATGGAATGGAAACAAGATCAAGGTTGCCTTACCATGCCACATCTTAGTGCAGCTGGATACAAAGAAAGATCTTACCTTGTCCTGTCAGATGATCTGCCAGATGTGTGAGTGTTATGTTATCTACAAATGGGAACTCTGTAAATTCTGTGTAAACATGAAGAACAGCCTTCCTGACAAACAAGAACAAAAGCCACAAGCGCTGTCTCTGTGTGAGGGGAAGCTCAGTTTTTAGTGGCTTTTTCCTTTTTTTTTTTTAATGGATACGTATAAAAATTAAAAAGGCACAAGTAACATTCAGCTTGGAGAGTTTTCCCAGTGAAACAATAATAAGAGATGGATGGGTATTTTTAGAATTCCATTGCTTCAGTGACATGTTCTGTGCCTTCCTCCAGGAGCTATGCTTTTCTAACCAAGCTGCACACTCATTGTTACACAGAAGCTTCTAAACTTTATTGCAGCACAAAGAGAATGTAATGAACTCATTAAGGCTTTTAAAGGAGCTCAGTGAATTTTAAGTGACCTACTGTGTAAGGCTGTCCAACAAAATTTGCTTTTTGTCAATAGTAAAAAAAAAAAGGCTTTTTATTTTACAACTTGCTATCTTTCTTTTCACTCTTTACTGTTTTGGCTGCAAAGTCACATTGCAAAAAATGAGTACTTAACTCCTTTTCAATTAATTCTTTTTCAGTAAAGAAGTTTGTACAGAGCTGCTCCTTCCTGAAGTCTGTCCTCTTTGCTCTGGCTCAGTGAAATGGCACCTGCCAGTTGCTGTATGACCCACCAAGAGCCAGCCTGTTTGAGAGCAGCCCTTGAAATATCTTCTCTTTCCTAGAGCTGCTCTTTTGGAGCAGCAAGAACTGTTGCCCAAGCCTGCTGTTCTTTCAAAGTGGTTTGGTTCATGCCAGTTCCAGCCTTTCTGGTTCCTGAAGATGACCTTTCATTCCCAGTATTTTTTTTTTCTTCTCAGCCCCCCTCCCAATACTTTGTGAGTGTGGAATTCTCTTGCAGCATGGAAAGGTGAGAACTCCTCCTATCAAAATAACTACATATAAAAAGTGCAGAGAGATGAAGGATGACAAAGATGAGTTTGATTAATTGAGGGGAGAATACATGATTATACTGAGGAGGATTTACAGGTGCTTCCTAAGAGGTCTGTGTTGGTTTCTGAGTTTGTGCCCATTTATTTTCCTTGCTGGTTTTAGTCTCTGATTTCAAAATTGAGGATGTTTTCTCTCCAGCTAAAACTACCAATTCCCGAAGCTGTAGTTGACCTTTGTGCTGGTTAACCCAACAGAGAACAAGCAAAACAAAATGGTCTGAGTTAATAGAGAATAGCAGGAGAGGTGTTTTTTTTTTTTTTCTGTTTTACTTCTGCATCTGTATGTATAGATTGTGAGAAATGACGCTCACTTTTAAAAAATTCAAAGGTTTCTTAAACCTTTAGAAAATGCAACAAAGGACTGAATAAGGAAAAAAAAAAGCAGCACTGGGAGCATGGAGCTAAACCACCATGTGCTCACCCACAAAATGGCTGCTCTGCCTTTTATGCCCCTGGTGTTGCATCAGGTAACCCTGGCCCCTCCCAAAGGCTGCCAATCAATGCTTCTTTGCTGTTTATTGGTGGAGACTGCTTTCTTGCAACTTGATTGGAGGCCAGGTGTTGCCATGCCACGCCCCCGGTAACAAGCCTGCCCCACTCCCGAGGGCCCCGTGCAGGGGCGCAGGCACAGCCCTCCCTCCATGTCCCCACTACCAAGGCTGGCCCTTGGCCACCACACAGGGGAAAGGGGACTGTGGAGAGAACAGAGAACATCCAAACAACAAATCACAATATCATAATTGTACATCAATAAAACTTCTCTTAACATATCCTCAATATTCATCCCTTAATTGCCAGAGCCAACCATCGCGTTACCCATCTATAACATAAATTATACCCATTTCATCTAAGACTTGTTTTCAAATTTCTTCTCAGAGATGACAGAGGATTTTTTTCCGCATTTCCCCATCTTGTTGAAGCGTCCTTTATTTATCACCTGGGCTCTGAGAGGCAGTAGGTTGAAGTGCTGCTGCTGTTCTTTGGTGATTGAGGATGTTTGCATCCTGGGGGTACTGATGAAGCTCTGCTTTGGGGCTGTGTAGCAGACATGATGACTTTTCCTCCCTGGCAAGCCCAGTGCTGTTTTTTGCCACAGACTTCCATGATGTTGATAAGGCTGCTGCATTCAAACAAGAAAAAAAATTTGCTTTTTTTAAGGCATAAATATTTTGTGGATTTAAATGACATTGGTGGCATTGTGTGACTTGTAATGGAATTTGTTTCTGTAGGAAATGTTCGGCAAAGCTGATGTGAATTCAGATGTGTAGGAAAGATGCTCTAAGATTAAAGTGACTGATACTCCCTTCTTCATTTAAGAGATTACAGTGGGATGCAGTGTCTGTCATGTTCACATCTTTATTTAATTCCTCTTTAGTAAGCTGAATTTTTGTATGAAGAAAAACTTTACTTTGTTCCTTATTCTGGCTGTCACATTTAAAAAAATATGTAGGAAAATCTGACAGGGCTACAGAATCTGACAGCCTTACTTATGAAATACAGCCTGTATGTGCCTTAAAGTATGAATTGTTCTTTATGTTTTTACTTGTTAAGTCTTCTCTTTCAAATGACTACAAAAAAGGAGAAGATAGTCAATAGTCCAAGGATTTCTCACTGAGCTGGACAAAATATTAAAAAAATAGGTTAACTTGAAAATGAAGTGGCCTAATTAAAAATGGAGAAGAGGTGTAAACTGAAATTCATTAACCTCTGTAGCAGTTACATTGGGTTGCCACAGATTTTGTGATACCAGAAGCAGCTAAGTGAAGACTCTTTTTAAAGGACCTAAAACTTCAGTTTAAGTTGTATTTGGCTTCTTGCAAAAAAACCCAAACCAAAACCTAAGTAGTCTTTGTGATGTGGGATGGATATTAGTGTCCTCTCANTGGACAAAATATTAAAAAAATAGGTTAACTTGAAAATGAAGTGGCCTAATTAAAAATGGAGAAGAGGTGTAAACTGAAATTCATTAACCTCTGTAGCAGTTACATTGGGTTGCCACAGATTTTGTGATACCAGAAGCAGCTAAGTGAAGACTCTTTTTAAAGGACCTAAAACTTCAGTTTAAGTTGTATTTGGCTTCTTGCAAAAAAACCCAAACCAAAACCTAAGTGGTCTTTGTGACGTGGGACAGACATTACAGTGTCCTTTCATTCTGTCAGTTGCTGCCTGGAGAAACAGTCCAACCCCCACCTGACTAAAACCACCTTTCAGGGAGTTCTATAGAGTGATAAGGTCACTCCTGAATCTCCTTTTCTCCAGGATAAACAGCCCCAGCTCCCTCAGTCGTTCCTCACAGGGTTTGTGTTCCCAGCCCCTCACCAGCCTTGTTGCCTTCTCTGGACACACTCAAGTGTCTCAATGTCCTTCCTAAACTGAGGGGCCAGAGCTGGACACAGCACTCAAGGTGTGGCCTCACCAGGGCCGAGGACAGGGGAAGAATGACCTCCCTGCTCCTGCTGGCCACACCATTCCTGATCCAGGCCAGGTGCCCTTGGCCTTCTTGGCCACCTGGGCACTCTGCTGGCTCATGTTCAGAGTTTGCTAATGGCACAAGCTCTATTGTTTCAATTTCAGCTGTGTCTGTTGTGCTCTGATTGTGGATTGTGTGAACAGTGTTTACATTTAGTAAAACATTTCATGTAGCACAAAGTACACCTGATTCCTGGACTCCTAGGTAGGAACATACTCAAGAACTGCTTCATATTTTCCATAAAAGAGAATTTCTACTGATCTTGAGTAAATTGCACATGATTGCATAAACAATGTAACATTGGTTAACCTGGGCTGTGTTGGCTGTGTTTGTGCAGGCTTTAGTGGCTCCTGTACCTACAGCTTTGTTTGTGTGTGGGTACAGAAAAAGCTGGCAAACTCAGAGGAAAATCTGAAAATTTAGGTTTGTAGATAACAAAATTAATTTCCAGAAGTTTGTCTGCGTGCCATCCTTACTAATTAATTCGCTGAGTATTTGTCCCTGAAATGCTGCTACAAAAAGAGAGTTAATTTTTCAATAATTGATATGCATGAGGTAGGTTGGCAATAAGGACTAGGAGGAATTTTGGAAAAGACTTTGCATTTTAATTAAATCCATCATTTGACTTTTTAAAAAGTAGTTTGAAAACAAAACAAAACTCATTCTCACATTATTAATTCTGAGGCCTCAGGACATTCCAGCTAATCAGGGGATTTTTTTGCTCTAAGTATGACACGAGCCCTAGGTATTAGACTGAAAGACATGTGTCAATGTATAATATAGAAAATTAAACAGTGAAGTTAGCTTTTGTCTTCAGAAAATATTAACCTTGTTTGCCCACGAATGAAATGGCAGAACTGTCAGAATATTTTAGTAGAATAAAATGCTGAAAATGAGAGTGAGTGTTATATGATAACTAATTGTCTGAAAAAGTGAACAGTGACAGATGGCTTGTTATGATGCTTAGGGACTTTTTTGGTCATCTTCTGTTGTCAGTAAAAATCCTTGTCAGGAGTCAGAGCTGAAGTGATTGTCACTGAAGGGGTATTTATCAGGAAAGTCGCTGGTCTTTGGGAGGAGACCATGAAGCCAAAGCCTCAGTAGTCTCATTTAAAATTGGAATTTAATTGCTGTAACTCCTCTGGCTTCCAGCAGAGGTGAACTTTACTCTTTTTGAAGCTGCATATATATCCTAAGTGTGGCTGTACATTAAAAGAAAAGAAAGAAGAGGCATGCTGGAAAATCGTTGTTTCAGTCTGGTGGTAAAAGATGTTTTCAAAATTGAGGAGAATGAAGGAGTTGGGAAACTTCTTGGAATGAGGCACTTAGATATCCCAAATTTTTCTTATTTCATGTGTTGTCAAACCTATGACAATTTCAAAGCAGGGAGAGCAAAGGGGATTCATTGTCTTCAAACGAATAAATACAGCTGGATTCTGTTGCTGTGCCCAGACCTTCCCAGGGTCCCTCAGTCACCCCAAGCCCCTTCCCTTTTCTGGGAATGAACAGCTGGATGCTGCTCACCCCAGCACTGCTGTGCTCAGGACTTTCCATGGAAATGCTATGACAAGTCCTGAATTGCAATTAAGGACCCTATGAATCACTGGGAGATAGCAGAAGAGCCCTTGGATCAGTCCTTCCCACCTGGAAGAACACACACATTTCATCTTTCACCCCTCTGCCTGGACCTGCTGGTTTTCTTCTTATTGTGGTTAAAACAGTGACTTCCCTGTGCACCTCAGCATTTCTTCAGCTGAGGAACTTCTGTTCAGTTTCTAAAACTACTCACCAGTCAGCCTGGTAAAGCAATCCTCTTAATGATCTGGCACAGGACACCTCCCTAAATACTCCTCTGCCAGCTAAGAAACTCTCCTCTGCAATTCAAAGTGTACACAGGTTTATATACATGGCATGTGAAATTTAAAATAAAATATTTGTTCATGTCATTAGGACATGTAAAGCAAGAACCAGCAGGTAAGCTCAGGAAAGTAAAGAGAAAAAAAAATAACTTGGAGTCCTATGATCCTCCTTAATGCATGGAAACCTCACTGAATCTATTTTGGCAAATATGTAGGAATTTTTTTTCAACTTCTGTATTTACTGCTAATGGGAGCTTTACTTGCAGCTTCCCACGCTCTGCAGTTAAGAATGACTCTCCCTTTTAATGTTGTTTTAACATGATTTTCTTGTCATTTCATTACTTATAGTAGATCACCAAAATTACTGGTTTGCAAACTTTATCATGGTCTGGTAATAAAACTTAATAAGATCAGAAAACATAAAAAAGACCTAGCTAATATATCTTACTGCAAATGTTAGACTAGCTGTTACTTTTCCCTTGAAAAATAAAGTTTAACTCTTCTTTATGGAAGTGGAGATGTTACAAGGCTGGTGTCATAATGTGATGGAAATGTGCTTTACCTGGGCTTGTAGCAGCTCTGGTGTTACGTGTGTAGGTGCTCTGCACAAAGGTGAGTAGTTTGTGGATTTGTTTTGTACTCTGCCTGGGCCATAACCACCATGACTCCAGCTGGAAATGAGGGTCTTTTCCCTTTGGCACAGCCCAGTCCCACAGCTGTTTGGTCCTCAGCCTGAGACCGGGTATCAGGGAAGGCCAGTGATGGTCATTCTAGTTATTACAGTAATTATTA
Source organism: Cyanoderma ruficeps (assembly GCA_008694505.1). Taxonomy (NCBI): domain Eukaryota; kingdom Metazoa; phylum Chordata; class Aves; order Passeriformes; family Timaliidae; genus Cyanoderma; species Cyanoderma ruficeps. The sequence goes on along the minus strand of VZDJ01000325.1, from coordinate 2,149,212 downwards.
TTCCATTAAGTCTGGGTGTTACCCAGCAGCTGCCCAGCTCTGGCACAAGAGTCATTGTCAGGGCCCAGGGAAATGCTGATTTTGCCCTTCCACAGCTGGCTGGGGAGTGCTGCACCACTGGTTTGTGGTGCTGTTTGGGGGAACATCAATCCCAGAGCTGTCAAGGTGATGTGTGAATAAAACACAGCAGAATAAATTTAGGAGGGATGGTGAAAAACTGCCAGGGCTGAATTAGTGAACCTGCAGTTGTCTTGTACAAAAGGAAACAAGAAGCATATGCAAAGGCTCAACTTTCCATTGGGTAAATAAAATTACCAAGATAAAACAGGAGATAGAACCAAGTGTATATGACATTAGAGTAAACAATTAATGACTGCAAGAAGAGGTAATTCATCCTTATAAGAGTGGTTCTAACACTACAAGGACCAACAAAAAAATTGAATGAAAGGTAAACAACATTACCTTCTGTAGAATGAGAAAATCATCAGCCTCTCAGGCTTGAGAAGACCATCAATTAAGGCTATTTGCTCTGGAATTGCAAGAGGCCTGCAACCCTTAGTCACAAAAACAAAGAGAAAATTTAGAGAGTTGGTTTAGAAAATACAACAAAAATATAAAAGTCATGCAAAAAACTCAGTTATTCAGTGCAGTGGAACTGAGGTGTCTTCAGAGCTTGACTGAAAGTGAAAAAACAGCAGCTTTTATTAGGATGGAGTGGTGGAGGCTTGCTTAGAGGGGAAAATATAAACATGCTAGTTAATACTGAACTGCAGAAGTGTACAACAAAGCTGTAGAAGAACATAGAGGCTCAAGATCACTAACACATGAGGGTAACTGCATATACATGACTGAATAATGCAAATAGGGAGAGGAAAATAGCAGAAATAATGTTACTGACAGTGCAATTGGGAGAGATTTGTCAAAAATACAGCATGCTGACTGGATGTCACCCAGTCCAAATGCCAGAAATACAAAGGAATATTTTGTTCTGTTTGTTTATACTAGTGTAGTGTTTAAGAGCTGCTACTGGGCATGTACTCACTTTTAATAACCATGCTCTGTGCATTAGTGAACATGCACCTCAGCTGGGCTGCTGATTTCACCCCTAACTCAGGCTTAGCACCCTTGGGCCTGCTTCCCGAGAGCCCAGCTGCATCCCCTTCCCCCTTCAAACCTAGTTTAAAGCCCTCTCATTGAGTTGTGCCAGTTCTTGAGCTAAAATCCTTCTGCCCTTAACAGAGAGATGGAGCCCATCCGGTTCCTGCAGGCCAGGTGCCAAAAAAGCTGCCCCATGATCACAGAACCCAAAATTCTGCTGATGACCCCAACCCTTGAGCTACTTATTGATAATGTGAGCTCTCCTATTCCTTTCACCATTTGTCACTGAAAGGACTGAGCAGAACACCATCTGTCCTCCTGCCCTACCAACCACTTGACCCAATGCCCTAAAGTCCCTTTTAATTGTCTTAACACTTCTCTTTCCAGTCTCATCACTGCCAGTCTGGAGTATCAGCAGTGGGTAGTAATCAGAGGGCTGAATCAGCCCAGGAAGTCTCTCAGTAATGTCCTGTGTCCGGGGGATCCGAGGCAGCAGACCTCCCTGTGGGATGGGTCTGGGTGACATATGGGGCTCTCTGTTCCCCTCAGGAGGGAGTCACCCTTCTGAAGGACTACCCTTCTTTTGATTTTAACGTTAGAGCTGGTGATCCATCTGACAGATGAAGCATAATTGGGAGGCTCACTGGGCAGATAATTTTCTTCCACCTCATCTGGTTGATCCTAGATCCAGGGCCTCATACCTATTCTTAGTTCATAGCGCTATAGTTAGCAATTGTCTTAGACTAAGAATACCTAAAAGCTAGTAAGATTGTGGGCTTTTTGATAAAGAACAGAAGTAACATTGTTATATTTCTATAGAACAATGTCAATATCTTTATATAATAGCTGCAGTATTTTTTTGCCGTGTTGGCAAGCCAGATAGGTTGTGTGAATTTACCTCAAGCTGAAGAGACCTCGCCTGATTCTCAGAAGTTTTAGATTATTGTAAGTATTTCACTGAATTAAAGTGCTTGATTCTAGGGAGCAGGCAAAAATAATACCCTGGTTTTGACATGTATATTGTGAATCAAAACAGCACTTTGAACTGGACTTGTAGAAGGCAGATGGTGAGAAATCACCTGTAACTATCCTTTCATCTTCCAGAAACACATTCCAGTCATATTTTGAACTGCTCATGGGGAAACTAAATTAATACCTTCTCAAAGTACCCGGCAGAAGGTTTCAGAAGGAAGAGTCAGTACGAACAAGCTGAGCTCCCTGCACTGACAGAGGTACCTAACTCCTCTGCTGGTTACAGCTGCCCGTCCACCTTCACTCCTCTGAGGTTCACCTTCCCTCAGCTCCTCGGGTGGCTGCGCCCCAGGCCTGACCTGGCTGTACATAACCAGTTCTCATGGAGAGAGTTCTTTGTGTCCTTTTCCCAAGGTCTGGGCTCAGGAGCATTTTCATGAGCAGCTGCTGCACAAGGTCTTGCAGGGCGTGGTAAACCATAGCAGAGGCAACGATTCTTCATGTGGGGGAGAGGAGTATGGGCTTATGCCAGGAGTGTGGGTGTGAAGGATCACAGCAGGAGATAGTTTACTTGGAAATAGAGACATCCCTCTTCCACAGTCTCACTTCTCCATTTTCTCCACTAAACTTTCCATGTATCAGCAGTATGATAGTGGAAATAGTGAAACAATATGCCCCCAAACCAGCTTCTTGGAATATGAAACAGTTGTTTTTGAGCACAAATAGATCTGTGTGAATTTGAACAGACCAAGGTGGGGGGAAAAAAGTTCAAGCCAAGCTGCTTAAGCTAACAAAGACCTTCTTCCTCATATTCCCAGACAAAACAACTGTATTTTCTTGCATTCTTGCAAGACAAGCTTGTATGGCCTCATGCAAAACCCAACTTTCTCTTCTATGTGAATAAAAGGATTTTGTGTAGTTTGAGATGGGTCCCCACAATATTCCTGTGTGCTTTGCACAGCCAAGTGCTTTGTGTGACTGAAAGCCAAACCAGGTTGATGATGATGTTTATAAAAGACAGGGGCATTGTTATTCGGTGTTCAGTAGTGGAACAATGGGTTCTGTGCCTTGAAAATGCCCTTCTTTGGGGGAAAGAAGAAGTTTTTCTGCTGTGCCTGGTATTAACCACTGTTTCAAAGTCATCAGGAACCTTCCTTCTTTGTAACAGTCAAAATAATTTGCTAGGAACACACAGAAACAGTTTGGTTGTCTGTTAGAGGATTGTATTTCATACTGCCTGTAATACTTATTTCTAAATCTTCTCCATTCATAATAAAAGAACTGAACCTTTCTTGTTAGCTGCAATACAAAACATGACCTTCACTCTTTCTCCTTCACTTTCCATAACAATTTTAATGTAGATAGCAGTTGCTTATTGTCTGTTACTTCCAACTAATCTCCCTATTCTCTTTTAAATAAATAGCAGACCTGGAATATTTAATTGATTGTGGTTTTTATGTTTATAGCAGGCAACAGAAATATTTGTCATTACCATCAGTGGTATCTTCTTTGTGCAATTGGAATTCAATGCCATTTCCTTCCAGAAGTTACCAAAGCATTTATGAGATGAGTGAACACTATGTGTAGCTCACCAAGACTGTTCAAGCAGAGATCAGAATGTATTTATTAGTTCTCTACTGGGTCAATACTGCCTCATGTCCTGACATTTCGGAATGTATTTGTACATAGCCAAAATGAAAACCTGGAACAGCTAAAACCAGCTTGTGTTGCAATGAGACATGAATTTTCTATCAGGATTTGACATACAAAAAATGGTGATAATTTTTATCCCTTTATAGAAATACACACTTTATATAGAGGTACTGCAGACACCATTATATATTTTTAGAATCTGGGACATTGATACTAATTTATGAGTCAGTGTACCTCACTCATGTTTGCTCACCCAATATTTTCCATACTTTTTTCTAAGAAAGTAAAATAGAAAACAATCCCCTGTATGTTTACATAAAAACACCCCCCATCTTCCCCCCTTCAAGTGATGCAATATTAGTTGAGGCCATTAATTTTTACCTGACTTATCTCTAAGTTCTGATTATGTAGCAGGAGAGAAGGCTGCCCAGCTAGACTGTACACAGACACTGGGTTCAGAATGATTCATCACAGGACTAAAAAGATACCCTAAGCAAAGGTGTATCTATATATACTTTGAACATTTCTTCTTTCAATCTCTGCTATTTCCAGTGGTCATCAAGGATATACTGAATGCTGCCTTCCCCACTTAACACTGCAGGTTTCATCAGAAATGCTATTCCAATTTCACCTTGTTGCAAAGTCTTATGTTACGAAGACAAAGGTAGGCAGTACAAAATGTACATATCTGCTATTGTTAAAGCAACGACATGGACACTTAGGTCACCTACTTTGTCTTACCAAAGTATTTCTAGCAGCTTTCCCAAGAAATCTGCTGAGCATGCTGATGCTAGAATAAGCAGCACATCTGTCTAAGCTTAACCCATTTTTCACCAGTTGTGCAGTCCATTAAATGAACTAAAAACTGTGGAAGACTTTTATTGCCAAACTTGTTCCACATTTCTTTGCATTATGGGCCACACTGAGCCCTTACCTGCCCTGCATCTTGGAAATTTAAAAACATGAGTCTACTAATGCTTCCTAAAAGCAGATTTTACAGTAATTATTGGGTGTAGAGGCTTATGGTGTAGAGGCAAAGACTCAATATCGTGTTCAAGACATTTGACATACACAGAAAAAAACATCCCTGCATCCCACCATGTTCCTCTCAGCTGGATAGTTTAAAAATGTGCAGAAAGTGTAAATAAAAGCTGTCTTTTTAAACTCTTGTCTTTTTGTACTGACTATTATTAACTGCATCTTACTCACTCACACTGCTACTGACTTACTGAGTTTCTCTTTAAAATAGCAACCTGGGTATTTCTTGGCTTAATTTTTCTGCTTGGGCCACACATTCCTGGTTTTCCTAATTTGGAAGTGGAAAGATAAGCCTTTCTGCTGAGCAGGATGCAGAGTGCCACTGTGAGGAGAGGGAGGATTGTCAGTTTGCTTCCAGTCATCCTGAATACAAATCTATGGAATTTAGCATCAGATGCCCTGTGCCATACAGGGTGTATGGCAGTGATCCTAGGCTCAGACAGAGCTGTTACTTGAGAGATTGAGAGATTTAAAGACAAGAAATTTGTGGTGCAGAACATTTGGCAATGCTGGGCCATACTGGTTACTGAGCACAGACCTGCTCAAGAATCAGAATACCAGACTTGCATCACAGTCTGGACATCTGTGAACTCTCTAGAAGTACAGGTGTTTTGCTATTAAGGAATGCATGAACAGCATAAAAAAGCAGTGTTCCAGTCCTTGGCTTACAAAGGTTTTCTGTGTCCAAAAGCCTCTGTGGTCCTTCAAATTATATCACTTGTCTAATATAGAGAGTGTTATCTGTGGAAGCAGTGGCCTGCTGCAGCCATCCCGACCTTGATGAGAGCTCTGTGTAGAAGCAGTGGCCTGTCACATTTATCTCTACTTCAATAAAGGCTCTCTGTTCTCTTGGGAAAGGTGCAGGCAAAAGGATTGACTCCAGCCATGAACACCATTTGTGGTCGTTTTCCTTTACCACCCAGAACGCTGGTAGGTAAGTGACTGACAAGGGCAGAAATGTCTGCTCTACTGCTGCTTGGTGGTGTGGATGTTTTGTCTTTCCTTTTGCACCTTCCCAAAACTTTCCCTAAACTTTCCCATAGCAGAAACATAAATACACTCTCTACGCTCCCTGAAGGGTAGTTGTAGACAGCTGGGGGTTGGTCTCTTTCTCCTGGCAGCAGCTGACAGAACGAGAGGACACAGTCTTAAGAGGCACCAAGGGAAATATAGGATTGGATATTAGGAAGAAGTTTTTCACAGAAAGAGTGATTAAATACTGGAATAGTCTGCCGGGGGAGGTGGTGGAGTCACCATCCCTGGATGTGTTTAAAAGAAAACGGGATGTGGCACTTGATACCTAGTTGAGGTGTTAGGGCTGGGTTGGACTCGATGATCTTGAAGGTCTCTTCCAACCTACACATTCTGCTATTCTGTGATTCTGTGATTCTGTGATTCTGTGATACCAGAGTGTGTGTAATAAAGATGGACCCTGCTAGAAGAAGCAGTGGCCTCTCTTTGGGTTTTTTTTTTTTCCAAGCTGCATTACTCACCTGCAAACCTCACCTTGGTGTGACTGTAAACCACTGGGACCATAGTAAAATATGAGGGAGTAAGTAGTAAGAGACATTTGTGGTCTGCTTCAGAATATTAGTTCACACAGAGGATTTCACACTAGAGAGATTCTGTAGCAGCTCATGTTGATTTAGTGAGAGTCTGAACGAACCCAGTTTACTGGCTTTAATTTGGCTTTTCATCTTTAGCTTATTTCTAGGAGCTTTACAAACACCAGTAGCAACGACAGGGATTCAGTTACAAGAACTTTTACAAATTGCTGCTTTTCCTGTTTGGAGGAGATGTTGTCACTTATTGTCCCCTCTACACCAGGGTCTGGTCAATAGATCTGAGATCTAACTTTGAGTTCATCTTACCTTTGAATGCAATGTTTATACTAAACAGTGCTTTATCAAATGCTTTGTTTTAGAAAACACTAAATAACTCTGAATTTCCTCAGTTGCACATTTTGTAGAAGTTACTCTTTAGCACTGTATTTTCATCTCTTGACTCCACTGACATCAGCACTGTGTATTTCCTTGCTGCTCCGTGCAAGTGTTAATACTCATTTTGGCAATTGCCCATGGTTTATTCTGCTGTAGGAAAGATATTATGAGTGCTACTGACAAGAAAATCTTGCTTCACCACTGTTTCTGGAAAAAAAAAAAAAAGAAGCCAGTTGTGAAGAAGCTCACTTCAGTTCTTTTTACAGAAGGAGGAAAATGTTACATCTTTTCTAAGCTAATTAGAGTGATGATGGACATCACCTCTTAATACTGACTTGTTAATTGCCACTTAACATTGTTCTAGAACTTGAAAGTCTGTGGTTCTCATTTTGCATACCCACACTCAACTCAGTCACAGGAAGATTTCAGCATTACCAAATTTCCTCCTTCAATCACAGTGGAAGTCCTTTTTCTTCAGAACTTCAGAAAGAAGTCATCAGGTATTGCAAAGCATAACAAGGCTGAGAAGTGGAGGTATATTGTAAGTCAGTCAGTTATCAGCTCTTGATAATAACCTTGTGTCCAATAAAAACAGAGCTTTAATTTATCTTACTGCTTTATAGATTAAAGAATTTTCAGTGCGTAGGAAGCGGTGTTTTGTCACAGTACAGCTAGTCTGTAGCTGGATAGATAAATGTGGCCATAATAAAAAACCCAATTTGGGTCTCCTAGTTCAATGAACAAGTCCATAGGTGAACAATCACAGGATAGATTTAAACTCAGAGACCTCAACCAATCCCTTCCAACCCGAAATGCAGATGCATCATTGGCCAGGGAGCTGGGCAGTGTTCAGACCCAGACCAACCAGTGCCTAGACCTGGGAGTTTTGAGCTCCCTGTATAAGAAGGTTCTGAACAATCAAACAGGCTGTTTGTCTCGTGTTCAAGCGGGCTCCAGTCATGGTTTATGTCTCCAACTCCCAACCACACATAACAGTGTTTGGACAGTACATTCCTGCTCTGGAGAAGAGGGGTTATAGCAATCCAAGCCATAGGAAACTAACTCAAGGGCTCTCTGAGTCCTCTGTGGAAAAATAATGGGACTGTCACAAAGTTTTGGCTGCCTTGGTGGCGGAGTATTCCCTGCCCTGCTTCAGGACACAGGTTTGTGCAGGTCTGTGCTGCGTATTCACATGATGGGTTCACAGGCTTGGCAGGTCAGTGCAGCCAGGATCGGACAGAGCTTGTGACAAAAGCATGGCTGTCATTTAGTGATCAAACTATTAGTGCTTTAGTAGTATTTACTGGGTGTGTAGAAGGCATAATTTTGTTTAAGGTGATGAGGGGATGATCTCAAAATAAGAAATGTTGAAGGACTGGGAGGCTGTAGGGCTCATGTAATGTTCCAGGAGATGATGATTCTCAGTTTCACTGCTCTTTGCCTATTCCTCATCTTCCTTTTAGCTGCTAGAGGTGAGCAATAGGGCAACAGCTGCAGAGTGAAGCAGGCTGTCTCTAAAATAGAGTGTTTGGGCACACCCACAGTAACCTGTAGTACTGGGAGGGGGAACATCTCACATAATTTAATTTCTTTTATCTGAACCTTCATGTGTGCCCTGAGCCTTGGAACTACTTTATGTAGTTCTCCCAGGGGAATCTCCTGTGTCAGTGAATGAAATGCTGTACTTGGGATTGAGTCTGTTTTGACCACAGTTAAAACCAGAACTCTGTTGCTCATAAGTAATGTTTTCTGTTGAAGAAGAAAAATGAAAGTAGTTGGTAGAATGTGATTTGTTTTTTGTGTTTTCCTTTATTTCTTGAAGTTGGCTGCGTTGCCTCTTCTCCTTTTGCCCTGGTTTAGCATATGGTGTACACATGAATGTTTCATATGCCTCAGTGGGTTTTTAATAAAAGACAAGCCCAGAAGACAGTCTGATGCTGTAAATGTTCCATGACTGGTGGAACAAATTAGGTAAGAATACCTTATGGCCGAGCTGTATGTGGAATCAAAGTTAATCTACAGGAATTAGTTCTCTGGCCCGTGTCTGTGGAGGTGAGGAATTGCATGTCTTTATCTTTGGAGCATTTTTTTAGACAGAAGAGTCTAAAAAGAGATCTTGCAGGGAAGAGGCTCATGGGGAGGGACAAGTGTGCTTTGGATAAATAAAGTCAGATGAAATCTCACTTGCATGGCTTAAATAACATTTGAGCTGCTTATTTCTTTTCAGGGAGGCATGCTGCTTTGGAGAAGCACAGCATGGGGATGGTGACATTGACATTCAAATAATTATTTGTAATTTTTATTAATAAATTGCTTTCATTGTTACCTCTGTCACTGTTGGGCATGCTGTACCCAACTATGAATTAGAATTGCCTGAGCTATTTTCAAGTTGCATGGATAAAGACAGTGAATTAGAAAAGAGTGAACGCAGACTATGTCCATGAGCAGTGACAGGAAAACCTATGAGATACTTTGATTTGATTTTTAATCATGCTCCTCGGTATTTCATTTGACTGGACAATGCATTGAGACAAAACACATTCCAATTATCTGTAATGGGAAACTAAAACACATTCTTCAGAAGAAATTCTGATAACACAATATCAGGAGGATGTGAAATAATACGAAGTTTTTCTGAATCCTTACGATACAGTAGCCTGATCCCCATTGTTCTGATTTCTAAGGGTGAGTCACGGGTGTGCCTGGGACTGTATCAAATCCTCATTGCAAATCTGTGTGGTACACAGCAGCCTTAAGAATAATGGACTGTTGTGTCTCTTTTTATTTAGGATGTATTTTAATGGCTGTGGTTTTGTCAGCTAGACAGCTCTGGACACCGTGCACATATCAAGGTGACAGATGTCTGGCTATTCAAGTCCTGCATCATATTCATGAGGAAAAAAGATCTTTCTTTTCCATAGACTTTTTGAAGTCATTGCCTCCTGGAGGGCTCCACGTGTAATCTGATTTTCTTCCAGCATTCTTCAGCTCCCTGTTTGGTTGGTGATTCTCACTGTAGAAGCCCTCAAAAGCAGCTGTGGTGTGTGGCCCTCGATGCTCACCTGCCCCTGGTACCTGGAAGGCGAAGGCACAGCAGAGCAGCTTCATTCCTTTAAAATGTCTAAGGTTTGTTCAAAAATCAGATTTTTAAAAAAAAATCTGAGGTTTTTTAAATGGATGAGAATCAGAGTTCATAGGGGAGATGATGAAATGCAAGGAAGTGAAAACAAGCTGAAATCAGTATTACTGAGTTTGATGTAGTTAGTGGGGGGTTTGTTGTTGTGGTGTGTTTTTTTTTTCATACCTTCTGCTCAGTACCCAAATGAATTGGATTTTGGCATTTAGGGGCTTGATTTTAGGTATAATTTTAAAATACTGTCTATTGGTACCTCATGTGACTAGGAGGTTAGCTTGCCTTGAGGGATATCTGACAGCTCTCAGGGCTTGCTAATGAAATTGGCTGGGAATATCTCATGTGCCCTGAGAGATGAGGCTGGTCAGGATAATCCTTTTCTGGCATGGAGGCCCCTTGGAAGGACCTGTGGGACAGAAAGGAGGGAGAGAAATATTTTGTGCTGTGTTTCTGTGGCACCTTGCTGCCCAGACTGCCTGACTGGTACAGAAACATCAACACATTTGCTCCTCATGCTGTACTCAGAGGAATTTTGGGGGTGACTTGGCAGAAAATGAGCTGTGGCTGTTTCCCAAGGCAGGGATTTGTCTGCTCCCAAGGCCAGGGCAGGTGGTCTGCAGAGACAGGAATGGTCTGCAAAGGTAGGAATGGAACAGTCCCAGGTGTCTCAACGTTCTGGAAGTAAGTTTTGGAAGTGGCTTTTTGGCCTCAAAAACTGGGACCTGTTTTCCTCGTATCTCCAAGAATAAATAATATGCAAGAAGAATGAGAAACTTGGAGAGATAAAAATATACAGGTCAGTCTTGTGACCTTTTCAGTCTACAATAGTGTTGGGAGCTTCTGTGTTAAAGAAAAAAAATGGAACAGTTATTTTCTACATGTGTGAGAGAACTTTCAAGTCGATGGTTAGTCAGCACAGAACAGTAATTTGTTTTCCAGAGAGAAAATGTTAAATATTGCTGAAACACACCACAACTATGTCAGAGTTCTGGATGTGAAAATTTTTTACCAGCTTTCTTGCTATTGCTAGAGACAAAGAGGGAGGGAATGCCTGGCGTTTCCTTAGCTGAATCAAATTAATGAGGTTATGGATACCCCCTCTTAATCTTTCAGTGACGTGTGGAAGCACACACGAGCACAATCCAAGTTAGTTGTGAACATTTCTGAACAAGAGAGACAGCTTTTGCGAGATTTTTTCAGTCAAACCAGATTTGAAGTCTCACAAGCTGACATCTCATGGAAAGAAGCTTTTTATTTGTGGTGTGTGAGAGGAATTGCCGGATACACCATCAGTTACATTCAGGATAAGTGAAAGTTGGGAGAAAATAAATTTGGAAATCAATTGAACATAGGCTTTGAGAGAGATGCTGTAAGGGTGAAGTGAGGCATTTTGCAGATTGACATGTTGTATTAAGACATGTGAAAGTCATTTTATGTGCTCTTCCCTTTGATTCTTTTAGTAACATTGAGGTGCTAGTTATTTATTTTTTTGCTTTGCTGAAGACTTGGCCAAGATCTTTGGATAACTTGACAAGTGATGCAGCCTGAGCTACACTCCTCCTGTCCCCAGGCTTTGGAGAGTGGACTCTTCTTCTAAAGGAAATCCAGAGACATCCAGCCCTTCCAGCAGAATGACTTCCTAGCTATAGAAGAACTAGAAATTCACCAAGTCTTTCTAGATCTCGAAGGATTAGGGTGACCTTAATTCACACTTGTTGAAGCAAGGAATTGTCTCTAGTTTTGTGCAATTTTCATTTGTGACAGCTAATGAAAATTTGATGGCTTTACAGGACAAGGTGCAAAAACTTAAACTTCTAAAATGTATTTCACGTATGACACAAAAAGTGTGGTAGAAATGTACTTGTTTTTTCACACGTATTTGGAAGTCACTCTTGCAAGAAAAATCACTGCCCTGATTTTAATGAGAGTGAAATAATTGTGAGTTTTTATTGCCATGCTATTCTCAAGTTCAAAAATAAATAATAGCCAGTATCTCTGCCTCTTTCTCTTTTTGTTTAAAAAGATATAGTTTGTAGTAAGGGAAAAGGATTGTCTTTGTGGACAGCAATCGTTCTGATTTCTGAGTATTAAATATGTTTTCTTTGGGTTATTTGTATAGGGTGCTGTGAAACTACTGATTTATGCTTTTGCTTCAATCATTGCTTTTTCTTGTAAGAAGGTGGCAACATCTCACCAGATGTCATAAGAATGATGAAGATTCTGGGCATGATTCCTATCACCCCAAGAGGTCTGAAGTAGCATCCAGCAGTTCTAATTTTGTTTTATTCCTCTGAGACCTGAGAGCAGTGAAAAGCAGGATGGAAGGAGGGCTCTGGGCAGAAACTGTAGAAGTAAACTGATCAGCTTTCAATAATTTCAATATTTCAATATTTCTTTTCTAAATATTTGCAGAGATATTTTGCTCTGATATTGAATAAAATTGATTTCCTCTGGAGATCTGCTTCGTTAATCAAAGAACAAAACCCAGCACTGTTTACAAATGCTCTTTAAGCTGCAAAATTCAAAACATTTCCAATGTACTGGGACGTTTTCCTGTGTCACTTGCTCCAGGTGACCCTGCCCTGGCAGGGGGGTGCGACTGGGTGACCTCCAGAGGTCCCTTCCAACCCCAGCTGTGCTGTGAGTCTGTGGAGATGCACAGCAGCCCTGTGATCTGCTCCTCTCACTTCTAACTACACTTGAAGCCACATAAAATGTTTCTGTTTTTCAGACTAACCCCAGCCAGGCCACTTTGACCTGTCTGTGTCCCTGCTCAGTCACAGCTTTGTACTCATGGGAGGTCACAGCTGCTCCAAGGAACATTGAGGTCCCAGCTTTTCTAGCCCTTAGCAATGAGCCCAAATTGCTCAGCTAAAACATGAAGAGATCTACTTTTAGCTGAGAGCAAATATGCTGAGTTTTGTTTGGGAAGGTAGGAGAAGAATCCTGAAAAGATGAAATTACAGACTACTGAGGAGCCTCCCAGAGAGCTAGTTTTGTACTGAGTCAGAACAAAAATACTGTTGGGTTTTTTATATTCCTTTTTTTTATTATGGGAGATTTAATGGAGTAATTTGAGCTCAGAGGAAACTATTTATTAAAACCAAGTTTCGTTAATTAGGATATAGTTGCTTTTTAGTTTACTTTTGGAGAAGCCAGTAATACCCATGTTCTCATCCATGATAGTAACCTCCAGAAATTGTTTTCCTTATTTTCTAAATTAAAGAAGATAAAATGAAGTTAGACCTGTAGTAATGTTAAAATGGAAGTTCAACTTGCACCATTGGGATTTCTGTGTTTCCTTAAAGTAAAATGCTGTAGGACCTTGTGCCCACATTTTGATCTCCCATTGGTATCACGATTAGTGAAGTTTTCTTGAATTACCATTTCTTAATATTGAAATAGATTTTAGACCATAGTAACCCTCTCAGTATTTTCTAGAAGTAGATTAATTTTTGTTTTCTCTGCTAGCTTTATGAAAAACAGGAAAAACATTGAAAGGTTGCCTGTCTTTATTGTGAGATCACAAAAAATGGTTCAGCTTCCTCTGAATGTACCCTACAGAAACAGATAAAACCCCCCTATTCTGACTCCTCCCTTCTCTGCAGTTGTGGTGCTGCCTGGTGTGTCCAGGGCAGTTCCCTCAGCAGTGACATGGAAGTTCAGCTGCTTTTCCTACACTTCCCACTGACTGTCTTTATTGGGAGGCTGCACTGCTACGAGACTGAAATGACACCACAGTGAGGGTCTGAACTTACTCACACACAGGAATGTAGGTAGTCCTTCATCAGGAGAATTTTACAGAAAATATGTTTATTATACACTGCGTTCTCCTTTCGTGCACTGCATTTGTGGCCCACTGAGGTGTCTCCTGTTAGAGGAGGAAAAGGAATGGGCAGCTTGGCAGGAAGCCAGCTAAGGAGATGGTCTGTGTTTGGAAACAATCACCAGTTTGCTCACAGGTCACTCCTGCTCTTTATGAGAGGCAAATGTCCACGTTCATCCCTTTGGAACAGACAAGGTGCTATCAGAGATCACACATAAGAAGCACACAGGCATTCTTAATTAAGTTTATGATCTCATTGTCCTTTTGTGCTGACAGTGCAGTTCTGGGAGCAGCCCCTGCTGAGCCTGATGTAATGGGAATTTCTGCCTGCCTGAAATCCACTTGCTGCAGCTCCTCAGTTTCCTGCAGGCACAATTTCTTTTGATTGAGTCCCAAGTTTAAGAGGAAAAAGTACCTCTGTCATATAGGCTGGAGAAAAATAAAAAGTTTGCATTTGCTCTTTGCCAGAAGACATTCAGTCCCAAGTCACAAACTATGCAGAACTGCTGTCTGGTTCCAAGTTTTTAATGAACATCTAATTTCTGTAAGAAAGGAACCTGCAGTCATGGTGTTACCCTTTTCTGGTTCAAAATTTTAACTGTTTCTTTAGTTAAACTTCTTTTCATGAAGCTTTTCCTCATGAAGGAACAGATATGCCTCAACTTTTTCATCTTTCTTGATGTGCAGATTCTTACTTGACCTTAATTAAATTTACTTTTTATTTCTGTGTTTATTCTCAAATGTCTGGTCTCTAGCGAGCAAAATGCTCGAAGATTTTTTGCAGGTCACAAGTCTCATGTGAGCTACTAATTTTACTGCTGTGTGCTTGCATTTGCTGCAGATACAGGTGAAATTTGAAGAGGTAATGGGTAATTTTGACAGCACTGGGTGTATTTTAAGAGGAGTTGAGGATATGGTGGGTTGCTAAGAGTCACTTGTACATACTGTCAAGTGCCTTGACAACTCACTGTTGTGTATCACAGCTTTGACTGGCTTCCAGTCTGAAATATACTGTGAAAGAGGTAGTTATTCATTTCCCTGAGCCTGTTCTTCCAGCACTCTATGGATACAGGAGCACATGTGATTAAACCGCACCAACACATGAAAACTTGAGTGAGTGGAGGTTCTTCTGCAGTGCTTTCATAGGAGGAAGATGTCTAATTGGCAGTGCTGAGCTGCCACATCCTGAATTTCTGGCTCTTCTGATGTTTCTCTTGCATTTGTTGGCATCCAAACCTGACAGAGCTAATTACAGGGGATCAGGGAAGAGTTAAATCTCACGAGAACACTTATAAAGAACAGCAGTGAACAACTGACAGCAGAGCTTGTAATTTCTGTTAGCCCTGTTCATTTTGAATGCTCACTTGCATAGCATGTTAATAGTTTGGTAAGTCATTAAACTTAGACTCTTAAAACTGCAGAAATGAAAGCCACAAGGTCTAAAAGCTAAAGGAAAATATGTGTTATTGTGGGAGTTCTGTGAGCATCTAGAGGCAGACAAGAAAGAGCTGAAATCTTTGTTGCCTTTCCTCCATAGAGGTGCTCTCCAGTGCAGTTTGCACACCTGTAGCTGTGGGGCTGTTGCAGAGTTTTTTCCTGCCCTGTCCCTCCACTTGTGCTGTGGTGCCATTAGCTTTTCATGGTTCGATCTGCATCAGATGTAACAGTATGAGAATAATTAACTTTTTTTCTTGGGCAGAAGTTAGACATAAAAACACTTTTGTATCAAAGCTTTTATTTGCCCCGTGACTTGAAATGGGGAATACTGGTTTTTTTCCAGCATCAGTTTCTTCTGTTTATTATTTCTATATAAATCAAAGACCTGGACCTAACAAATGGAATTTGTTAAGCAGAGGAGTGTTTTGTTTTTGCTGAAAAAGAAAGGCATTCAATACCACAAGTAGTTCCATACAGTAAGGAAGATTGGAGTCTTTAGAAACAAATTAAGCATCCTACAGGCAAGTGAAAAAAGAGTTATTGAACTGGAAGACAAATCCTTGAACAAGAGAGATGACAGGAACCTCAGAAAGTTAGACGTGGTTAGAAACTTGTATTTAATTTTGTGATGTGGTAAGAGAGTAGAAGAGTGAGACACTGAGGGACAAGAGCAGGAGTAGAAGTACCAGCAGTTTTCCTTCAGGGGAGAGATGTTTGTGTGTGTAATATGTGTAAAATGGCTCATGCCCAACGTTGTGGACGCTGAGCTCTCGGTGCTTCTGCAAGGCAGGCAGCATAAAGAGGATTTGGACAATGTGTAATTCAAATCCCAGGCAGCTGAGACTGGAAAACCTAGAAAAGAATGACCCTGGCTTGCAATTTCAATAGCAAGCTAAGAGAACTGAGCTTTTTCCATAACTTCTGCTAAACTGGGGGGAAAACATCTACCAAAGCAGAATTGTTCCATCTATTGATGGCTGCCAGCCAAGTGCCTCAACAATTCTGTTCAGGGCAAAGCAGCAACAGCTTTCAGATATGGCCAACATTGTGGAGACACGAACATTTGAATTATTAAATGTTTTTCCTTGGAGATAATGACATACAAAGTTGCGTGACATTCTGGGAGACTAATTTTCAGTTAGGATGGTGTTGCAGCAGTGTTGGGGCAGGTGTGTGGACTGGACATGTGTCACTGGGTAAGAATCTCTGTTTCCTTTGCAAAGAAACTTTTCCAGCTTTTTGTACCCACCATGCTTATTTTTTTGTGCCTTTTCTCTCTTAAATGACATGTGAAAATATTAGAAATGTATGTTCTTTCTGTGGTCAGTGGCACTGTGGCAGTATCTACCCACCTTGTGTAACTTCTCCTCTCTGCCCTGCTGGGTTTGTGCCTGTTGCAATGGTTTATGTGCGGTCTTTGGAGACCTCTCTGTTCACTCCAGCAGCTGCACACAGCACAGAAGAAAACAGCTGAATGTTCTCCCCCCACTCTTCTTCAACAACCCTCTTATCTCCAGCTGTATGAGGAACCTCTCCTTTGCTTTGTGGGTAATTATTTTAACACCCATGTACTTAGGTTCCTGTTCTTGGCCACTTGATTGCTGGCCCTTGTTATAATGAACAGTAATCCTGGCTCGTTGCAAGAAAGTTTTGGGCACAGGGCAAGCCAGAGTTTTAAAATGAAGCTGTAAGATTTCTGCAGCTGGTTGATAAGAAGCTTGACTGGGAACCTTTTTGAGGTTCATAAAAAATGAAACACTGGAGAATGACAAATCCTTTAGTCTACCGATACACGACTTCATTTGTGAGCAAAGGCAACGCTGTACTTGGAAGATTACAGAGAGCTGTGGGCACCACTTACATCCCAACAAGAAGTTTCCTGCTGACCAAATGAAAGATTTTAAAATCACTTCTGTGTGCACTGAATATCTGTGGCCATGGTTGCTATATTTTATGTACAAACAATAATCCATTCTTCAGCTGTTCTGGCGGATCAGCAGGTCACTGCTGAGTGTTGAAGAGTGGAGGTGTGGGAATGGCAAAATCACTGATGTGTGACAATTTTATAGAAGCAGCCCATTACTTTCAGCAAATGGCTGCTTTTGATCTGTTTAGTGATAGAGCTGGTGCTTTTTCAGGACAGGAAAGTCTCTCTGCTTCAATTGCAGCATGCCTTTCATGCATAATAACAGCATTTCTCTATTTCTCTAGCCTTCAAATGTTTTGGTTTTAGAAACGCCTTTTTTTTTTTGCTTTTCTGGTTATAGAACTAAGATGGTTAAACAGCTTTGTGCTGGATATGAGCTGGGATTTTATTCTAGCATGAAGAGTTAATTTAATAGAATAGTTCTGAGTCACTTGCTCCCAGCACTATTTTACTGAAAATGACAGGTTTGACAGAAACGTAAGGAAGCCAGGGATCTCAGCGACACTCAAGGAATCACAGTTATTCAGGAGATGTTTTTTCTTTTGTTGACTGGACACGTATGAAAAAGAATTCTATGATTTATCAGTTCTCAATTGCTGTTTTTTTAACTGTAGAATAACCAGAAGAGGAGAGTGTTTATGGCCTGATCAGGACAATCTCAACAGAAATTCAAGCATTTGTTTTTAATCCTTGTCAGGAGTGTCAGAGAGGATGATTACTGTTGCAATGTCTGTCTCATTACATGATAAACTGACGCTTCTATTACAGAAGACTACCTCTGCCTAATTGCCTATTGATAACGAAGGATGCAGCCGTGCATGCTTGACAATATTATTAGAAAATAGAATACCAGCTGAAACCTTGTGTGACTAAGCATCTCTCCAAGGGTTTTTTGGCCCTGAATTGTTTCAGTGTTCTGGGAAGTGGGAGATGATGTTTGTCAGAGGGCCTGTCCCACCTGTCCTGGGGCTGAAGGGAGGCATTAGTGGCAGCTTTCTGAACTGTTCTCTCTGTGCCAGCTAACAGGGCAAATGACAGCAGAAGGAGCAGTTTGGGTAGCAGTGGGATGTTTCCTGCCACACTTCTTTCAGAAACACAACCTCATTGTTAGTTAATTTTTTCCCTACTTAAATTATAGAAAAAGTAGCAGAAACAGCTTGATAAAATTCCCTTTCTCCTTCTTCCATTACCCCCTTTTGTCAAACGATGCCTCCATATGAGTAAAACTTTATCAGTGTAATGAAATTTTAATAAGGATTAATTATATGTGTATATTAAGAGCCTGTTGCGTTGAGCATTTGCTTGGTAACACGTGGAGCATTTGCCCTGTGCACCACGACCAAAGAGTTCCCAGCCACTGCTGTAAATTGTGGTGGCCAGTACAGTGACATCTCCCACAGGCATCCGGCTCGTGCCTTCCAAAGGGAGTCACAAACTGCAACAGAGCAGATTCTGCACTCTCTTGTTCTCTGAGATTTGTACTGTAGTGACTCCATCCATCTGTCTGGTGAACAGCAGCAATTTCAGCAGTTTTATATAAATAATACCTGCATCAGCTTTGCAAGCATTGTAGTAGTTGAGTACATCCTAGGGACTAGCAGCTTGAGTATCAGAGCAATAAATGTACAACTTTTTTCTAAACAGTATCTATTTATATAGAATATTCCAGTTGCTGTAAGTAATTAAATAAAGGTTAAATTTCGTTTTATGTCCCTAATGCACACAAAAGAATATAACATAAAATTTATATTTTGCTATGAGCATATCTGAGTCAGTCTTTTTAGATATTTCACAATATAAAAGAGAAGTCAGACTTCATTAATTGGATTCCATCTGTAGCTTTTTAGCAGTGAGTATTTTTTTACCTTTGTGGCTTACTGGAACAAAAGATGTTCTCTTGCTCTGGTATCCTTGCCCAAGTGATAAGGTCTCCCAGTCTGTGGGGAATCATCCAGATGGAGGAAGGAAGCAGGAGACTGTTTAAGGTCACAACAGCTTGAACCACCACTTGCACATTACAAATTACTTCTCTGTTAAGGTGAACTCAGTCTGAACTCCTCCTTCTCTTGTGTTCTTGTCGCCCTGAATTTTCTGCTTTCTGTCTTTGTGCTGTGGGTTCCCACAGAGTGGAATGTGAACAAGTGTGTAAAAATAGATATTTGCATAGTTCTCCTCTGAGAGAAGAGATGATTGACGGTGATGTCCACCATCCAGGTTAGAGAGGTGGAGACCTGTGTAGCCAATCTCTTGACCTTTGTACAAATGTATATAAATGGAGTCAGATTTTGAATAAAGAGTTTGTTCCCTTGAACTGCTGCTGGTGGCCTCATCTTTCTGTCCCTGAAGTTGGGACACTCCCAGCCTCAGCGATCACATGTTCTCAGTCTTTCTTTCTGGAACGCCTTAGATTAACGAAGACCCTGTTATGAAAATTGTTGGTTGTTGTGGGTGTTCCACCTACTGACTTGGCACATCCCAGAGATCTTCCCCAGCTCTTGCTGGACACCAAAAGACACCATCTCCTCTCAGGCACACTAGTTCTGTGTCGCAGGGTGAAGCTGGGCGTGTTTCAATTTCAGGAACACTGGAATGAAGCTCAGGAGACAGCTGTTGTAAAAAACTTCTTTACTTTATTTATAATTTAACTCTTTTTATACATTTGTACAGAGGTCAAGGGATTGGTTACAGAGGTCACCACCCCTTCAACCTGGATGGTGGACATCACCATCAATCATTTCTTCTCTCACAGGAGAAGTATGTAAACATTTTAAGAATAGACATTATTTACATGAAGGCTGCATGAGAAAGTTCTACAGAAAAACAAAAGACAAAAAACTCAGAACAACAGTTCTGTGCCTGAGAAATGACCTCGTCCATAGTTCTAGGACCACGTGCCTCAGATTTGCCATTCCCAATGCTTTGGTGTACATCAGGGATCTGAAAAATCACCTGTATTCAAGCCCAGTTATGGTAAAAAGAACAAAAGTTATACAAAATGCAGAACCTACACATGTTTATGAAGACAAAGATAAGAGTGTGAAAGGAAAAATAAATATGCAAAATGACTTATATTGGAAAAGACAGAAATGTCCAGCTATTTGCTTGCTAGGTGCTTAGCTAATGCTTTTGCCCCTGTCCTTTGTTCCCTGTGCAGGACAGGTGTATTTAGGACACTCCCCAGGAAGGGCTCTCCTCAGTTTCAGTGTGTTGCTCCCCTTCAGGTTAATGTCTTTGTGCCCCTCAATCTTGACAGCACTGGCCCTTGGTGTGTTCAGGTGGTAATTTCAATGTTTGCTCCAGCACTGCTCTCATGTATTTAGTAATGCCCGTTTTTAAAGGCAGAGCAGGTGCCAATCTCCTGCAGCCAACTGGGGTTATGCATATTTAACTTTTTCTGTCAGCAGCCAGCACTGTTTTACAGAAATATGAGAATGAGAAGAAAAATTGAATTTCTCAAATCCAGTGTAAGCTGAGGTAACTTTTCCTACCCACCCCTGTCATGGTTTCGTTGCACTACATCTGTCATTGTAATTTACATCTGCTTCTTTACATCTGCATCTGTTTTCCTGGATAAACTACACATTTTTGGTCTATCTGATCATGACTGTTCACGTGTATAGTGGTGATGCCTTTTTTTGCTATTTCCTACAAAAAAGTACAGGGGATGTATTTAAAATATCAAGCTTCTGTATAGTAAGCAAGGATTTGGTTATTGGACTGTCCATATGGAAGCTGCGGTGACTCATAGAGGAAAAACCAGCTTGTTTCTTTGAACAAATGATTCAGATTCCCTGAATGGAATCTGGTCCTGAATGTTCTGAGTCCTGAATTCCCTGAATGGTCTGAGTCCTTGTCTCAGTTGTTACAGTGTGGTTACTCTGCTGAGTGAGTAAAACTTTTCTGATAATGCTGTTGAAAGGAATGGAAGGAGAATATAAATTCCCTCTCAGGGAATTTTGGTCTTTGGCCTTTTTGATCTCCCTTATGCTTTAAACTCAGGTTGTGTATGGGAAGAGAACAAACTGTCCAAAATGATTTCCAAGTGATAGGTGGCAGGATCTCAGCAATACTCCCAATGATGTTACCTCAAAGAAAACTCTGTCTGAAATGATTTCCAGGACGTAGGATCCCAGCAATACTCCCAATGGTGTCAACTCAAAGAAATCTCAGTGGAAGTTGGACAAAGGCTTGGGGCGATTCAGTTCTTTAACCTAAGGGAGTGACAGGTATTTCTGTGGATGTTCATTTGTCTGTATAGCAGAAAACCAGTTTTTTCCTTCTGATGTTGCTGGGTTGCTGAGCGTGTTAGACTGAGCACAGGCACCATCAATGTGATGGGGTGGGTTTGTGTTGCGGGGCGAAGCTGGGCGTGTCCCAATTTCAGGAACACTGGAATGAAGCTCAGGAGACGGCTGTTGCAAAAACTCTCTCTTTAATTCTATCTGACTCCAGTATTTATAGATATGTACAGAGGTCAAGGGATTGGCTACACAGGTTGCCACCTCTTCAACCTGGATGGTGGACATCACCATCAATCATTTCTTCTCTCACAGGAGAACTATGTAAACATTCTAAGAATAGACATTATTTACATGAAGCTGCGTGAGAACGTTCTACAGAAAGGCAAAAAGACAGAAAGTTCAGAGCAACAGGTTTGGGTTTGCAACCTCCCAGGCTTGGGGCATGAACAGCAGTTGTTCATACTTGTATGCACAAGGCTGTTATGCAGCTTTTCTCCCCTGTGTGTATGGATTTCTGACGGGCTGTAGCTTGCCTAGTCAGCTGTGTGGGATCACCACTGTCCCCCTCAGCTGGCTGTGCTTTAAAGGTCATAATCCTGTGGCACAGGTGTTTGTCCTTCCAAACAAGGAGGAGAAAGGCTTGCTGGAGTGCAGTCTGGGAAGCTGGAAAACAAGGGCTGCCTGTCACTGGAGGAGGGTTGGTTTAAATTGTTTAGCTCATGTTGACATCAGCAGTGATGCTCAGAATAAGGGCATATAAATGGGATTTGTCTGCTTCCGATATGGGTGATACCACCTTTCTGTAGTTTTTGCTTCATAACTGTAGGCAAATTGTGTTGCTCCTGCAGAGGAAGAAGTTGTGTCCTTGGTTTTATTTAATTCTTCAGTGTAAAGAAGTTTAAAATAGATACTGGTTCTTGGAATCATTTTACTTTTTTTGAAACAGAGGCTGGAGTCATAATTCGTGAATCATCATTCGTGTCATGAAACTTTGCCAGCATTTCAAGAGAAAGATCAGTGGGATCACAAGTTATTATGAATTCTGTTCTTAAATTTATTAGTCCCCAATCTTTCAAATGGTCCTGCTAAAATAATTTTCAATATTGACGGTAACAACTCCACGTCCGGTAGTTTGAAACCTGACTTTGGTTTTTGTGGATCATATCCACAACACAGCTGAGGAATGTACAAGCTGTTGGTTTATCAGATGAGAGAATACAGACATATTAGAAGTCACTAGAGAGTGGCCCTTTTTTCTTTTTTAATCTAAGATTTTATTTTTTATGCGAGAGCTCAGTTTAGGTAAGCAAGGACTTAAGAGTAGGTTATAATTCAAGCCACCTTACTTAGTTTAGTTTCTTTCATAAAAGGAATAAAACTCAAAGTCGATGATTGAGGAAGGAAATTAGGTGAACTGAAAACTCTAAACAGATCTAATAAAGAACGTGGAAAATTAAGCACAGATTCTTCTGTTCATGCACAAAGTCATTTAGATGGTGAATGGAAACCATAAACTGTGAAAACCAGCAAATATTCCATGTTCATAAATAATTGAAACTCCTCACAGTAAAATATTCAGTTGCAGTAGACACCTAATAAAACCAGGAGAAATAAAAAGGACGTAAGACCACTGAATAATATCCAATACGTGATAAAGGACTCCACTGCACCTGCATCAAATGCCCCAGGTTAACAAATGGTGTCAAAGTGAAACTGATGATCAGAGAAAGTGAAATAATAGAGCAGGCTGATTATCTACTGATAGTACCTAGTAGAAGAGCTTTTTGCTAACCAATATGCATATTCATAAAGAACAATAGGTTTAAAACTTACTTCTGTCTTAAGCACCAAGAAATAGGTACATGGCAGTTGGGGTTCAAATATTTATTTTGGAGACTGGTGTTTTAAAGAGTATCTTTGAAGTATACTAAGATATATGAAGAAGAAAAAATTACTCAGAAATATTTTGCTACTGCTCTGTGACTTGTCTATCTATAAAGTGACTATTTGTAATTCCAAAGACCCTTGTAATTGTTACCAGTGCTGGTTCAAACAGTGAGACAAAGCCCGCTGTCTGAGGAGGGTGTGAACACAGGGAAAAATCCCTTTAAACTGTTATCAAAAACTACACACACCAACACTGGGGGCATGGGCTTTTTCAATGAGGTCCTACCTCAGGTATGTTGCTGCTGCTGTTGTCAGAAAAAGGTCAATTATGGGAGTTAATTTTTTTCCATTGCAGATTCCTGGATTATCACCACTATAAAACACGGCAGTGACTGTGCCGTCCCCTCAGCAGAGGGGACAAACAGACAGGGGGACAGGAGCACGGACAGTGCTGCAGAAACCAGTGCCAGGGGCTCATGCACAGCTGGGGCACGGGGTCTCTGACAATGGGAGTGAGCACTCAGACCTGTGCATTTCATCTTTAATAAAGGTTGGTATTTTCACAAAAGGGTGAAAATAACTGTAATGAAGGCAGAGATTAAATTGATGCAATGAAGACATCTTGGTGCTGTCCTTTGTGTAGCTCTAAGCAATGACTTGCACCACTGAACCAGCTTTCACTCTGTTATTGTCCAGGTTACCATATTTCTGTTCTTTCCTTAAACAACTTCACCCAAACAAAAGCACCTGAGCTTGAGAGCTTTTCTGTTACAAAATGACTTTAAAGTTCTCTTAGGTAGTTTCATGGCAAGTTTCTTCACAAAATGTGATGCTTCATAATTACACAAAACCATTTGATACAAACTCACAACTAAACTGTATCAGACATTGTTGATCTTCTTCCTTGGCTTTTTTTGTTTTGTTTTTTTTTTAAATCCTGTGGCCTAGCTGCTTAATTCCTTTATGGTTTTCAGCTTTTCTGAGTATTTCAGAACTGCAGCAAGGTTTTGCAAGAGCCAACTGTGGTACCATTAAATTTATTTCATAAAAAGTTTTTTGTTGCTTTGAGCTCATATTTATCAAACTGGCCTCTAAACCAGCCTGAGATCTTTATGAGGTCTGGTGTGACTCACAGAGCCTGGTCTGACAGTCTGCTCTTCCAGTCTTTATGCAACTTCTAAAAATACAGGGGCTAGAGCCACAGTGAGCCCCATGTCAGCAGCAGCTACTGGTGATTATCCTGCTGTGGATCAGGCAACAGTGCAGGAAAAACATTCCTGCTCTTCAGCAGTTTCCACTCGGACAAGGCACAAACACGATTTTGCAGAGAGCTAAGCAGCAGTGCAGCTGAGATGCAGGGAGGAGGGATTGCAGCCTCACTAGGAAAGGGGAGGAAAACAGCCGTGGTTTCCTCCAGGAAAGGACATCAGGACAGTGTGTGGAGTGCTGTGCCAACGCCTCAGGAAGGGGAGCTGAAGCTGGCAGCTCACTGCAGCAACACACAGCAGTGATGAGTTTGTGCTCCACCTGCTGCAGCAGGGCAGGGCTGAGGAGGGGAGAAAGGCAGCCTTCCAAAGCTGGAAGTGTCTGGGCCTGATCCCTGCACCTCTTAGAGTCCTCTCACTTTCAGGACTGTTGTAGGCAAAAGAGGCAGCAGGATGGAAATGTCTTGGCTGTTTCAAGCACATCCTCCTCCCAGGCAAGTACTTGTCTCGAGCCAGACTTGCCTTGGCTCCCACCCTGGTAGAAAGAGAATTGAGAGAAATTATATCTTCCAGAAAATTGCAAGGAGGGGTTACAGCCCAGAAACCCATTTTTGTTTGCTGCAGCAATAAGCATATCTCCTTGATTTGCCCTGAACACAACACAAATCACGGTCCTTTCCCCCAACTATTCTTTTTGTGTTTAGTATCACCTGTCTGCAAACAGGAAAGAGTATGGACAGTTTGAATTTTCCCTCTCCTCTATCATTCTAGGTTTTGCATCCTGTTGTGCAAAAATTCTGGTCTCAGTTAATTCAAATTCTGGGAGACTTCATGTAGCTGGGAGAGTCTGACTTTGTATCCTGGGCATTCTCCTGGGGTCAGGATCAGAACAGGGTGCTGAGGCAGGTGAGCTTTAGCTCTGCCTCCCTGATTTCTGATTTCCAGTTGAAGACAGTGATTCCGAGTGTCACTCCTGTATGGCTTGAGCGTGTTGTAACTGCAAATGAGAGGGGATGGAGATTCATGCTCAATAATTTTCTTCATCTGAAGAGTAGAAAGCCTGAAGTATATTATTTTGAAGTCTGTGGTTAAGTATTGCACTTGATTAGAAATAAGCTAAATATGTACAAAACTGCATCTTGCAAACTAGCTTCAGGTTTTTTACATGTTTAATAGTCTCTTGGGAAAGGTTTTACACTTTCTATCACAGAGTGCTGATGTTTGTTTGTTTGGAGGCAGGTTTCTCATGTTGCATCTCTCTGGTGAATCTTTACTGTTGTGTCAATCAATTGTTCAGTACTTACTTATTGACATAATTGTTTCCCTTGCTAATTTTCCCTTGCCCATTTTTTGTTGTTGCTTTCATTCATAATGCAGTTGCTCAGCTCCCAAGTGAAAGTACATGTTTTCTAGTTCAAGCGGATTTTTTTGGGTTTGATGTTTGTTTTCCTTTTCCCCCCTCTCCTACATCTGCTTATCATTTTTTCTTAATTAGAAAATGAATGTGATCAAGAGGTCCTTACTTTGCCGGCTCAGTCTGAAATGCAAACTACAGCTGCAGTTAAGTGTTGATAGCTCCCTGGAGAATTCAGATTACCTCGGCGAGGGTTGATAACTGTGAGGAAACAATGACCAAAAGCTTCTGAAAACACGAATCTTTTAAAAGTAATTATTTTGTTATTACACCAGTGTGTTACTATAGACATATTGGTTAGGTGATTTCGTGGGGAAAGAGAGGCACGTACACAATTAAAATATTTTCTATGTTTTCTTGCAAACTAGGTGATATGGAACTGTGTCTCTGCCACCTCTGCTCTCTTTTCTGAAATTTACAGGATTTAACCTATTTACAAGATGTCTTTGCAAATGAAGAGTGTGCATGACTCCAGAATCAAAATGCAGTCTGCAGAGCATTGAAAGCCAGTCTAGCCTTTTTCTTGGGGTCACATGTTTAATTGCACTGGACCTGAGTTTCTGTTCATGGCTCTGCCTTCTGACTCCTGCTCCTGTTCTTTGCAGCTGCATCACGCAGTCCTTTTCTATTTTGACAATTAATAAAGTGTAGGTGGGAATTACTGTTCTATAAATGAAATGAGGATGCTGCTGCTGGGAGAAATGGAAATTACATTGCTGTCGAGGGGGAAAGATTAGTGAGGATTGTGAAATATGTGGAGATCTCTTCCTTCCCTGCACTGTGCCGTGTTCAGAAGCTCCTTCTGTTTAAGGATACATGAGCTACCTCTAAAATCTTGTGAGATCACCAGCCAGCTGGGGGCTGGGATGGCTTCAGGATGGTGGCAGTGTCCTCACTGATGGTACTTAAAAAGTCATTAGAAAAGATAAGAACTTGTTTGCTTACAAAAAGAAATGTTCATGAGAAAACTCCCACTGCTAGGCACACATTATTCTTAGCAATTAATTTTTTTGGTTTTCTTCTGCAAAGCAGAGGTGCTGTAATGTGAAAATGAGAAATCATTCAGAACACTGAGGCAGCTGTGGTGGGGTGACCCTGGCTGAATGGCAGGTGCCCACCAAAGCCACTCTCAGCTGCTCTCCTCGGCTGGGCAGGGGAGAGAAAATACAGCAAAACGTTTGTGGGTCGGAATAAAGCGGGGAGAGGCCCCTCACCAGCTACTGCCAGTGCAGAACAGACTTCACTTGGGGAAATCAGTTTGTTACCAAGCAAATCAGAGTAGGAAAATGAGAAATAAAAACTCATATCCCAAGACACCTTTCCCCCTACTCTCCCCTCTTCCCAGGCTCAACATCACACTCCCAATTTCTCCTGACAGAGGTGCAGGAGCACAGGGAATGAGGGCTGAGGTCAGTCCATCGTGTGTTGTCTCTGCCACCGCTTCTTCCTCAGCTGGAGAACTCCTCCCACTCTGCCCCTGCTCCAGCACAGTGTTCCTGCCATGGGAGCCAGTTCTCCGTGAATTTCTTCCATGTGAGTCCTTCCCAGGGGCTGCAGTGAACAGACCACTGTGGATCACTCCCTTGGGATGTAGTCTTTTAGGAACAGGCTTCACACGGCGTCACAGCCCCCTTTGGGCATCCCCCTGCTCCAGTGTGGTCTCCTCTGTGGGCTGCAGGTGGATCTCTGCTCCCCCATGGACCACCATGGGCTGGAGGGGCACAGCGACCTCACTGTGTGCCACATCCCAGGCCGCAGGGCAACCTCTGCTCTGGTGCCTGGAGCATCCCCTCCTGCCCTGCCTGGGGTGTCTGCAGAGCTGTTCTCTCACACATCCTCACTCCTTTCATCAGTGCTATTGCTCCTGCACAGTAACTTTTCCTTTCTTAATTCTGTTACCCCCGAGGTGACACTGCCATCCCTGCTGGGCTCGGCTTTGGCCAGCTGTTGCCCTGAATTTTCTGCTTTCTGTCTTTGTGCAGAAGTTTTCACACAGCTTCATGTAAACAATGTGTATTTTCAGAATGTTTGCATACTTCTCCTCTGAGAGAAGAAGTGATTGATGTCCACCATCCAGGTTGAGAGGTGGCAATGTGAAGTAGCCAATCTCTTGACCTCTGTACATATGTATATAAATGGAGTCAGATTTTGAAACAAGGGGGGTTGTTCCTTTGATCTGCCGCTGTGTGTTCCTGCTCATCTTTCTGTTCCTGAAGTGGAGCAATCTCAGCCTCGCAACCACAGCCAGCAATGAGTCTGTCCTGGAGCCAGCTGGTGTTGGCTTCATCACACACCAGGGTGGCTTCTGGCAGCTCCTCACAGAAGCCACCCCTGTAGCCCCAAAATCTGGCCATGCAAACGCGGTACAGAGGTCCACAGAAACATTTTTGTTCCTGATCTCTTTCCCTCTTACTCCTTTGCTGCGATACTCAGCATCTGAGAAATGATGCAGCATGTTAAAGTATCATTCTCACTGCTGCACTCACCTTCAAGCAGAGGTGTGCTGCAGAATTTTGAGGTGTGCTTTCCATCAGATTTGGTGCTTTTTCTCCCCACTTTGTGATTTTCTTGTTGCTTTGTTTGCATTTAACTTTGCTGCAGGTGGGAACATAGACATGAAGGGAGGTGGAGTGTAATCTCAAACAGAATTCCTGGCTGGCAGACCCCTGTGACTGCTGGCTGAAGCATTTCTCTAGAGGTATTGGATACCTCTCCAGTCATCAGGACTGGAATGTTTCCCAGCTTCTCCCCTCTGTCTGGGCAAGGGTGTTCATCAGACTACCAGCAAGACAGGCAGGAAAAAAGGAAAATACCCCTAACTGTGTGCCTAGGAATGCAGCACACCTCTGGACAGAGGCAATCACAAAAATGGTATCTGGCAACTAACAGGAGCACAGCTGCAGGAGGGATGTGGTGATCTGTGGGCTGCTGGTGCTGACAGGCTGATGAAAACAAGGGAACTGTAATTAAGCTGATCCATGCAGGAAGCCATGGACATTTTGTTTCTTTTGTCCCTTGTAAACTGGAACAACTCTAATCGTTGTATTGAGCCTAACAGAGGGAAAAAAAAAATCTGTTTTGGAGCAGAATTATGGTTTGTGTCCATTACAGTACGAGTACTGCAGAGTAATTTAGGAGTAGGTAATGAGGTAAAATTTTGGATCCTTGCTGTTAGCTGGGTGGACATCACTGTTGGGGGGTTTTTGTGCAGCAGTGTGTCATACACAGGGCTGTATCATTTGGCTGCTTGGTGTTTTCCTAGTAAAATGTACATTTTTATCTAAGTTTTAGAGAGAGCAGGCTTCCCAGCTGAAGAGAAGAGCAGAAACTGGATAAGTCCTCTGTGCTCAGAGTAGGCTCTGCCTCTTCTGAGCTGGCGTTGCCCCCTGGTGAGGTCCTGGAAGGTGGCTGGACTCAGAAGGATGTAGAAGTAATTTGATTTTTTTGAAAGACATCCTAGAGCTCTGCATGAAGTCGAAAATAGGTTTTACCTTTGGCATTGTACAATTAGAACTGTAAAACATCTTACTGGACAAGAGCTTGTTGCATAAAGTGAATGTATGGTGTCCTGTATTGATTGTCTGTCGACCCTCTGCCAATCAGGTATCTGCACTTTAGTGACCAAAATGTGGCCTCGGTGGGCCTGTGCTGATCTGCACTGAGCACTTCATCTCAGGACCCTTTTCTGTCTTGACGGTTTGCAGGGAGAAAGAGGAAGGAAATTCATTTAACCAGCTCAGGTTTTTTGGGCCCATATCATCTGCAGATAATCAGGATGAGTAGCAGAGGTAGTGTTCCTGTTGTTTTCTTTGGTGCATGAATTTCTGTGGTTCAAGGTCTCCTTGTATGGTATTAAAGAAACTCCAGGAACTTTAGTCCTGCTGTTACGCCAGAAAGATTTTGTAAAAGCTTTACAAAGGTAAATAATGCCAGTGTGATAAATATTTTATTATGACGAGTGAGAAAATTTGCCTTTTTATCTTTCAAAATTCAATCCAAAAGCTGTATTTCATCCTCTTTTTATCCAGTGAAATAACTGAAAATGGTTTCCTTGGAACACAGATAAGGAAAACGATTAAAGATAATATTGTGGAATGTCTGGCAGGGTTCAGTGCATCAATAACCCTGGCACGTAATTAAAGTAATTGAAAATGCCCTGCGTGTGTTCTCTGATAGAAGGCAGTAAAAAGATCACTGAGGTACCAAAGCTCTTGCACAATACCAGATATATTTTAAAATCAATCTCTTTTATTTGAATCTTTTATTTGAATCCTTTAAATATCCATAAAGCCAAAATCTGAGCTTGCATCATCGCCTTCAGCTTTCCTGTTGAGAGAGAGCAGCTCATATTTCATTCAGCTTGTTGCTCAAGTCAGCAGAAAGGACTGGATTTCAGCTGAGAAACAGGGCCAGAGGGGCTCCTCAAGGATGCTGAGACAGATCTGACAGAGCTGGGATGGATCTCTCTCCTTTTCCCTGGCAGTTCTCTTCTTCACAATCCAGTCTTGATCCCCCATCTTTCTCCATTTCCCCCTTTTTTTTTAAAGCAAGGTATGCTTGTACTTTCCTTTTTGTACTTATGCGACAGCTGTCTGAGATTAACCCTAGGATAATAGGAAAACTTGTTATTTAGAACTTTTGTAGAAGGAGGACATTATCCTGATGTAGGTGACTTATTTCCAGATGGGTCCTGGACTTCATTAACCCAGAACTCTACATAGGTAAGAACTGGGAATCTTTTGGGACCACTCTAATTTTAACAGAAGAGCCAAAACCATATGAGACTTTGTAAATGACTTCAGGGAATATGCAAGGTAAAGTATTTTCCATGAAAAGGCAGCTACAAATCTGGGGTTGTTTTGCCCCAAGTTCAGACTCAGCCGAGGATTAAAGTTCCTTCTGAATTTCCTTCCTCAGAAAGTGGTGAGGGCACCTGGCCTTTGAAGCTTGAAGTGAAATGTCATATTTCCAGGTGAAGTGTTGTTTTCCTCACTGTGATTTGAGAGTCAGAGCTGGAACAAGAATAGAACAGGCTGGGGCAGTTGGAAAGGGCCCACAGTGATCCTCTAGTGCAGCTGCCTTGGAGCAGGCAAGAAATCAGAGGCTTCCTTCTGTCCCTCCAACCTTCACAAGGTTTTTCCTCTAATTCCTGACTGAATCCCCCTTTTTCTCCTAAGGACATGTTGGAATCATAGGTTTTCGAATCAGGAAAAGTAATTAAAGTAATTAAAATATGTCCATACCAAACCATGATTTTATGCATTTAGTAAGCTCCAAATTTTTTTCAAATTGGAAATTCAACTTTGATGATGAGATGCTGAGACAAAAGTTCAGGTAGCCAGGCTGATTTATCTCCCTGCATGCTCAATGGACAATGCTGCCTAATCAAAATATCCTGACTGGTTTTCTCTTACGAAAAAGAAAATAAGTTCTCAAAATTAAGGACTGTAAAATGAAAGGCTGTCATGTTTCTGAAGGAAAATGGATGTTGTTAATGGCCTCTGTTGTATTTTATTAAAAACTCTTTAGATCAGAAGTGTTAAATTGTTCTCAGTTCTTGCGCTAACAAATGATGTCCTGGTGTTTACAGGCTCCATCTGTCCAAGTCCTTACAAGACAGAGATCCTTTGGAGCAAGTCCTGGGGCTCTGGAAATGCTGGGGTGGTGGTGCTTGGCACATGGGGCCCTTTGGAACTGGCTCTTGGGAGAAGTTCTTGCTGGCAGCATCACTGAGTGCTGGCTCAAAGGGCACAGATTTGGGATGTTCCAGTACCCATCATGCTTTCATGTAACTGAGCAGGAGCAATCAATGTTTTATTCTTGCCTCAGGAGGAAGTAATTGAGATTAGCACAACTGGCAGTTAAATGCAGGGATAAGGAAAGTGTGCTCTATACATAAAATTCAGTGTGTTTTCCCTTAATCAACGATGAAGGCAAGCATGGGGAATAATCCACGTTTCAGTTAGTTTGGAATTACATGTGTGAAAGTCACTTGAGTTAAATTAACACACAGTGCTGAAATACATTACTACAACCCTTGTGATTTGAGGGTGATTGTATTCCAAGGTGCCACCCTTGAATGATCACCAGAAGAGACTAGTCCTGAGCTTCATTAAATCCTCACTGCAGAGGTCAGGGGAAACTAAGTCAATGGAATTAAAGCATAAAATATGCTTAAATTGAGATATTTGGGTAGGATTAAAATTAAACATGTAGGATAAAATTTCAAGAAGGTATTTAAGCTTCAGAGATTCAGAGAAGGATGTGATTTGGATATATAGTCTGCTCAGTACCTAGAGGACATCAACAGTTGTTTGCATTTGTAAACATGCAGATACCTCAGAAAGTTACCTCATCTAGTTCTTGCAGTAGTGAGCTTGTGAGCAACCTGCTCTTCTGCCCATCTTGGTTTATCTTCCTGTGAGCCTGCCCTGCACTCCTCAGCTCACCAGTGAACAGTCAGCACAGGACAAAGCAGAGCCTTGTGTGAGTAAAGGGTACCAGGGGGCAGAATGCCAACTGCCAGGCAGACTGGGAGATGAGATAATGAAAAGAGTGGGTTAGACAATACAGTTGTGTTTCCATTTGGATTTCTCTTTTATCAGCAGTTTCATTTTTCAATTACCAGCACTCACTCCCTACACAGCTTAACCAGAAGGCAAAGATAATACAGCTGATCACATGCTCCCCGAGGAGCCACAGAGGAACTGCACTCATGCGTGTGGTACCAAACTGTCATTTCCATCCAAATTCCAGCGCAGAAAAGTTAAGAGTTACAACATTTCTGAGCATGTTTGCATCCGTACAGTTAAACCTCCCCCCGTAGTTTTGGTGTCAGATTGCATGATTGCATTGTATGAGCCCTGGTGACCTTTTTATTTGCCTCCTCTCATCTATGTCTCCTTTTATAAGAGAAGTGTGGATACCATAAAAGCTGAACTGGCCAGGCAGACAGCTGGTGCTTGTCTTGGCTGCTCTGTCTCCAATAACAGTCTCTAGTTTTGCCAGTGTTTCACTATCCATCTTGTTAATTTGTTTTATTTTCCTAACACCTGACTAAAATTTCCCTTGTCCCTCTTCAAAACTATTCCTTCTTGTCCTGCCTACAGTAAAGTTTATTCTTTCCTGTTCACCAGCTGCATTTTCTATAAGACCTTGCCTCGGTGTTCTTTAGTCTAGGCAGCACAAGTTCCTCCAGCATCTCTTTTCAGATCATGATTTTCCAGATCTCAGACTTCTTTTGTTCTCATTATCCCTCCTTAATTTTATAACATGGCTATTGTAACCTACTTAGAGCAACACAAAGCACCCAGAGCCTTCAGAAAAAAGCTGGGTTATCAAAAAGCCTCTCAGGGGGCACATGCCTCACCTCACATGCACAGTATGGGTTGCAATTCATCCTTGGCAGATACAGGAGCTGCATGGACATGGTGAGGATGCCCTGTCAGAGCAGCCTTGTGGGATAACTCTTAATGCACAGCTGGAACTAGGGAAGACTGCCTTGCTTTGTGTCGCTTCTCTGTAGCCTGGGAGTGCTACTGGAATTTACATAGTTTATGGCCACTGTAAACCAACACAGAAAAATACACAGTTTGGATCTGGAGGGCCAAAGCTTCTTTGCCAGGAGATAAAAAGTGATTCAGATGCAAAAATCTCTTACTTTTGTTTGTATGTGCTCTGATTGCTAAATGGATGGAGAAGGGGAGGTGCTCCACTGCTTAAAGCTTAATTTAAAACCTAATGAAAGAAGCCAAACCCCCTAATTTAATCTCATGTAGGAAAGGATCATTTTCTCTCAGAGAACAAGTCCAGGTGGCAGCTTGGACAGGTCAAGTCCAGGACATCAGCACTAAGCTTTGCAGTGTGGGAGCTCTGCAAGGGACATTCCTAACAATGGGCAGTGAGTGTGTTGGTAGATAGATGTGTGTCTGAGGGAAATCTCAGGATTTGGGCCACTGGCCTAACATTGTCAGACATATTGGAACACAGTTGGAGCAAGAGGAGTTACAGTTTTGTCTGGTTTAAAACGCCAGGGCATTCTTTCGATGTACCCAGATCATCATCTGGGTCATCAGTGCTGTAACTGCAGCTGGAATGTGTCAGAAAATCTAGCTGGAAGGATGAAGCCCTGCTCCTGATGATGGCTATAAAATCTGCTGCTCACTCTGCAGAAAATGTGGATGCACAAGAATAACAGTTACAAGCACCATTTGGTTTCATAGAAGTTCTCTGATGTCTGATTCCTATGAAATCTTCAATTTTATTTTGGAATAAGTTCCAAGGACAGGTTGATGGGCTCTGGATCAGCACCGCAGAGCTCTGGTGCTGCTCTGTGATCAGTAGGCCATGCTGGCTATGATTTGGGGTGCTTTTGCTCATTTTTGTGAGTTCAAGATGAAGGTGTTAAGCCACGCTGGGACCCAGAGGGTAGGATCAGCTTGAGTTTGAGAACACCTGGGGACACATCAGTGTAACGTGAAGTCTTCCCACATGACATCTCTTTAACACTTGAGAACAGGACACTTCTGAAATGCCTGTGGCCTCGAGGGCTGCACATTTCTTTAGTGACATCCCCTTGCTCAAACAAGCCCTTGGGAACCCCATCCATACGTGTGAGCTGGTGCAGACCCATAAACATCAGTGGCTCCTGAGCAGGCGTCTCCTGGCAGCTCTAGTGAACATCAAAATGAACCTTTGTGTACCGTTACACTGGAAAGGTAATTGGATATTTTGGAAAGCTGGGAACAGCCCTGAGATAACTCTATGTCATTTGGTTCTGGTGTCAGTCCTTGCCTTATGAATTTGATCTGAAAACTGTCAGCCTAAGGTGAAATGCTGCTAAATGGGGTTATAAGGGTAGAGAATCTCTCTGATTGCACGAAAGAAAATGGGAGAAAAGACAGAAGTTCCTGCAAGGTGAAATGTTTGAAAGAATTGCATACTGAGAGGCTAATTGGATATAATTTTTCATCCCCTAAAAGTGTTATGATGGATGCCAGAGAAAGCTGTAAGAAATCTGTTGTCCAGATGCATTTGTTTCCTATGGCTAAATGTAAAACTGCCATTGACAGCTGGTGCCTGCAAATGAGTCCAAGAAACAGATGATAGGGATGAATTTCCAGTGAGGAAATCAGCACAACAGCCAGACACTGTGACTGTTTCACATGGACCCTCAGACCCTGCCCCACAGCTTCCAGACTTGCTGCCACAGCACAGAGCAGTGGCTTCCAATAATGGGATTGCTTCCCTGAATTGTCAGTAAGCACTTGGGCAAAGATCTGGCTTCATTTGAGGAAGCTCCTGTTGGCTTCAAAAGCTGGGAGTGTGGCCCCGTTAGGAACTGTGGGATTTAGCAAGTTGCTCTCTGTGGGTTTATGGCTCAATTGCAGAACAGAGACTGGACACTTTCATTGCAGACTAACCTGTCTGTGTCTATGTGTGGGTGTGAGAGAAGGAAAAGTCAAATCTCAAGGAAAGAAAATACCATTTTCTCAACGAGATATAAAAAGGAATTAGCCATACTCTACCATCTAGCTGCTCCATTATCATGAGTCAGTGATAATAATAAGTTGCACTGTGAAAATTAGGCCACGGAGAAGAAAAAAGAGTGTCTGCAAAATTAGACTTGGACCCCACGATTAGTCCACTGGATAAAATGTCAGGTGCCTAAATGACAGCATGTTTTCTGCCCTGTATTTCTATCTTATGAGGTAGAGATTAAAAATTTCAAAATTGTGATAAGGCAAGAAAATGTAAGTATGATTTAGCCAAACAAGGCCAGTGTGTTCTCCCTTGGTACATTGCAAAAACTGGAAGAAATGCAGTGTTTGGGACCTTCGAATTTCTTATTTAGAATTTTCAAAACAACACTGGTCATTTTGGACCACTCCCAGAGCTGCTTCTCCTTCAGGATCAGGAGGAAGTTGAGGCTGTTGCCAGCCTGCCCTATGTCTATTCTATGGTTACCCCAGCAGGACACATGCAGCCCTACTTCCAAAAGATACATTAATGGTCCTCTTGGATCTTGGGAATGCATTTTGTCTCTTTGATCTTTCATCCCAAACCCCTCCAGTTCTACTGCCTCCTTTAAGTGCATGTTCTGGCAGCCTGGCTGGTGCATGGCTCTGGGATAAGTCCCTTCTGCTGTCCTTGAGGTTCCTCTGTGGCAGGAAGCTTTCCTCCAGCTGGGTGTTCTCCCAGAGCCAATCTCCACTTTTCCAGAGTTATGCTTGCTGCTCACTTCCATCCCTCAGTGCCTCAGTCTTGCATATAGAGGAATATCTTCCATAGTTGAAGAATTGATGGCTTTACCTGTGATCTGAGGGAGTCCAGTAGAGCTGCCCTCGTTCTGCTGCTTTCTCCCTTCCTTTTCCCATTCTTCACTGTATGTCTCCAAGGCAGATTGTTTGTGAATCAGATCCCTAAGGCTTCTATTTTGGGAGCTGAAAGAAGGTCCCTGTAACCCCTAGGTACTTTTCCACTTCTTTTCCATGCAGCTGACACTACTTACTGCCATAGCTGATCTTGAACAGACATTGAGATCTCAAGGCTTGGTTGCCCCAATAGTTCTGTTTTCTTCAAAGACTCTGTTCATCTCCAAGACCAGCACTTACAATTCCCATCTATGTAGAGTCAAGAGATGTGTTTTATCCAGAAGGGTTTTCCTAGGCCGCTGGACTTTGAAGGGAGTGTGCACTGAAGACAGGTGAGGAAGATGAGGAAAGAGTACCAGCCACAGCTGGGTTACATGATTATACCTGCTTTCAGAGTAAACTAGAACTGCAACAATTAAAGGCGATAGTGATTCCTTGGCAACAAGGTAAAATTCCCAAACACTGCTTCATGAGTGAGAGTTTTGTGAAATTAATTTCCAATTTCTGCAGTGATTGGATTTCAGTTTACAACAGCTTTTTGATTTGCAGGCTGCCGACTAACTTTGTGTATATCACATTTTACTGTACCTTACAAATGGTACCCTTTGACATAAATTATTCGCATAGTGATTAATTCCACCTGAAAGCAATGGGGATTTCACTATTATCTTTCACATGCAGCAATAAGGTTCTGTAAAGCACTTTTTGCACTCAATTACTTGAGCTAAATGTCCAATAAATAACGCAGAGTTCCAGGCTAAGCATGAGCTAGAGATGGAGTTTTCAGTTAATAGAACAACTCGCCCACTTTTCTCAAGAAAAAACATTAATGGGAAAATTCTTTGAAATACAATGTTGGAAACAATAGAATGAATTATTGTTAATAATACCTGTAGCCACTTTTGCCAGATTAGTGGTACTTTTGCTTATAATGAAATAGACTGATCAATACCTCGAAGTTCAGTAGGAGAGAGAACTGATTGAGCTTGATTGATGTGTAACCAACTAGGACAAAATTGATGTGCTTGGATCTGCACAAGCTATTTATAACTCAGGGTAAACAAGGAATAGCTTGACCATAATGCTAAAGTTTGGAAGTGTATGCTTTCCCTTCTTCATAGGGAGAAAGAGCAAAATTGAGGAAGCCTGTAGAATCTGGCTGTAGGAAACAGGCTAGAGGAGATGCCATTGATGGGAAGCCTTGGAAGCACACTAAAGGAGATGGGAAGGCTCATATGTCACGACAAAGTGTTAACTTTTGAGGTTTTTTAACTGCTGCTGTGTAGCCATTGTCTACTGATGTAGCAGTGTATAGGGAAGTGAAGGGTAAAAAACAGGATTAGTCTTCTACTAAATGTGGAGTCCCTCTAGAAGCATGACAAGCAGAGCAAACATCAAATTAAATCCCATGAAGGTTTCCTAAAGGTGCACAACTCCTTCCTTTGCAGGCCTATGTTTGCAAGCCTGCTTTATAATCTCTTTGTGTTTGTCTATGATGTGCGTGTGCTTTCTTTATATATATACAAAGAAAGAGAGAATGCGCTCTTTGAGAGTAAAAACTTCATGTTTCAGGTGTTGGTGTTTCTTTGAAAAGGAAATCAATAACCTAGTCCTGTGTATCTTTGATGCAGTGTAATGCTCTCTGAGCAGAACAGCCATAATAATTTAGAAATTGGCTGATTTGTTCAGAATTTTCAGCCTCTTTGCACTAGCAGTGAGTTTTCTTTCTTCCTTTTCTTTGCTTTTACTCAGGTTTTTTAGTGTTTCCTCCATGCCTCTGCTTATCATCATGTGTAAGTCCCAGCCAAAGTGCATCAAGCAAAATCTAAGGGAATTAACTCTTTTACCCTTTTTGCTTGTGCCCTTTAGGGAGGTTTTGTATCGATCCAGCTGCCTCCACAGAAGAGGTTACTTTCTCCTTCTGCATTTACTGACTGGAGAGCCCCTATTCCCTTCTCCCCCCTCAACCCCTCTGTGAGGATAATGGGCAGAAAACAGGGGTTAGATGAGAATGGAGAAGCTGCCCAATCTGCTGGCTGAGGCAGGAAATAAATCTCCACCAAAGACTCTCTGCAGTAGTGCAGAATGCCAAGAGCTGAGCCTGGGATGAGATGGAAACATGTAAGTTCTCATTTGCAGCCTGTGGAAGTCTTTTACCAGTTTGGGGGTTCGAGGGACCTGCTGCTGCAGAATGGAATTGACTGTGGTTGCTTTCCTGGAATGAATTCCTCTGTTCAGTTGCTAAAGCACAGCACAGCTGTTTGGGTTTGAGGAACCCCACCTGTTTGCAGCAAGCATCCCATTCCCCTTCAGAGGATCAGAGATACTTGGCTGCCAGGATCACCATATGGGGAAGAGCGTTTTCATCCTAGTGTAACTAGTAAACCAAGTTAGAAAAAGCAATAATCTCATTATTAATAAACTATTAAATTTACCTCTGGTGCAAAATGTAGTCTTCGTTGTGTAAGGACTAAAGAAAAAATTAGATCTTTCTGGAAGAGAGAAGGGGGGAATGTGGTGTTAAAACAGCTTAGTCAGAAGATGGATGAGGCAGCAGTAGCTTGATATTGATCTCTGTCCTTGAATTAGATAGGCACTGGCTGATAAAATATCCCTATTTTTCTAGGTGTCATCACATATTTCCAAAACATCCTACTTCCCTGCTGGCTGCTCAGCCTTGGGAGTGAGGCCTGTTCTGCCTCTCAATGAGGCCTCTTTATCGGGCACTAGAATGGAGTTGTTAAACTAACAAATGCAGCAGCATGACGCTACAGCCAATTAAAAGGTTCTGTTTAACATACCAAGTACGAGTTTCCATCTCAGGGAAATGTGCCTTTTCAGATGACATTGTCTCAGCATTAAATACCACAGGCAGCAGCGATGCAGAAACAGCACACGGTTGCGGCCCTGCTGCAATCTGACACATCTATTCTGAGAAAATTTGCACTACGTGTGAATGCTAATGCAGCTCCTGGGACAAAAGAGGGAAAACAGGAGGAAGAAGCCCCACCTCATTGTCATTTCTCATACAGCTCTTTGCCAGAACTCGGCTCCTTGGGTGCCAACTATATCTGCCAGAGCTCTGGCCTCCCAGCCCTTGAGCGGGGCTGCAGAGTCTCTGTACCTCATTCAGCCCTCCTCTCAGGGTGAAGGGAAATTCAAAAAACCCTGTCCAGGAAAAAAAAAAAAAAAAGGTGCCTCCATGCAATGTGTTTGAAAGATCTTCAGTGAGACTGTTACCTAAGTAGTACAGCAAGTAAATCAGCAACATTGCTGTAAGATAACCTGATAAACGAGAGCCTGCTTAAAATTCTAATGGTTGTAAATATGAACACAAAGGAAATTAGTTCTTTAGGATGTCTCTCTCTCTATTTCCTAGAAATCAATATTACATGGCCCATCATGGAGAGCATTTATCTGTGTTTGACCTTGCCTCCCCCCAAAATTGGATATGCATCTGCAGACAGGAATTTAAGTGTGAAAAAGAGATTGCACACCTGGGTCACTCTTCAGCAGATCCTTTATCTTACTGTTCTGTCACTAAGGTAAAGTTGCCTTAATTTATGGATATCATTTTGTAGTGCTGCTAATTTTAGCTGGTCACGGCTAAAGTGTGACCAGCTAAACAGCAGTTTTTAAGAACTGCTGTTTCTGATTAGCATGATTTGTGTCAATGAAGTCCGTAACTTGATTAACTTGGATGGTTGGAAGACTCTTAAAAGTACAGGACCGTCAGGAATTCTAAACCTAATCATTGTCTACACTCGGAATATCCTTTGTATTTGACACCATACTTGATAGGTAGTTTGTTTTCTGTATCAGCATGTCAAGATTGCAGGCCTTCATTCCTTAGGATACAGACAATCTCCTCTTTACTCCAATGTACCCTTGTCCACTGGAAACAACGTGGTGCCATTCAGTGCTGGGGCGTTGGTTCCTGAGCAGTGTGTTGTTAGGAGTTTCAGTGGGATCTCAGTCAATGGTATCACATCACTTGTGACAGAAAATCACTGCCAGAAGTTTGCCAGGTATTTAGCTAAAAAGATACCCCACCCTCCTCTGATTCCTTAATGTGTCGTGATACTGAAAGACCTCATAAAATGGCTAAGTTTGTATTTAAGTATTGGTACATTTTTCATTTGTTGGTAGGCACAGAGGGTAAAACATGTCAGATTTGGTAAACCTGTTTTAATGTATTTTCTTCAGTTGTTTTAAGTGCTAACTCTTGACTAAGGAAAGAGCTGTTTCTTACAAGTCTAGGCAGAATGGAGGCTTAGCAGTAACTTAGTATTTTCTTTTGATTTTTGTGCAAACTGTTAAATGGGTTTTCACTGCTCCCTGTGTGAATGCTCCCAAAAGTTTATTCCCAGTAGCATTAACACTGTTGTTACCTCTCATTATTTATGGGCAGATAGTTATTGTTTATCCAGTTATGAAATTAGGGTGAATTCGATGCACAACAGATTGGTTTCTTCTGTTTCAAAGACATTCTCAGGTAACTTCTTTAATGCCAATAAAACTTGGTGAGGAAGTTCTGTAGCAGAAGTGAACAGAAACTTCCTTTCCTTTCCTTTCCTCAGAGGCTTCTGATAAAACCTCCCCAGAAAACAGATCAATATCTACATTCCCGTCATTTTCTTGTATCGCTAGAGGTTGTGTTAAGAGTGAAAATTACTTCAGAAAGTGACCATTTCAAAATGTGCAACCCAGCATTTTATACCTGGAAATCCCTTTTTAGGCGATTATATTAGTAAATGACCCCTTACTGTTGCCTTTACTGTTCCTTTTTTCTAATTACACTGCACATGGAAGTTTGGTTTTCTTTATTTCTCAGATTGCCACAAGTGACATGTTACAAAGATGGATATTCTCTCCAATGGAAATTATTTATTTTAGTTTCCTTGGCAAACCTGTACACCAACAAACTGACTTGGAAATCTGCTGTGCTTTCCTTCCTGGTTTACTAATAGTTTGCATGACCAAATTCTTTTTTCTGGGCAAGAAATTTCCCACTGGGAGTCTACTCTCCTACCTCTTACCAGGCAGAAGGGATATATTTTTAATTCTTCTTTAATAATTTACACTAGCACATGCTCTGCAGATTG
This sequence comes from Cyanoderma ruficeps, assembly GCA_008694505.1. Lineage (NCBI taxonomy): Eukaryota > Metazoa > Chordata > Aves > Passeriformes > Timaliidae > Cyanoderma > Cyanoderma ruficeps. The sequence goes on along the minus strand of VZDJ01000325.1, from coordinate 2,107,963 downwards.
TTGGAAATCTCTCTGGTAGGGCCATGGATTTGTTCTACCCCAGAGGCATTCCAGCTGATGTTCCTTAAGTGACTCTTCTCCAAATTACAGAGGTTTTTTGCTATTTTGAGATATATTCTGTCTTAATTTTTCTTTGAATGACCAAGCCGTTTACTTGCACTGTTTGCATAGTACCACTTTCAATGGACATTGGAGTTTTCCTACCACTTGCATCTTAATTAAATACTAGGAATTTATGAAGGATGAGGGTTTTATTCAGTGAAATTATTCAAACTGTTAATGGTGATTATTTATGAAACCATCTTTGAATTAATCTGACTTCATCAGCATCAAAAATCGTTTTGGTAATAAAAAATATTAACTCCTGCTCACATAAATAAATTTTTTAAAAGACACTTATTTGGAGATCTGTGATATAGGAGAAAATGTTCTTACACGAAACATTTGCGGATAAGTAGGTATGTACTGCCTTTGTTCTGATAACAGTTTCCCTCAAATGCTGATTCAGGTTTGCAAAGGCTTGATGCAGTGCTGCAGGCTATGAAATTACTTTGTCTTACAACAAATTATTCAGAAAATTTGTGTTAGATGGAAGACAGCCAAGTCTACTTTGGGCTGCAAATAATCCAGACAGGAACAATATTCACGTGAGCCTCCTGTTTATTAGAGCTGCCAGGAAATAAACCCCTTTCCTTGGCATTAGCTTCTGCCTACACTGAACTTCCCAGCGTGACTCCACGGGTGCTTTTTGGCAGGAGGAATGCCACATGGGACAGGAGAGCATCTTTAGGTGTCTTTAGGTGTTGTCTCTTCTCCTCCTCTTCCTCCTCCTGGTCAGGATGCAGGAAGTGGCAGAGCACAAGCAACCATCCCTCATCTTTCCTGTGCTGGACTGCTGCAGTATTCCCATGCTCTAGTTCCTTCAAATACATCAACCTTTCAAACATATGCTTCTTNCAAATATTTGACACCACCTGCCTTTGATCTAGGTGTTGTGATGGGCATTCTTACCTGATCTCCACTCAGTCTGCTCTTTTTCTTGGGAGAAGAGGGGGGCTCAGACAGTCTTCTGCAACAAAGATTTTCTTCCCCCAGAGAGGTAATCAGGCCTGCCAATTTGGTGAAGCTCGTATAGGTCTGGCCAGGATCCATACTGTCACTGTCATTCTGGGTGGCCTCACCCTCCATGGCTGTGACTTTTGGAGCTGGTCCAGTGCTGTTTCTAGGCCAGTGTTACACTCCCACCCATTAGATCACCACTCCATGCTCCACACTGTAATCCCTGCAACCTTCTGTCTGCAGCTGGGCACCTATTGCTGAGCAGTGGCCTTGTGAGTTTTGTGAATGTGTGAGTGACACTTTCTGGTTTGGGTCTATCCAGTTCCCTCATCTAGAGTCCAGCAAGGCCTGTGACTTTAGATTAGAAAATATGGGAGCAGACCCAGAAAGGTGACTGAGGTAATGGACAACTGAGACCAACACACAGGGGGTTTGCATTAAAAAAACCCCAACTTTCTGGAGCACTTAAAGTTTCAGATCCACACTGAGGCACTAAAATATGTGAGTAGATTTTTTTTTTCCAAGTGGTGACAATCTTTTCATACTCCTTGTATGAACAACAGTTGCACAACTTCTCAAAACTGAGGTCAGCTCTTTAGGTTTTGGAATACTAATGGGAACAGTAACAGAACTGCAGGCTGGGGACAGAGTGGCTGGACAGTGCCCAGGCGGAAAGGGACCTCGGGGTACTGGTGACAGCCATGGACATGAGCCAGCAGAGTGCCCTGGTGGTCAAGAAGGCCAAGGGCACCAGGCCCTGTGTAGGAGAAGGGAACACAGGTGATCTCACCCCTGATCAGTAACAGCTGTGTTAATTACCCAATACAGCCTCATCCCTGGGTAGTAACAGCTACATCCAATAAGGATGAGTGAGATAAAAGAGGGGGTGAGCTGGCAAGGGCAGGACCTTGGTGGTGGGGCAGGGGCAGCAGTAGCTGCTGCTGCCACTGCCACTGCCACTGCCTTGAGGGTCATGAAGCAAGATATCATGGAACAAGATCCTGGGGAGGGAATCACTGCTGTGAGGTCAGTCTGGGTCTGCAGTTAGAACCAGTTGTTGGAGCCTGCAGTCACAGTGTGCAAAATGACACCTGCAGTCAGAATTTATCAGGAAATACCAGCAGTCAGACGGTGCAAGGGAAACCTACAGTAGGTGCTTGCTCCAGCCAGAGTCAGTGAATAGTTGGAGTTAGGATGACTAAGCTGTGAAGAGGAGTAAACTGTGACCCTTTTTATGCTGTGTTTAACAAGAAGTCTGTGCCTTGGCTCGTATTTTCCCTCTAATAAGAGAGCTGCTGCAGTAGCCTGGATCAGGAATAGTGTGGCAAGCAGGGAAGTCATTCTTTCCTGTCCTTGGCCCTGGTGAGGCCGCACCTTGAGTGCTGTGTCCAGCTCTGGGCCCTCAGTTTAGGAAGGACATTGAGATGCTCAAGCATGTCCAGAGGAGGCAACGAGGCTGGTGAGGGGCTGAGAACACAAACCCTGTGAGGAATGACTGAGGGAGCTGGGGCTGTTTAGCCTGGAGAAAAGGAGACTCAGGGGTGACCTTATCACTTCCTACAACTCCATGAAAGGTGGTTGTGGTCAGGTAGGGGTTGGTGTCTGCTCCTAGCCAACCACTGACAGAATGAGAGGACACAGCCTTAAGCTGCACCAGGGGACATTTAAGTTAGATATTAGGAAGAAATTCTTCAGAACTTCTTCAGAAAGAGTGATTGTACACTGGAATTGTCTGCTCAGGGAGGTGGTGGTGTCACTGTAGCTGGATGTGTTTAAAGAAACACTTGATGAAGCATTCAGTGCCATGGTTTGGATGATAAAATTATGTTAGGTTATAGGTTGGTTTTGATGATCTCAAAGATTCTTTTCCCACCTAGTTTCTTCTGTGGTTCTGGGGCTTTTTTTTTTNTTTTAATCTTTGCTTATATTTTTTTAAAGTTTATTTTTCCGTGGCTAGTGGGGTTTGAATGGCATGTTCTATAGCTTTCTTGATGTCCTTTAGAGGACAATTCAAAGAGGAGGAACGGCTCTACTGTTTTATTTACTGATCACTGTTACAGGGAACTGGAAAACGAGAATGGGTACCTGCAATACAGTGAGAAAGTCAAAATACTAACAGACACAACCATCTATTATTGCATTAAGTAATTGTCATTCAATCCAGCACTTGCACAATGAATGCAAGATATATCAATCTTTGACATTTCATCAGTACTGCTGCATAGACAATTTGTCAGATTATTAAAAATACTAGTACCTGCAAGCTGGCATTGGGGTGTCCCCAGAGAGAGGGTTAATGCTTAATCAAATGGTGTCACACTAGAGAAGGTCTCTATTAATCAGTAATGAAATGGTTTATAACATTGATTAGTTGTTTTTAACCCAGTATTTTTTTATTATTATTTTATGGCAATGTTAGTATAGTGTTACACTAATTTACTGCAGTTCTTCCATAGTGCAGTAAAACTAAACAGGATTAGCAATGCCATGTTGGGAATTAGTAAATACATTATTGTAACTGGTTTCCATTGCTTCAGAAGGCAAGACACGTCTACATTGCTAATTCCAGTAATTTCTAAAGGCTGTAATGCCTTTAGAAAGGGAGTGGAATGCAAAGGAATCTTCCTGTGTAGATGATTTGAGTTGTACTTCCTTTCCCAGAAAGCTCTAAGATTTCACATTCCATACAAAACCAACCTCCAACCCTCAAATCCTCCAGTGTTCCTTAGCAACACTGAAATGACTAGGAAGCCTTTCAATCTTTCATCTTAGTTTAAAATCTCCCAATATTTTAACATTTTTCCGTAGCCACCTCCCTGATCTGGACACAACTAGATGTCTCTGGGAGGTAGCAAGGATGGAAGGTTTGACATATTATTGGGAGAATTGTGCTTGCTGGGGTTGGGAGAGGGGCTTGGAGCTTTTCTGTGGATCTGTGCTAGCAGCTGGTGTGGGAACCCCAAAGAGGAGCTGTCTGCTGTGAGCCTGGGATGTGCTTGTGGTTCACCAGCTCCTCTTGTGACACAACAACCCAGCATGGTGTTTGGCTTGAGACTGGGAAGCACAGCTGGGACTCAGCAATCCTGGAGACTCCTTTGAAACAAATACTTTTGTGCACACAGTGGTTGGCTTTGTTCTGCTCTTACAAATGAACCTGGAGGGGCTTCTGTAATATCAAGAAGGGCAGGTGGAAACAGAATTAAATCATAACTGCATAGATTATGTTCAGTTCCCAGTGGGATTTACACCAAGAGCTGGGCAGAGTTAATGAGGAAAGATGAGCTATCATGAGATCCCTGGGGCAGGAGGGAGCTGCAGTCCATGAGAAAGCTGCAGAAACTGGCAGGATGGGAGCTCGAAAAAATAACGAAAAGCAAGGACCGATGGCTGGACAAAAGCTAATCTTGAAAGGTTGTTTGGGAAAGCACAAAGCTCTGCAGAAGCTGTTGCTGCCCCTCATATTGGGGGCATACCAACAGTTGAATGTCTCTGTAGTTTTGTGTTTGCAAAATTGGGTGTTGCAGTTCAGAACTTGCAAAAAATTAAGGCTTCAGTCTCATATGAAAGCGTGATATTTCATGGCTTCATTTCCATACCCAGGGAACAAACTCCTGACATATCATTTTGCCTGGATGTCTGTTGTTGTCACAATGCAAGACAAGATCAACACTACGGGAAATCCAAGAAAAGTTAATCTGCAGAATGAAGTGTGTGTGTACAAAGAGAGATGTGTCTAAGCAGGGATACATGTATATAAAATATCAACTGTGTCTCTGTACAGATCTGATTTCACCATTTTCTACAGACTTTATCTAAATTGGAATTTGATTTTATTGTCCTTTGCCATAAAGATCCAAGCTGTTGTTTGTTTGCCCATACAGATCCTTCAACACATTGGCTGGCACTACCCCTGCGTGCTCCACAGAAACGTGTCTCTGCTTCTCTATACGATGCAGGTTGTCAAGTCTGGTAAAATTTCTTGGGAATCATTGAGCCTAGCTGTGCCTTGCAACCACCTTTTGGTGTTTGGTGTTTCCTGACTGCCTCTCTGCAATAAAACACCCCAATTTGTGCACTTGCCAGCACATGGCTCCCCTCTCACTCTTTTCTTTTCCAGAGTGAAATGCAGTCGGGTTTTTTTCTGGATACAGGGTGTTCCTTGCATCTGCACTGTTTGAGCAGAAATTTGCTTTACACTAAAATCTAGCTGTCCTTCACAAGAATAATTGTTCCTTCCTTAGATTCCCAGAAAAGAAACCTCTAAACAAACAAAAGTGTTGAGGTGAGCACTGCCCAGGAGTGCATGGGAAGTGTGGCACTGAACGTGTGCAGGAGTCCAAGTATGCTCAGTTTAAAATTCCTCATTGGCCTTTCTTAGGGAAACTGAAGAAAAGCAGCAAAAAACTTTCATGAGATGTATTTCCTAGCTAGCTATACTGCTATTTCTGTACTTCCAGAAGTAGTCAGAATTTGGCCCAGCAGTGGAAATAAGTCTGGGATGAGCTCAGGTGGTCAGAGCATGGTGCTGATAACACCAAGGCCATGGGTTTGATCCTTGCACAAGCCATTTGTTTAAGAGTTGGACTTGATGATCCTCGTGGGGCCCTTCCAACTCAGAAGATCTGGTGACTCTGTGACTATAAACCATAGCTTCCTTTAATATTCTGTATCTTCTAGGGCTGATGGGGAGGTTGCTGCAGTGTATTCTCAACACAGAGCTGAAAAGGGGTTTTAACCCTTTTTTTTTCTTCTCTGTGCTTTTTCTGATGACATGGCTGCTTAGAAGTGGCAGGATGGAATTTCAGAAGTATCATGAATGTATGTGTAGATGATAGTCCAGGATCCAGGGGAACTGGAGCTGTGATTGTTACAGGGTGAAGAGCTCTGACCAGCTAGGATTTTTGGTTCCTGTTTTAGAGGTTTCTTTAATATCCCTGGAGATGTCCTGCCCTGTTCCAAAGAATATGCAGTGCAGATGTGTATACAGTGCTCAGTTTCCTTCCATGATTTACAAAGCCAGCATGTTCTTAGCTGTATGGTGGCACTGGATAATAAGATTCTTCTTTTCCATGTGACATACTCCAGGGCATGTGCCTTCCCACAACTATCATAACATAAAAACACCTGAGTAAAGAAAAGACAGTTTACAATAATTAAAAATAACAGAAGCAAAATCATTACTGCAAATGATCCAGGAAACCCAAATTGTAAGAAAATCTAGATTGAACTTCACCATCAGGTTCCTTGGGAAGACTGACTAGCAGAATCCATCTGATGCTGAGTGATCCACATGGAATTTCTAGTAAGATAAAGATTTCAGATGATTCTGAAATAATCAGAATTTCAGCATGGACAAAACTTTATAAGCATGTCTCTTTAGCAGATCTGGGCCCTGTGTGAAAACATGTAGATTAAATGATTGTTTTAATGTAACTTGGAATGAGGCTGTTTTGGAGCAAGCAAGCCCACAGCTGCTCTGGGCACCCTGAGCCAGGGCCTGCCCACCCTGCCAGGGAACAATTCCTTCCCAATATCCCATCCAGCCCTGCCCTCTGGCAGTGGAAAGCCATTCTCTGTGTCCTGTCCCTCCATCCCTTGTCCCCAGTCCCTCTCCAGCTCTCCTGGAGCCCCTTTAGGCCCTGGCAGGGCTCTGAGCTCTCTCTGGAGCCTTCTCCTCTTCAGATGAACACCCCCAGCTCTCCCAGCGTGGCTCCAGAGCAGAGGGGCTCCAGCCCTGGAGCAGCTCCAGGACCTGCTCTGGACTCACTCCAACAGCTCCATGTCCTTCCCTTGCTGAGGAGGCTGGACCTGGGTGCCCTATGCACTCCCAAAATTCATCTCATGTTTTGATTCAGAACTTCTTTTAAACAAAGTAACTGTTTTTAAAACTATTCAAAAGTTGTTCTAATTAATGGAAAGGGGAGACTTGTAGGCAAAACCCCACCAAGAATCCTTTTGTCTGCAATTTTCTTGTTTTTTTCTTAATCCAAGTGCAAGTAAGTTATGTCATTGAGCAAGAGTGCTATAAAAGAGTGCTTAAATATAATTTTTATAGAAACCCTTAATTGTTCTAGGATGTAAACTGATCTCCAACATTTTATCAGCATTTAATGAAAAAACAGTTGTAGGCTTTTGTGATGTGAGGAATAAGTTAATCAAAAATGTCTCTTCGGTCCAAAATAGCAATTAATTTGAATTAAAACATTGCATAGAAACACTTCTCACACTGATGCTTTTTGTGGTCTATTATTAGGGCATTTTAAGACTGAAGGAACTAATTTTGCTGCCTTCTTTAGCTGTGATGGTTGTCAAAATAATTACCTACAAATTATTTTATTATTTCATTTAATGAAAATCAGAATTGTTCTTTTTACCAAGACAAAACAAACTTTCATCATTTAATTTTCTGCTGTATACAACTTTTGGTTTTCAGCATCTCTGCTCGTTGGCCTTTAAATATATGAACTTTTCAAGTTAGAGAACCTGGTATTTATCCATCCCAAAGTCTGGATCCCAGAGCAAGGTGACGGCCCCTCCTTCATGATTAGAGACTGACTTTCATGGGAATTTGATTAGTCTGTGTGTGAAACCTGTTTTCCCAGCTGTGAATCTGCTGGTTGAGCTAAAACTGGTCCTGAGTCACCTGTTGCTGGCTCTGGGGGCTGAGGAAGTGACCAGATAATAGTCCTGAGACTTCTGAATAAAAGGGCATAAATACATTTCCTTGACAATCTCCTGAGAGTCAGGGACTGTTCTTTTTTTATTCTCATAGAGTGTGAGAATGTGTCATTTTTGACTGGGGCTTGTGCTAATGTAAGATCAAGATTCATGGTGGCCAAGGTGGAAATGAACTGAAATTACTATTTAAGAAAGCAAAGCAAAAATCCTACATTTGGAAAGAATTTATGATCCTTGACAGTTGAAATTTAAGAGAAATGAAATACAGTTTTGTTTGAGCCAGCAAAGCAACATGACAGCACATTTCGACATCTATTTTCTACACTGATCCAAGTGAAAACTGCTGATTGCCATGTTTGTTCCAAGCAGGGACGTGCCAGAGGTGCCTTAAATTTCCTTGCAAACAATGAATCGCTGCTGATGGCACTGCTGGTACTTGCACAGCTATTATCATACATTTAGACAAACTCATTATCAGCATTATGGGTGTTAAAACTCAGTAAGAGCTATCAGCCTGCCCAGGGAACAAAGGGAAATAGGTAAGCACACAGAAGTTATTTTTATGGAGAGTAGTTTTAAAAAGCAGTCGTGCACATTGCACTGTTTGCATGCAGGTCCTGAGCCAGTGGGATGGAGACACATCTGAGGAGTGTATTTGCCTATGTGGAATAATTGCAGATAAGAAAAAAGTAACCTACGAAAGGAAATTGTTCATTTCAGCACTTTATCTCTGATCAGTTCTTGCTACTGGATTCTATCCATGTATTCAAATGTCTTTAAGCTCATCACACAGAGTACAACTTACGTCTTAAGAAAGTTCTTAGCTGTCACAGAGAAGTGGGTGAGCAGTGAGGGAAGATTTTCCTGTTTGGCAGCAGCAGAGCTACATCAGGGCTGTTTCAGGGCTGCCACAGAGCTGGTGTGTGTGGAGCTGCAGCTGAACACCAGATGGGAAAGCCTTGAAATCAGGAATTTCCACCTTTGTAGGGGGACCTCTCTGTGGGCAGCAAGATGTTGTCACCCAGCCTGATCTAAAAAAAACCATGGCTGGGTTTTGTGGTCACTCAGCCAGGGAATGGGAAGGAGGAATCTATCCCCACGAGAAACTTTGGGACTTTGGGGATGCATTTACATAAATATGTCCTGGTTTAAACTCTCCCCTCTGTATTAATGTGCCCCTTTTGCTTTGGGGCACACCTGAGCCTTTGGGCTGTACTTTGGTCATCTCTCTGAGTGCTTCACCAGTTTTTGAGTTTGGTAAGAGATGTTCTTTGGAGACAACCAGCCCCAAATATCTGAAGCTAGGGGACTGGTAACATTTTTCCAGATACCTGCTTCAGTTTGGAGAGAAAGTAAATTTAAATTGATTCCTTTTTCTGCTTTTGTAGCACCTCTCTTGTTCCCTGTCTGCTTTGCCATTACTGCATAAACCAGATATGGTAGTTTGAGCAGCCAGCGTGGCTGAGGTGTTCAGCCTGTGGAGGGGCCTGGCAGCAAATGCTGTGGGGTGGAGTAACTTCCTCCTTCACCCACTATCTAAAGCTGAGTGTGGAGCCCTCCACCTCCCCTGGCATTTCCCAGGCAGCACTCGTGGGAACTCCTTGCTCCAGAGCCTTCATCCTGCCTGGTGCTGCCTGGCACAAAGCCAGCTCTGACTGTGTCACCTCTGTGCCAGCCCATGTCCCTGTGCTGGAGGGGACCGAGTCAGCTTTCTCTGTGCTCCAGGTGACTTGGCTGCTATCCCAGCCCTGCCTGGCCATGGAGTTAATGAGGGGTTGTGGCAGCGGCACCACCTCAAACCCAAGCTCATGATAACTACAGCAGAGGTATTGATTACAGCCAAATATAAAAATTCCTGCTGCTGGCACTCTGAGCACTGCTGGGGGAGCTGAACTGCCTCTTGAGGGGCCTCCCAGGGCTGCACTGGGCTCTGGGCAGAACTGAGCATCCCAGCCCCTCTGGGTCTCTCTTAACACAGATCACACACATTTCAATGTGACACAAGGCTGCAAAGAGCCATAACTCCAGCCTGGTGCTAAATGGAAAAACTTAACTTTAAAAGGAAATTTCCAAACCCTGCAGAACTTGTAGACCTCTTTGTTCCACATTTGCTTTGGCATTCTTGCTTTATTTAATTTAGGGGCACCTGCAGAATGCAATTAAGCAAGGGCACCGTAAAGGGAATTCATTCATCGCTGCCTCTTGATTTTTCAGAACTCCTGGCAGGCAAGTGAGGCTTCCAGACTGGTGAAATCTTCAGGAAACATTCTGAAAATCTCATAGGAGAGGGAACAATTCCTGTGAATTTCTGGAAGCAAAGTGGTTGGAATAAATATGCAGCTGTATAAATGCTTCTTTGAGGGCAATTTCATAGTGCTGTACTTTCAGTTTTGCCTGGAATTTTTCTGGAATGGTTTTCAACATCAAAAGTGTAGGGAAACACATGGTTATCTCTTTCAATGAGAAGTCTCCACCTTTCAAAAGCAGGCTGGGCCTTTGGTAATTTGATTCTAAATAAGCATGTAATTATAGATTTCAATATTAAATTCTTTCATAAGAGCCCCCTTTTCCCTGAGAAGGCTGCAGATGTGGGCCTTGACATCTGTGGCTCAATGACTGTAGGACAACCAGCATTTTCAATTAACCCCAGAGCTTTCAGCAGAACTGGCTTCTTATCCTGTTCCAACTAAGACAAGTTTTTCTGGGAAATGTAAATGGTATCTCAAGTATTCCAGAAAGCGTTTGCTTGCTGGCCTTTGAAAACAGTAACAAAATCTTCATTGAAGATATTTGTTTCCTCTCTGGGTCAGAAGCAGGAGCAGCTTCTTTTGAGAAATGTCAGAGGTAGCTGTGTAAAAGAAGACAAGAGTCAGTGCCACGTCATCAGGATGCAGCTTTCAGGTATACACCCTATCTGAAATGTGGACAAAGCTTTGCCTTTTTTACCCTTTATCCTGTACATGATGCCATGACAGCATCACAGCCACCTTCTAGGGGGTCCCTCACTGAACACAGCCCGGGAGGCTCTGCTGAACAGGGATTTATTGCAGTGTGCTCAAGTTTGAATTGTCCTGCACTGCACCTGGCTCACTTGCATCTCATCCATGTACTTCCAATGTTTTCCTCTTTTGAAGATGGAAATTGTCATTGACTATATAAATTCAAAGGGAATTTCTCCCCTGACTGAAGTGTTTTACAGCCTAGTTGCCGGAAGAATTTGAAGGAGCAGCTCAGCTGTTTTTGGGGCAGGGGGATTCAGTGGAAGTGGGATTAAGGCAAATTTACTAGATGGAGCTGGCAGCCCCCAGCAGTTCAGTGAGCAGTGTCAGCACTGAAGCACACTGAAGGCAGGTTGCTCTGTACAATCAGAGTGCTGAAACCAGAGAATTTTCATTGTTTTCATCTTTTGCTTTCACTGAGGGATATTCACAACATTTAACATCTTTCTAGGAGATTTCTGTTGAAGGTCACGTCTTTATGCGTCTTATTGTCGATAAGCCTCTAAGTGGGCGTTTGATGAAGGCATCTGCAGTGGGATGGAGGTGCTAGAGGGGGAAATGGGTGTAAGGAGAGACAGGAGAATACAGCTGAGGGATTAGATGGTTTCTTGGAGCCGGGAGTAGGCTTTGGAAGTGGGTTTAGCCTCAGGCCACCCAGCAAGTGGGCTGCTGTCCTAACAATAAGACACAGGACAACGGAGGGGACTTCAGGAATATAATCCCCAAATTTTGCTGTGGTAAAGTTTCTCCCTGTGTTTGAACCTCCAGAAGTGGTGAGGATAAGCACTCAGGTCAGTGCAAAAGGCTGTTCTGCAGAATGGATGCTGGGGCTCAGGGTGTTATGTGGTGCAAAACTGGGTACCCCTGCACAGGAGAGAAGAGGGAATAGCAGGAGGAATGACTGAGACAGTGAGTGATAGAAACACCAGGATGGGATGTCCTCAGCGGCCTTCCAAAATTCATGTTGTCATTGTACTAAATAATGGTGTGTTTTTGTGAGGTGATAAATACTGCTCTTCTGAATGCTATGCTCTCTTCCCTGATTTATTTGTTACGAGTTATATCAATGACCTGTCCTTCATAATTAAGTTGACATGCTCTTCAGTGCCCTTGGCAAGTGTTACTCAAAATAATTCAACCTAAAATAGCATATCTCAGTCTCCAGGGCTGAAATTTGCCTGCTAATGCTCTCCCAGTGATGTCCTCAAGTGGTGACTGGAGGTGAAGTGCTGTGGGAAGAAATGGCAGTGTGTTGGTGGGGAATAGCTCTGCATTTCTGTAGTTGGGAGTTCCAGGGCATAGCTGTAGTTTTGTTTCTACTCCTTCCAGCCAAAAAACTGCAGCAGATTGTTGGAGATAAAATAACGACAAGGTAATAAAATCCCAGCAAAGTAATTGATGAGGGATAGCTTGTCGTTAACAAATAGTGTTGTAGCATATAGCTACAAACCTCCTCATGTTCAGCAGGGAGAAATAAAAAGAACACTAAAAGTAAAAGGGATCATTACTCGAGTGAGGGAAAACCAAAGTGTTCACAAATATTGCAGGGGAGAAAAGAATAGAAAGTTAAGGAAAGGAAAATAATTACATGAGAAATCTACAGAATACTTTTGGGTTGTGTCAGATCAGTGCCATATCTATTCATGTTTCCTGAAGGAAGCCAAATCCCACACTGAAAGAAACATGGGCACAGAGTTGCTCACAATGGCCCTCTGAAGAGAAAAAATATTTTTCACGGAGCTGCTGCTCTAGTACCCAAAGGAACTGAACTCAGTTTCTGACCTCTTAAAATTTCCCAGGTCACCTTAAGCCAAGGCTCGAGTCCCTCTTGTCTGAGGGTTTAATGACACATTCCTGTGCAGAAGGAGCTGTGAGCAGATTGATGGTGAAGCGCTGGCTGGGAATTTTTTAGGAGCTTGTTTGCATGGCAGGAGCAGGGCTGTGAGCCCCGGCTCCCACAGTGACAGACTCCTGGCCTGGTACAGCCAGGACATTGCTGCTCCTGGCCTTCTTCCCTGCCACACCAATTAACTACACAGTGATCAGCCAGGCTGCTAATTAGGGGCTGCCTGGTTGGGCAGTTTGGGCTGGTGACAGCAGAGCTCACCTGAAGGCTCATTCCCAGGGACAGAGGGGAGTTGTGTCCTGCCCTGGGCCTCCTTCTTCCCCCTGGCTATTGTGCCCTGCTTTGCCCTGGCCCTAGTCCTCTTTCACCCTGCCATGAGCCAGTTCAATGTCACACCAGGAAGTTATTTGCAGTTTTTATTCCTCTTTTGCCTGATTGCTCTTTTCCATCGTGTAAGTGCATCCAGGCAGGGCTTTGCTCTGAGCCAGAGCCAACAGAAGGCAGCAGCAGCAAGCGGGCAGAAGGAGAGACTGGGAAGGAGGGGACATCCTTTTTGGCAGCAAAGGTGATACCTTCTGATCGTGTCCTGTGGAGCCATACTCTGCCAATCATCCAATTAAGTGGTTCTACTAGGAAGGATGTGAGTGAAAGGCAGAAGAATAACACTGGGAGTCAGAGCAAAATGAGATCAAACATTGTCCTGGCAGCAGTCCAGCTCTGTGCTATGTAAACTTCATGCTTTGCAACTCTGGCATCACTTTCTTGGTGCATGGAAAATGAATTGCTTGCCATTTGGACAGTCTGCCCCAGATTTGGCTCACCTCACAGGAGCTAACTAAAAGTCAAGCCTCTAGTGCCAAGGTTGTTCTATTGGCTTCCTTTAGAGATGGAAAAGAGGGCCAAGCACACCCAGGCAGTGATTTATGCAGCGTAGCTGGAGAGGGGGTTTGTCCCTCTCTGGAGATGCTGGAGGAGCCAGGCCACTGCCCTTGGCCAGGGAGAGGCTCCTCTCATTTAATGCACTGTTGTGTCCATCTGGGATCATAAACTGGGCTCTCTTGCTTGGAGAGAAACTTCCAAGCATGCTGGTCATCATCCCCAGCCTCTGGGGAAGACTACATTGCCTCTTCTGCTCCCAGAGAGGACCAGGACTACTGCTCCAGGCACTGAGCTGTTCAGGAACTTGTTCAGGAACTTGTCATCTCTCCTGGCAGGGGTAAGCAGTCCTCCCACGTGGATGAATCACACCTTGAGGGAGTGATGATGGGTAAAGCCTGGTGTTATTCCAGGGAGTGTGGGTGTCCTGGGGTGCCTGTGTCACGAATTCCAGCCTTATGTGGGTGTCCCAGAAATCCAAAGGACACAGACCACTCTTGTGCTGAGGCTGGGGAGACACCTGTGGCCCTCCTGAGGCAGCTTCATTCTGCTGGAATGAGTCATCTCCTCTTTGTGTGTTTTCACCATGGGGCAGGGAGGGTGTTCTCCATACTCTGGGACAGGGTTTTTTGTTTTCACAGTGTTGGTCTTGCCTGTTCTGGGACACTCCTTTCCTGGTGTGTCCCCAAAAGGGATGATGCTGTGGGGCCGGGGATGTCCTCTTGGGAAGAGCTGGGAGTGTGTGGGGCCACAGCCCCAGCACAGAACATTGCCCCCATTAGGGTCTGGTGGTGTCCTTGAAAAGCACAAATGGTGGAGTTTGGGGCAGGGATGAGTGGGTAATACTGGTCAGCAAAAGATTAAAGTTTGGGTTATAAGTTTTATTTCCATGCCACTTAAAATTGCAAATGTGCTTTTCTGTAATGATTATTTTAAGATAGCCTCACTGCTCCAGGGATCTCCTAATTATCTGAGTATATTTTATCCAAATCCATTCCCAGGATGGCTGGTGCAAGGGCTCACAACAGAAAAGGCAATGAGAATGTAAATGGAGGTGTGAAATATCCACATGAGAAATCCAGATGCATTTGAGCTCTCAACAGCTTGTTATTTATTCTGGCATGTGAGTAATGACCTGATCTGCTACAGGGTAAAGTTCTAAATTATAATCTGTTACCAGAATGCTCTAAAAGCTTAGGGTTGGTAGCACACACATAACTTACTATGGGGGGGGGAGAGGTATTTACAAGTGGAAATGGGAAATAAAAATGGGCAGGGGAGGAAATGTGGATGAAATCAGGAACTTGAAAGCAAAGCAAACCTTTGGTTACAAGACAGTACATTTCTGCAATACCCCACAGGGAACCAATTCTTTTGGGCCATGATTTGGATACCAGACACGTTAGTTCTAACTTTTATTTTGGCAATGGATTATATAATAAAATATTTTAGGGTTTGAATTAGATTCAAAATTTAACTGTGTAGAAGATTCAGAACACAACAAATAGTAAATAATTCTAGGTGGTATGAGGCTTTTCATTATCAAGGCTGAAAAATTATTTAGAAAGCAAGTCTGACTTTCTCAGATTATTTCCCCAAAAACCAAAGAGTGAACCTGACAAGGGTTGTTATAGGAAAACAGAAAATTACCAAGAGGCATTAGTACAGTTGATGTGAGTAAATAATTCTGTTTGCATTTTTGGGATATAATATTCTTGACTGAGCTATCAGAGCTTGAGATATTTGGGCCTTTCATATATATATTTGCATGTGTCATTCTGTTGTTGCAGATAAACAAGCCTAGAGTTCTTTGCATGTACAATAATGTTATTATCAGTTCTGTGATAAGACCAAATGAAAGCACTTTCTTTCTTTCCTCTTGACGCAGCTTGGCAGGCAAAACATCCTTGGGTTTAGCAAACCTGAAAATAGTTTCCTGCAATTTTGTGCAGAGGAAAAGAAGACATGAAGGTTAAAGGATGAAATGAGCTTTCTGGTGTGAGGGGTCAGCAAAACCCCCAGGCCCACCTGTGGAGGGAAGGAGAAATGAGGAATTGGTTTATCAAGTGTTGGTAATTGATGCTCAAATTCACAGAATTGCAGAATGAACTAGGTTGGAAAAGACCTTTAAAATCATCTAGTTCAAGCTATGACTTTACATAACTTTATCAGCTAAACTATGGCACTGAGTGCTTCATCAAGTGTTTCTTTAAACACATCCAGGAACAGTGACACCACCATCTCCCTGGGCAGACTATTCCAGTGCACAGTCACTCTTTCTGTGAAGAATTTATCTCTAATATTTAACCTAAATGTCCCCTGCTGCAGCTTAAGACTGTGTCCTCTCATTCTGTCGTTGCCTGGGAGAAGACACCAACCCCCACCTGAGCACAGCCACCTTTCAGGGAGTTGTAGAGAGTGATAAGGTCACCCCTGAGTCTCCTTTCCTCCAGGCTAAACAGCCCCAGCTCCCTCAGTCGTTCCTCACAGGGTTTGTGTTCCCAGCCCCTCACCAGCCTCGTTGCCTCCTCTGGACGCGCTCAAGTGTCTCAATGTCCTTCCTAAACTGAGGGCCCAGAGCTGGACACAGCACTCAAGGTGTGGCCTCACCAGGGCCAAGGACAGGGGAAGAATGGCTTCTAGTATAGGTACTAGGCATTGGTATGAAATTGTAAATAGTGGACACGTAGTTATCTGTATAAAAGTAAAGCAATGCCCCATCGGCAGTAAGTCGCCTCATGTCCTCACCACAGTTTAGATCTCGGCTGGGAGCGGAGAAAATTCTGAGATACCCAATAATAAACAACACGAGAAACCTGAAAACAAGGCCTTGAGGACTCTTTTTCTTTCTTGCGACGCAGCTCAGGGCTTTTATGGGGCCAAAGACTTTTATCCACCTAAATCTTGGTGACAAACCAAACCCGAGAACGTTCCACCACGTTCCTGTGATGGCAATTACATCACAGCTTTGCTGTTGCACCATGACCTCCAGCTCTCCCTGTTTGTTACCCATGCTGCGTGCATTGGTGTACATGCACCTCAGCTGGGCTGCTGATTTCTCCCCTAACTCAGGTTTAGCACCCTTGGGTCTGCTTCCAGAGAGCCCAGCTCCAGTTCATGAGCTAAAATCTTTCTGCCCTTAACAGAGAGATGGAGCCCATCTGGTTCCAGCAGGCCAAGGTGCTGAAAAAGCTGCCCCATGATCAAAGAACCCAAAATTCTGCTGATGATTCCAACCCTTGAGCCACCTGTAGATAATGTGGGCTCTCCTATTCCTTTCATCATTTGTCTCTGTCACTGAAAGGACTGAGCAGAACACCATCTGTGTCCCTGACCCAGAGCCCTGAAGTCCCTTTTAATTGCTCTGGTGCTCTTCTTTTAAATCTTGTCACTGCCAGCCTGGAGTATCAGCAGTGGGCAGTAATCAGAGCGCTGAATCAGCCCAGGAAATCTCTCAGTGATATCCCATACCCAGGCCCCAGGAGGCAGCAGACCTCCCTGTGGGATGGGTCTGGGGGACATTTGCGGCCTTCTGTTCCCCTCAGAAGGGAGTCACCCCCTAGGACTACCCTTCTTTTCTTTTTAATGTTAGAGCTGGTGATCCATGTGACAGATGAATTGTAACTGGGAGGGTGTCCAGGCAGAATATTTTCTTCAGTGTCATTGTACTGACTCTCTAGATCCAAGGTCTCATACCTAGTCTGAAGTGGCACCTGGGCAGGTGATGGGGGCCGGGAGGAATTCTTATTACCCCCCCAAGAAGGAGCCCATTTCCACTCCCCTTCATCACCAGGTGTGCTCCTCCTGCCTGACAGTGGGAGGCATGAGAATCCTCTGACGCCTAGTGGGTTTCTCTCAGGGATGGAAGGGTGAAACTCCATCAGTCTATTTCCCTTTCACTTTCCCTAATACTCCTTAGTCTTTCTACTTCCTTCTTAAGCTCAGCCACCAGACAGAGGAGATCATTACCTTTTCTCACCACACACAGGCATCTTTTGCATTGTCCCCTGGCTCAAACACTCCTTGCAGGAAGGGGTCTGGACAGACACGTCCTTCTTGGTGTGTTCTGTTTGCCTTGGTACAATTTTACTAGCTATAGCTTTGGATTGTTTAGAGACCATTGCAGGAAGAAAGAATAAACAACAACAACAACAACAAACCCCCAAAAACAAACAATCAAAAAAAACCCCCCAAACCAAAAACAAAACAAGAACCAAAACAAAAAACCAAAAAAGAAATTACCAACCAAAATCACGGTAAATAAAATAAAAATGCCATAAGCAGGAGGAGGGACGCAGCCCTGTGCCTGAAGAGCTAGTGAGAACAAGGGAAGCACCTGCTCCAGCAGAAGGAATCATCTCCATGTGCTTGCCAAGTGCTGTGCTGCTGCAGAGTCCTTTAAGGATTCAGCTGAAATTTCCTTGCAGCACAGTGCAGAAATCATGACCTGAAAAAGCCGCCAGAATTTCCAGTGCTCGATGCTGGATTGTTAATAGCTGTGATGGAGATCAGGATCTTTAGGATTCAGTCTGGGTGCAGATACCTCTGACAACACTCTGCCAGCTTATAAAAGCAATCTGATAAGGACAGTCCTCCCCACAAGAAGCCAGGTATTAGGAAGAACATTAATAGATAAAACATATTTTTTCAGCACCTGTGAGATGCGAGCAAGGATGCCAACACCTTTGCTAATCCTCCTGCCCCTACTTTTGGCTGTACAACTTCTTTATCACGACCCCTTACTTTTTCCCTGGCTTAGATAAAGATTGAGATTTATGGAAAAAAATCTTATTTGTCTCCAGTGCTCAGTGAAGGGAATAACTTCTAGTTTGCTTTTTGTTTTGTTTTGTTTTGAGCCCATGATG
Organism: Cyanoderma ruficeps; assembly: GCA_008694505.1. Taxonomy (NCBI): domain Eukaryota; kingdom Metazoa; phylum Chordata; class Aves; order Passeriformes; family Timaliidae; genus Cyanoderma; species Cyanoderma ruficeps. The sequence goes on along the minus strand of VZDJ01000325.1, from coordinate 2,089,640 downwards.
AAAATTCTGGAAATACAAAGATCGGGTTGGATGATCAAGTTTGAAATCTCAAGCACTGAGATCTTGGAAACAGGGAGAAGTAGATGGAGCCAAGGAACAACAATATTTAAATCAAGCAGATATCGATTTCACCGAAATGAACATCAAGTTTTATTGATCTGAGATAAATATTGACTGAATCATTCTCATGCGTTCCCTAACCTGTGCAGTTGTTTTTTCCCTGAAACAGGTTTCCTTCTTTTCCCTTGTCCCTTCCCAGGGAATAATATCTTACCTCAGCTGCTCTAAACTTGTGCTGTTTCTGCAAAGCCAGCATTGTTTTCCACCTTGCTGTTGTAAACATCAGAGACAGGAAAAATGGCTGTGACTTTATAAATCGATAAAGCCCTATACCCAAACAGCTATTAACAAACTAAAAAGGTGCTTGGAAATCCAAACAACCTGTTATAAAGTAATAACAAAAGGCTCTGCAGCACAGTCAAGTTCTTAGCTCCTCTTGCAGAGAAAATCTTTTTTAAAACATGTCAAATTTCCCTTTGAGGAAGAGATGATTTTTGATTTTTTTAAGGAAAAAAATATTACCTAATTCCTAATGCTGTCTAAAATATTTTATTGAACTACCCTATATTACTTGAATGCAAATGCCAGTTTACAAGGGCACAGAAGCTTTGCAAGTAGTGGAGAAATGAGAATTTGGAGGGAAGGAGCAAAATAGAGAATATGGGCCAATAATGAAACAATTGCTTTTGAACTATAAGGGAAGTATATAACCTCTATGTCAAAAGGATTAAAATTCAAACATTTCAAACCTTGAAGAGCAGCTATGTGATTGCAGCATGTTCATCCGGGCAAGTGCAGGCTCCAGGTGAGGAAAGAGGCTTTTGCTACGGATCTTAGATGTAATATAGATCGAAATATTTAGAAATGCACAAAATTCTGAAATAGTTTTAAGGATTTTATAATGCTTAAGGTTCTGCATGCTGCACATGGAAGACTGCCCGGGAAGGCAAACGAGTGGGGATCATATGGTAACACAAATGGAAGGAGGAAGAGACAAATTCTCTCCAGGCAAGTTCTTGCCTTTTGAAACACTAAATCATTTTGTTTCCCACCGAAAACAGCTTCACGTTGGATTTAAGCAACCATGAAATGTGGAGATAGTGAGCCCCCACTGACTTTCTCCCTGTGGATCAGAGGTAACTCTGATTCTTGTGTGTCTGAAATTGCTAGTTTGGGCAGCTAAGGAGAAAGCCCACGTGGAATTTAGACCTACATTATGATAACTTTGAGAGATTTCACAGTGAGCAAGTCCTGAAATTGCTTATCAGTTAATTTCACCCTAAGGAAGTGAAGACAAATGGCCCAGAGGGAAAGGAGTGGTTCACAGCAAGCTCCAGTCAGCAGCAATTACCAGTGGAAGAATGAGTTTGGGTTCATTGGCTCTTTCAGATTGAAAGATGAGTTTTGAGTAGAAAGTCCAGAACCACTCAAATGTGGGGTGAAAGTGTCTGTCACCAAGAGAAATCAATCAGAGGGTTTGGAAAGAGCCCAAGGCAGAAGGGCCCAGTGGGGGACTGGAGAAGCTCTGTCCATCAGGAAATAGGGAATAGGTGTGTTTTTAATCACTAAGCAGCTATCTATACAGGGCTTTTCAAAAGCGGCTTTTTGAAAACCTGTGATTGTTTGGGAAGAAAAATTGTAACAAATAAACATCCCGCTTTCGAATTTTATGTCAGATTTCCTTCATGGTTTTCCTCATCAGAGCTCCCTCAATTACAAACTGCTGTCCTTCAGCACCGTAGTCACCCCTGATAGGAAAGCCCCACAACATTTTTATTTTAATATCATTTTGTCAGAAATGTTGTCTTTGTGAGTGGAGAAAAAGATCTGCTTTGCTGTTTTATTCCAGAGAGCATCCAGTGTATTCCTGTGCTCACCATGTGCTCTTTTTCTGATACACTTATTGTGATGATGCACTGCTCTGTGTGTTCTTGTGGAAAAGGTTTATCAGAAAATGCTACTCAGGCAAAAGGAAGGAATCCCATTTAAAACTCACTGACATTTTCCAGGCGGTTTTTCTGTTTGATTGGCGTATTTAATGTCCCCAGGTATAGCATTGGCCTTGTAAATGAGAAGCCTGCATTAACAAAAATGACCTCACAAACCAGGGACAGGGGAAGCAATCAGGCTGGCAGCAATTGTGGAAAAAAATCTACAGTTTTAGAAGAATCATGACATCCTAAGACTAAGACATTCCTGAAACAAACAAGCATCCCTAAGCATGGTCACACTATGATGAGCTGAGAATCATTCCCATTACTGGACCTTATCTCCCTAAAATTCCTTTGCCCCAGGTAAAATGGGATGAGTTCTGTGTCTTGCAGAACTGAACCAACATTTTTATTATCACCAGGTACTTTTATTGTATTTTCCCCTTAGATTTCATAAAAATAACCCCGAAGGACTGTTGCAGTGTGCCCTCACACTCGAGCAGGCGTTTCCGTATTACAAAAAGAGTCTAAGCCTCACCCCCTCAACCTTTAAGGAAGAAAAACCAGAAACTTCCATGCTTTTCTCACTGTGCTTGCCCCAGTGCCTGGACAAAGGCACCAGTTGGACCCCTGAGCTGTTCCTCAAGGAATGTAACTATTTTCTATTGGGCAGCAAGCCAAAAGTCCTTCCTAAATCGTTAAATACTTAAAAGAGAGCACAGAGTTTCTCAGGGGTTTTCAGGGTATCTTAGTAGGTGTGAGGAGTGTGTGTGCACTGTGCACAGCTTTTATTCTTTTGTTTTGTACAGTTTGTTATTTTCTTCTTTAATTAAAACCTTTTTGCTTTTACAAAACAACTCCAATCAAGCCATCTCACTGATTATTCTTAAGCCATTTCTGGGAGGTTGCTAGTCAGCCCTCAGAGCTTGATGCACCTTTGTGGGGCTCATAACACACTGACCTCATGCAGAATGTATCAAAGGACAAGTTTTTATTCCTCTCAAAATTGTCCAGATCCTTGGAGCTTCCCAGGCTTCTAAAAAAACCTGGAGGATTTTCTCCCTTTCCTCTCAACATTCACTTAAAATTCCACCTGCTGAAAAAAATCCCTATCAATGCACAGGGCAGTGCCAGCAGACAGTGCCAGGCTGCTGCAGCTCCTCTCCAAGGGTGTAGGATCAGGCCAGGCCAAGCTGAAAGTCACTGCCAGTGAAAAGCTGCAGATATTTTTCTTTCTGCTCACTGAAGAATGTGTGGTGGTTGTTTGAGGCCCTGAATGCAGGCAGGGTTTCTCTCCTTGTGGAAAGCTCTGTGTGTGTGTGATTCCCTTAGGATGGGGACACTTGGGATGGAGCCCACCTGGCACAGGACCTGTGGGGATGTGGCCTGAGGGAGCACACAGTCATCACCTTCTTCTCTTCTTCTGACTTTGTCCTTACTGGGTATTTTTTCTGTTCTCAAGCTTTCCGTTTTCTGTGGAGATAAACAGAGGTTTTTTCACCCAAGGTGGTCTTCCAGTCAACTGGAGAGAAAGACTGCAGGAACAGACTGGAGGCTCAGGTGATCCCCAAAATTATAGGATTAATCTTCATTTATGATGGCTGCATACCTGCAGTGCTCAGAAAATATAAGGGCTCCCAGCAAATTTATATCACAGCTGTTTATTTTATTGTGCTTGTTGTTCAGCTGTCTAAAGCTGCATTGTTTTAACAGAGACATGGCTTTTCCTACAGGTTCCTGCTTCTTCCTTGCTGCATGTTTCTGGATAGGAAAAGGACAAAAGGAGAAGCGTTTTGGAGGGGCTTGTGACTGAACAAATTGACAGCCCAGGGGAACAGCAATAAGGTAGGAGTGGATGTAGATCTCGAGGAAAGACAGAATATTGTGAGTAGATTATTATGTAGACTATGAAAAATTTCTCATGAGTCAGTAGATATTGATAAGTTGTTATTTAGTGATTAAATAATTATTTTAAAACAGAAGGTAGATTGAATTGGTTTATTTTCAAAGTAGCAAAACTCAGAAGATGAAATACTTTTATATGAGGCATCAAAGCTACAACACTGATTCTTGCCCATCACTTTGGGATCTTGTGTAATAAATTCTGCCTTTCTTTCACAAACTGCTGGGTTGTCCCAGATGCAATTTGGGCTGTGTTTTGATGTAGGACACCACAGATGCTTTGAATACACAGTCATAAATAGAACATGGACGTAATGGAAGGACTCATTTGCAACTTCATATTGCAAGGGAATACCTTGTGATATACTAACCCCGTTAGTAAAGTTAAATGAAATTTGACTCATGAAAATTGCTGTGTAAATCCATAGAGACAATTAAAATCAAACCTGACTTTGAAAGATTGAAATGGCACATTTATTTCCTCACTTCCTCCTGTTATTGTTCACAATCTCATACTATCCTGAGACCAGAAAAAAACCCCAAAAAAACCCTCAGAAAGAGAGGAGTTCTCCCCGAATTCTGATTCTCCAGAACAACAGGAATCTTTCAAAGAAATCCTCTTCCTATGAGAATTTGAATATGATTTGCAGCTCTTCAAAGAGTGAGGTATTTTGAAAAAGAATTCAGTTAGAACCTGACAGCCAGGTAGCCTCCTGCTTGGCAGCTCTCTTGTGACTGATCTCTGCAAAGCTTCGGCAGTACAGATAAAATAAGATTTATTTCAGGAAATGTATCTGTTTGTATTTATTCTGGCTCTTTGGGAGATCCCAGCAAATGTTACAGATAAGGATTTGAGTGGAGGGAAAGGACCTTGTGGCTGCACAGCATGCTCTATGTTCTAGCATGTTTTACTAACATTTGAATGAACAATACCCACAGCCAAAATCAATGTCCACATTTTTAAACAGTGATCCACCTGCATCTCAACTTAATTGTTTTATATGAGTGGGTCCTATAATGATTTTTTGATTTTTTTGTTTGTTTGTTTCTAGTCATTCAAGCCAGTCATGTTTTGATATTGGTTTTGTTGACTGTTCTTCCAGAATTTCTCCCTTGGCAAGTTTCTTCCTGTTCTTTAAGTGCTTATCTATTAAAAGTAGTGCATGGACTTAGAGCATGAGGATATGACCTTGCTTTATGTTTTCTGGAGGTGACAGCAGCCTGTGCACTGGGATTTACTGAGCACACGTGTGGAGTGTCCCTGGGGAGCTCCATCACGATGGCTGTGCACGGGTTGGCTCAGTTTCAGCTTTTCCAGGAGTCCAGAAGCAGAGGGGTTTTGTTTATTTTTTTTTCCCTGCTTTATAGCACAACTCCTGCTGTTACAGACAACAAAAAGAGAAAAGGCAATTTTGTTATTTGTGTGGGAAAAGTGGCTGAGCTGCATCTTCTCTGTGCCCTTCTGCTGACAAATTCTGTGAGATCTGTCTTGAAATTCAGATGGGTCTGAATACACCCTTGAATTTTAACATATTGTTTGATACTCTACTGTAAAAAAGATATATTGCAGCTACCAAGTCATCATCATGCAGTTATCTCTGATATTGTAGGAGTTTTCAGCTGAAACTCTTGGGAAGAACAAACTGTATTTGCAGCTTATGGCTCTTTTTATCACTGTAAGTCACATACAGCTGAACATCAGGTGCTTGGATAAGACCACACAGCTCACAGGTCTGCTCTTACAAATGGAAGAACTAAAGAGAAATCTCATATCTCATTCCTGGAACTTAAGAAAGATAGGAAATTGAAAACTCTGGTACTATGCTTATTATTTTTTAATGTTTTAGAACAGTATTTCTCTCTTGCCTGTGTCGTCTTCCAGAGGAAATGCTCTCTGAGGTGCTGCAGTGCTAATCCTCATCACCCAGTCTGTCCAAGGTGATTTCTGGTGCTGAAACACAACCCTGGAAATCCAAGGCAAATTAGTTGGAGTAAATGTGAAGTCACCAAAGAGAAGCACTTCACAGTGCTATCAGATCCTTACTGTGGTGCAAAACTAAATGTATGCAACGTTGCTTTTGGAATATTGAGATCTAGGAATGGAATACTGACATGAAACCCTAACAATTAAAATAGTCATGTGTAAGGTGTAAGGAATCTGTAGCACTGCTACAGCTTGGAAAAAAAGAGGAGATGGTCTCTTTGGAACAGTGAAAGCTCTGTCTTACATGAGAATTATAAGTGGACCAGGCTTACATTTCCTTTTAATATCAGTAAAAGACTGTTCAGCCACAGTTCCTTATTCCACTAATGTTTTCATTGTAGGAATATTTGACATTTGTTCATTCTTGCATGTGTAGGAATCTAGTGTCAGTCAAATCTCCACCAATACCAGACACAAAACATTTCAGATATGCTGACAGGAATCATTAACATCTTTAGTAATTTTAAAAAGGTCTTACGAGTATCTTAATGCAGCTGTATCATCGATTGCTTCTAGCTCCACCTAGTATATATTTGTATGAAGCTCCTTTTATGAAAAAATTCAAAGAATTTGCAACTTTAGGTGACCTAAAGGTAGGATTTTCTTAATTTCCATTTTCTTACTCGATGAAATTCAGTTGTTTTCTAAGATGGAATTGCTTGCTGTTGTGATGCCAAAATTGGAGGCACCTGGTGATTATCAGACTATAGAAGTTCATGAAGAACAAGTTTTGTTATCTGCTGAAAATAATGATCTTAAAAGTTTTCTTTATTGCTACTTGAATGAAAACAGTGGAATCAGATGAGAAAAGTAATTAAAACAGAAATGACATGACTTGCTGCATTCTGTGAGGATCGGGGTTGAATTAGGCTAGTCCTTTGGTTTGTGTTATTCCGGGCTCTGGTAGGAGGAAAAGGCCTTTTCTTTCTCTTGGTGTGGGTGATGCCCACTGCTTATTTCCACGGTCTAATTCCTTCCTGGAGGCATGTCTGGGAGTCCAGTGGTTCTGCTGTGTGGCTGATGAGCCCAGTGCTCCCCAGGAGGGGACACACACATACACACAGTGCTCCAGGAGGGGACACACAGTGCTCCCTGGAGGAGCTGCCTTTTGGGAGGGGCACTATTCCAGGCTCCTCCTCAGAGCTGCCTTTGGGAGGCAAAGCTGGAGCACAGAGGAGCTTAAGGACAGCAGGGTGAAGAGAAGCCGATATTGTGTCAACTGACTTAATAAAAATGACGTTAAGTATTACCAGAGGATAAAGTGGAAAGCTGACATGTAGTTTAGTGGGAATGAGCGTTCGCTCTGCACGATCATTATTTAATGAACAGATCTAGGAGAATGCCCATTTTGTGCGTGGAACTGCAGTTCTGCTCAGTGAAGTGGGCAGAAGGAACTGTTGGCTTTGAAACATCAATTAAAGTTTTCAATTAGTGTGCGTAGATGGGAAGTGGATGTTTATTAGTCATAAAATAACACATTAATGATTCTCTGGCGATACTGAATAATCTCTTTGTATCAGAGATTTTGCTACTCCAGTCAGTAATTCCACCTTCACAGGGCTCAGAAATAGGTGGCTTTCTGGAGGCTCCTGTCCCTGTCCATTGACAATTCAGGAAGCCAAAGTATGTGACTGAAACTTACTGGTTCATTTTTGGATGGTGAAACTAGGAGCTTAGGAAAGTAAGTCCTGTGCTCTCCATGATGCAGATCCTTAGATACTGTTAAGCTACCAAATAGATTTTAAAGTGAAGATTGAGGCCAAACTTCTTGTTAGGGTGTTTACCGTGACAAACCTGGATCTCCTGTTAAGCAGACTGTTCCCTGCTTGGGTATGGAGTTAAGCAGCCTACACTTTAGAATCCTTTGTACTTTTCCTGGGCTCAGTTTAAACCTTTTCTTTTTGCTTTCTCTTTGTTTTTCTCTTTGCTTTCAACTCCTGTTTGCCTCATTTCTTGATGATGGAGTTGTGCCACATCATTAGCTCTAAGAAGCATGTCTGCAAATGTTCAAAGAATGATGGATTTTATTACACTGTCACCACAACCATGTTGAGGAGGCCATCTTCAATACATTATTGATGCTCTAAACCATTATCTTTAATAGCATTGTGCACTGGGGGAGTGATGCCAGTGGATTGGAAGCACAGATGAAGAAGAGTTCTGGAGCAATAATCCAGTAGGAAGTCAGTCCCTTGGAAGCATCTCTGGTTGAACATGTGCAGTCTTTTACTTTGAGCCATTAACTGCAGGGGAAAGGTTTACTGCTGGAAATGTAGGATAGTTTGACGACTTGTAATTAATTTTTATATTGGTAAAAATCACATGGATAGAACTTGGCGTGGTAAATGTTTGCTCTTTGTCTGACTTAGCTAAATTAAATCCCTGTGGCAGTCCAGCATCAGACATTGTAGACACGTGGCTCTGTAAGTGGTTCATGCATTATCTCCTCCTTTGCCAGCACTTTTGGTTTGAATTTCAGTTTGTTTTTCTTTTTTCCTCATCCATAAGACTGAAAAGTTAGTGTCTTTTCTAACTTACAGTTTCCGTAGGTAATTCCAAATCTGGAGTTACATAGTGCCACCAAATAACTAAGCTTTATCTCCCAGGAATGACAAATTTTATTTCCAGTTTTCAGTACTTGAAAGCATAAATTTCCAAACATCTCCCTTGGCAGCATAAAGGTTGGAGTCGGTCTCTGCCCCAGGGGAACATACATGATGTGCTATTTCCACACTGACATCTCAAAACCGGCCAGAGGCCCAAAGGGGAGGCAGATAACCCCCTGAGATGGTGAAAATGTCATAAAAGAGATGTGCTGAAATTTGCATTTTTGTCCCCAAATTAAGGCTTCTGTGGTCTTATTTAGCTCACCTCTTGCACAGTGAAAGAGTGTTGAACGTGGTTATTTACATCCATGCGTTGTAAATACAGTCAAAGAAACTCTGCAGCCTGACGTTACCCAAGGGAAAGGAATCTGTTTCTCTCTTGTTTTGTGTTTTTAAGGAGAAATTCAGTGCTCTGCCTTGAGCTTTCCCTGTCAGAGGAGATCTCTCCCAGAGGGCCCCCAGCTGTCTGGGGCTCTGTGTCTGCACATGAAAGGCAAAGTGAATGGGATATGACAGACTCTGATGCTTGAGCAACAAAAAGCAAAAAACAACCCAATTCCAGCAGTAAGAAAGGGTGCCAGAGGACAGTTTTAGGCCAGGCAGGAGAATTTTGCACATCATGGACTCTAATAAGTCCTACAAACAGAGCAAGAGGGAATTCCTGAGAGAACATGATAAAGTAAGCAGGTGGAAGTCAATGTTGATGTTGCTTTTCTGTCAAATTAGCGAGGCAGAAGGCAGGTGTTGGCACAGGGGTGGGTTATTCAGGATGTGGTTTCTTCAGGCTTTATGCCTTTGTTTCTTGGGCTGCCTTGTGATCACAACCAACTCTTTTCAAAGCCTCAGTACAAACCTCTCCCTTCCGTTGGATCTCCTTCCTGTGCCAGGGAGGTTCCAGCTCTGCCCCCTGGTTCCAGCCCACCTTTCTCCACATTGGATTAATGGCTTGGTCAAGGCTGGGTATTTTTCATCCTGTGGGACAGGTCAAGGACTTAATGCAGAACACTCTCAATTTCCAAAATAAAAAGAGAAGTATTTTTTTCTGCTGGCTGCTGCAGGTGAAGGGCTAATTTTGCCCCTGAAAGTCTTAACATTCACTGCTGTGGTCCCCTGGGCTCTGTTCAGTTGTTAAATTGTAGTATTTATATTATATATTATAGCATCTATTTAAAGTGTCTTTTCCCCTTCTCCTGCAGGAAAAAAAAAAAAAAAAGAAAATATTTTATGGGTATTTTATATATAAAATGCAGAATTCTAAATCATGCTGCTACTCTTTTTTTCTTTTTTCCAAGCTTGTCAATAAGCATGATATTTGTAACTTTCTTTTTTTATTTCCCATCCTGGAGCTCGGTCCCAGAAGCTTTGTTGTAGATGAGAATTAGTGAAATTAGAGCAAAGTTCTTGGTGGCTGAAAAAGAACAGAAAATCCTATAAATAATAGCTCTCATTGACTGAAGTCAAGAGGCAATTTCAAGAAGTCTCTGATGTTCCTAATTAGCTGTGTCCTTTACAAACCTGCCCCAGGAAGCTAAAGGCAAACCATGTAAAAGGAAAACAGCTGAAAATCCTTGTGAGCCTCCAGTTCTCAAAAAGAAAGCAGCTTTCATTCCCCAAACACTGCACACCCTGACCCACTGCTCTCATTTTCTCTGGGCTGCTATGAAAAATTATGAATTATTAATTATAACTTATCTACTGAGAGAGTAACTTGTCCCCAGAGTAGTGAAGGAAAGCATCCTTACTGAAAAAACAAAGCATTTCTTGCTGATTGTCCTGCTGGTTTAAACTTACTGCTCTGTAAAAATGGCAAGATTATATTCCAGGGTATGCCAAAGCAAACCTGGAAATGGGAGGTTTTCCCACAGAATAGACATTCTCTCCTATGACAAGCTCTGGTGCTGAGATACAGAATCCTTACCGATAAAATAAATGAGAAGGGGAAAAAAGCGTGGAAAGAAAAGCATGGATTGTATGGCACTTATTGCAGGTCTCAGGGTTTTTCTTAATGTACTGAATTGTAAAGAAATGAAGTTTTGGATTGCATTGCTTTCTCATATGTTACATGTATTCCTTGCATGAAAGATGCTATGCAAATGTGACATCAACTTTGGCCTTTACTTTTGCTGAAAAGTAAAATAATTTTTAATTGTGAATGCATATAAGCTTGTCAGCATGTATTGGGAGCAGTTCTCTAACTGCATCATATGACTGATTGTAGGAGATTCTTCATGGAAAACTAACCCAAAATTTCCCAAATACTTGTGGGTGGGTGCCACTTCTCCTTCCCTTGTCCTTAGTACACAGGAAGCTGATCCAGCTCCGTGGCACATCAGCCCACAAAGCTGACCCAGCTGAAATGATCTCCTTTAATGAGGGTGCCAGGACTGAAACTTGAGGAATTATCTAGCAGAAGGTTAAAAAAATCAGAGAGAGAAATGGGATCTTTGCTAACGATCTGCTCCCAGTTGTGGCCCTGCTGCTTTCCTGCATTTCCATGGCCCATTGATCCTCCAGGGGAATGATGTTTTAATTGCTGTACATTCATTTTCTTCTCTTTTCAGCCCTCCCAAGGAAGCTGCTGCTGCTTTGCCTAAGGAATTTCAGTGTTTGTCAGCGGAGGCACCTGGTTTTCTGTCCGAGTTCCTTACCTGGTGCCCTTTGTGCTGGTGGGAGGTGTCTCTGCTGAGGGTCAGCGCTTCAGGGGCTGCCCAAGTGAATCATCTCTGAGGGAGCTTGGCTGAGCTGCAGGAAACCAGCCCAAGCATTTGCATCTATGCCATGGTTAATCTGCAAATATTAATTGGGATAAGAAGGGAAATGGTTACATGGAGAAGGCATCAGCTGCCGCAGGTGAAGTGACATAGGTGAAATGTCAGGGAAAAGGGCAGTGGTTTTGATTTCTTTGAAGTGATCCAAATCTTTAAGTGAGCGTCTTCCAGTTTTACCTTCTTCTCTGTTACCCTTGAGAAAGTTAACATGGAATTTTTGATAGATGAACCACAAAGTCACAGAAAAAAATCATCAGACTTTTTTTTTTTTTAGGATGATGACTTTCATTGAAAGTGTCAGCTAAGTTTTAGAGGTTTGAATGGGTGACATCAGTTACAAAACTTCTCTTTTATGTGTCTTTAATCCTGAATTGTTTATTTTTTTCCACAGTTACTCTGTGGTTTTTTTCCCCATTATTTTCTATTTTTATCCATGGCATTAAGTGTTATTGGTTACCTTTTCACTTGTAAGCTCTGCTAGTACAGAGCTATACATTGAAATTGCTGCTGTAGCTGCAAGACTGTGGTGGATTTATATCTGTCATCTTGCCTGAGCTGTCTGGGTCAGTAAGAAACAGCTCGAGAGGTGTAGATAAAGTTTACTTTTCCTTTCCTACAGAGCAGTGTCATTCCAGGGACTCCCCTGGATCTTAGTGGCAGAAGGTAGGCCTGAGAGGTGGTGTGGCCTTGAAACACGGTCCTTGATTCGTACCTGGAGCTAGCAGTACATAAAATCTGAATATTAGTGGGTTTTTTTCCTTTAGAAAGGACATTAATTTTGGAAAAGTATTGTTGGCGGTTGGGCAAAACTGCTCCTCTTTCCAGTAGTCCTTTGACATGTGTCAGACAACAAATGGACAGAATACAGGCTAGGAAGAAGCTGCTCTTGTCGCTCATTGTCCATCACAGCTTTTGCCTTTTTTCCTTGTATTTTGTTTTTTTGTCATTTCCTATGAAAGATGGCTTAGAGTAGCCTAAGTAGCCCTTCCTCAGATTCATAGCACTTAAGAATTATTTGACAACATACTGAATATCACCTTTGTTTGATTGCATTAAAGACCTGCTTTAAAGCCAGAAGCCTTTTGATAGTAAGACAGCAAAGTGAAGCACGTCTGTTTTGGGGCAAACACCGTGATTATATAACTGTCATTAATCATGCAGGAAATAATGGGCTGTGAGGAACTAATGAGAAATGTTTTGGAGATGCTTTGTGTACAAATGAAAAGGTTTGCATGATAACACCAAGATAAAGCTAATTTCATAAAACATCTCACAATCTGAATAAATCAGCTGCAGTGCTGAGCAAAAGCAATAGCTATACTAACCCTTCTCATCAGATACTGAGAACTGATTATTTGACTTTTAGAAGCTTAACATCTGTAATAAATGTGTGGACTCATAGAAAAATGTGCATGGAAAGGATTACCGGGTGTGTAGTCAATGAACTTGGGGCTTGTGGCCAAATAAATGAATGTTGATTTAAAAAGTAGTAATAAAAACAAACCTAAGGAGAACAGGGAAAACGTTGGGATGCAGTGTGTCTGAGGTGACCTTTCAAATCAAGGGAACAGAGGAGGAAAAGCCACCGTCAAGTAAAGCACAAACAACCTGCTGTTCTACCAGTTGGTGGGGGTGATTTAAACACAGACACCAATGGAAAGAATGGTCTTATTTTGCTATGAATATAAAGGCGACACAAAAGTAAAATGATGCATTGAATAAAACTATGTGCTTGGCTTTAGCAACAAGCAGAAATAAGCAAGGTAATGCACAAAATCATTACTATATGAGGGAAAGGATAGTGATTGAGAAAGATACATCACCAATTGCCCAAATACTCCACCATCACCCAGAGTCCGTGTTCTCTGGGGGGCCCCATTTTGCAGCAGGGACCTGGAGAACCCTTCCCAGCAATTGGGAAAATCCTGTGCAGTGTGTCCACCCACAGGTGAGGTCTCCAAATTCACCCTGAAAGTGGTGTCAGCTTTTATAGGCCCTAATCAGTAAGCTGAGGTGACTTTATTATAGTTTTAGCACAGAAACTTGTGGATCTGATGGCACACATCCTGGCCTGCCAAGGCCCAGGCCTTGGCTAGGAGGGTTTTCCCCTAAAATACCCTACAAACAAGCCTCTATTCATGTCACTTGGGAAAGGTTCTTAAAATGATATATTTCTTGCAGATAACTACACGAGGTTATACAGAGCTGGCATAAGCATCTTTGTCATCTAATTTTAGCTAAATTATAGTGATGGTGTTCACCACAGAGTGCCCAGGATTCATCTTGTAGGTCAGCTCAGGCTGAGGCCTGCTGCTCAGGCCTCAGCACATCACCTGCACAGTGCGGTGGTCAAAAAAGAGGAGATAAAAATCAGTGATCAAAGCAGTTATTCCTTCCCACCCACTGCCTTTGGGCAAAGGGAATTCTTTTGCTGTTCTCAGTGTCAGAAATTTTGTAGGTGTTTTGTTTCTTTTGCCTTGCATCTGTGAAGGTTCGGGCTTCCTTTTTTCCTTGCCAAGGTCAGGATTAATAATGAAATGTAGGTTTTGTGTTTGGACTTGGATGTTTATTGTTTCTTATCTCTTTACAGAGTCATGAGCCATGAGTTCTAACTAGCAATTTAGAGAAGTAAGGTAAAATGGAGCACTTCTAACTCTTTCCAAGGTAATTTAAGCAATAATTACCCAATAACGAGGTGACACCTATCTTATTTATATTTCTCACCCAATAATGACCACCCAAGGCCTGCAATGTGCACCTTTTCCATTTAATTACAGAAAACCACCCAAACTCATGAAGAAGAAGAAAGAAAAAGGTGAAGAAGAAGGACTTAGACAACACCCCAGATCCTCCATCTTGGCTCACAAGTATCACTATATACTAAAATTTTAAATCTAAGTTTTTCACCCTGTGAGATCACACAATACTATCCAAACTACACACCCACAACCCCAGTGCCACCACTCAATCTCGGGAGCCTGTTCCACGGCCTCAAGTCCAATGTGGTGCTTGCTTGAGGGTCAGTACCTTTTAACCCAGAAAGCCTGATATTTTCAGCCTCCAGGGTTCCAATGTGCATCTATCTTCATTCTTTGGCAGCTGTGGCCCTTCCTTGCTCATGTGCCATCCATCCTGGGCATGGAGAGCTGCTCATTCCCACAGCCTGTTATCCAACCAAGCTGCTGCAGTGTCCTCTCCTCCTGCTGCTCCTCAGGCTAAGCAGGCCCAATTCTGCCATTGTGGCAATTCTCATCCCAATTCCCAAAAGCATCCTAATTCTCTCTTGTGGCAACCAAACTGGCTGGGATGAGCAAGGGCTTAGCCCTGGTAGCTTATGCAGAAACCATAAACTTGAGGCCACGGGAAGAGGGATGCTGAAAAGGAGATGTCTGGTTAGGTTATGGTGAGAAGAGTGTAACCATGAGATTTGGTATGCTAATAGAATCATGCCAGAATAGGTCATGTGTCGCCCTGAATTTTCTGCCTTCGTGCTGCAGATTCTCACGCAGCTTCATGCAAACAATGTGTATTTTTAGAATGTTTACATAATTCTCCTCTGAGAGAAGAGATGATTAATGGTGATGTCCACCATCCAGGTTAGAGAGGTGGCGACCTGTGTAGCCAATCTCTGGACCTTTGTACAAATGTATATAATGGAGTCAGATTTTTGAATTAGAGAGTTTGTTCCCTTGAACTGGTGCTGGTGGCCTCATCTTTCTGTCCCTAAATTTGGGACACTCCCAGCCTCGACAATCGACAATCATGTCCCTGTCCTTAGGTAACCTTATATATTGTTAAGTTAGCCACTTCCCCAGGTCTTTGGATGCTGCCCCTTGGACCATGTGGTCTCTCTAAATTATTTTACCACCATTGAAGTTTATTTTTCGGGCAACTCCATTGTTCCCATCCCTTTATATTTTGCCACGCTCCGCCCGGCCGGACCGGACCCAGAATCACAGTGCCCACTGTGATACTCTCTGACTTTCCCACCTCTCTGTGCATGCACTGCACAGGACATTCCTTCCCACCAGGAGTAATCCTGGAGCCGTGTGTGTGCATGGCATATGCATGGGCTGTAGAGTTATATTCAATGTCTTTTATAGCAAGAAATCATAGAGATTCATGCCTTCAGCATTTGTTTTTGACACAGATCTAAGGGACAAGTTGCCATTAGGGTGTTTCCCCAAACAAAAACATAAACATACCCTTTTCCTTCCAGCCCATGCACACAGCCCTGGACATGGTGCTGAATGTACCTGCTGTGGGAAAAGCCATTCCTTGCCATTGGAGTCAGGACAGTGTCCCTGCAGTGGCATTCCAGAAGCTCCATTTGACATTGCCCCTGTGATATGCAGGACCATGACTGAAATATGATGACACTATAAAGTCACCCTGCCTCCTGGTCACTGAAGCTCTTCCATGGAGAGGAGTGTTGGAAGGAAAAAGGGATTTTCCAGAAGTACATGTATGTCTTCTGATTTCACTTGAGCAATGCAGCGCTACCTTTTACAATTTTCATTTCTGTTCTGAGGATGTTAATTGCACCCGGAGCTGCGTCCAGCACTGAGTTGTTATGTGCTCATAAATATTCTGGAATTGCCATTGTTGCTGAGATGTTGCTGGAACCTTCTCAAGAATACCCATCTAATAACAGTTTCCTTGGATGGAAATACTTTCAGAAACCTGCCAGGGTCTGTTTAATGGGAAAGATTTAATAACATGGAGCACTTAGTGAGGCAGACAAATTAACAATGTGCATGAATTTGTATTTGCATGCTCAGTATGTGCCAATATTAAAATCCCTTAACAATAAGCTTGTTTTTCCACCTCCATAAAGCCAATTATTATCCACATTATGTTGCACTGAACTCTGAGTTCCCAGACCACCTTACACTTGCTGAATGCTTCTATAACTTAAAAATCTGAAAATTTCTGATGATTTTGTGCTGGGGAGAAAAAAAAAAGGGAAATATCTGATCCTATACAAAACTTTTGAGCTTATGGTGTAGTAACATTGTGTAATACATGAAAATAGTGCCTGACAACTCCAAACAAGAACAGCATAGCTGTGATCTTAACCAGGAGTAAAAATTAATCTTTTCTGGTCCTGTTATAGCAACAAATTTTCCTTAGAAGTGGAGCAAGTTCATCATTGTAGATTCAATTGTTTAAACTTGTTTGGCTGCTAAAATTTTTGGATTAGGAATGAAGGGAGAACAAGCAGAGCATTAGGAAGGTAAACTTCTTTGAGCTGTTTGCCATGAGATTAGCAGAGAGGTCATGGAAGAGGGGAATGTAAGCATACAGAGTAGTTCTGTGCTATCTTATAAAACTGATGTTTTCAAAGCCTGGTAAACCACCAATTGCTTCCATCTACATGTGTATGATAATTTAGACAACAAATTTGCTTATAGCTTCTAAGGGTCTTTTACAGAAGTTTTATGCCACTGAGAATGCTCTTGATTTTAAGGGTTTTCTTCCTACTGAGCTGTATGTGTTGTTTCCAAAAGAGTAAATTATTTAGCAGCTTATCTTCAGGGTGGGTAGAAGGGCAGAGAGGTAAGTTCATCCATCAGGCACAGTGATGCTTTGCAGATATATGTAAACAACCTTTATGGCACATTTCTGGGGCTCAGGGTTTCCTGGCACAGCTGTACTGTGGCAGGAGCCTTGCTCATGCTGGCCAGGAGCAACATGGGGCATTGACCCACCTCTCATTCCCAAGCATCACTGAAGATTTTCTGCGTGCCCTGGAGCAGAGCACTCCCTGTAGTGCCAGATTTTAGAGAAGTCTTTATCTGTGTTTTGTCTGTTCCTTGATAGAACCCTCAAATCACCTCTCTGTCTGCCTTTTCTGCCTTGTGCCTGTGGCTGCAGCTGCTGAGGGTCTTGGGGATTCTCCTGCCAGGAGCAGGCAGAGTTCAGACACATCCCTGGAGGGCTGACTCTGCCCCTTTCATGATGTACTGGGAATAAAGTCCTGCTTTTTGGTTTTGAAATGCTGGGCCCGGTGGTGTCCAGGGCACATCAGCCTCCTTCCTTTCGTGCAGGGCTGCTCTGGGTGCTCAGAACACCATGGATAACTCTGCCTGTGTGCAGTGGGGCCAGACTGGCCCCCAGGCAAGCCTCAATCACCAGGCTTGTGCTTCACCTTTCAGGTGTCCCCCTTGGCTTGGCAGAGAGCCCATGTTTGTTTGCTGAGCACAGCCAGGCCGTGGTGGGGCATCTTCAGGTAGGACAGTGAGCCCAGCCCCTTCTGCCTGGCCTGGGGCTTTTGTTTAAATGTTTGGCTCCAGATACTTCAGCAGCTGATTTGATTTCAAATTAAAACTGGCAACTGGCATCCAGCTCCTCTGCTGTCAGGTTGGGACACTCCACTGATATGCACGAACCAGCAAGACTAAGGTTTTTACTCCCTTAACATCAGACTCTCCTCATTTCTGTCATTTTCAGGAACTCTCTGCCTGTTGCAATTACAAGTTCTGACGTTGTATTTACCTGCTTCTCATTTAAATGCTTCTAGGAGGAAGCAATACCTGAAGCCCCCTTTCCCTCTCTGTACTATAACTGGGTTAAAAACTTAGGCAAAGCATCCTCCCTCAGCCTTTTTCCTCACTGGAAGCAAAGCTCAAACCCTAGTGCATATGTGCTGATGATGCTACAGCTTAGACAGTGGTTTTTCATATTTCTCTACAGTTTTCTCTAGAATACTAACTTAATTTTTTGCCTTCTGCGGGCACTTCTGGTTAGGCTTTTGACCTTTTTTAACGTTCACCTTATAGAAATATGCTCAACCCTATTGTTAAGAATTATTTCTGCTTGAAATTTTGTTTCCTTTCAAGGTTATTTCACTGGTTTGGACACTCTGTTTCTTATTTCAGAGGTTTCAGTGATACATCTCCTATTTTTGCTTTTGCAGAAAAAAAAAGACAAATATATCTTCAAAAAAAGATTTGCAGGGATTTTTTTTGAAAGAAGTTTGTATGTGTTCAGCCATCTTATTCAATGCATTTTATCAACTGAGATAAGGATTTTTTTTCTGTGGTAAATCTAAACTGGATGGGAACTTCTGTGTTCAGAATGTTCAGTGGCAAAGTAACTGTAGGAAATCCTAAAGGATGTTATGGATTTTGTAGGACTGAATGGGTAGCCAGAATCTAATCTGGCCTTCTAAAGGTGTCATCAGTAGATTAGGGCAAAGTGGAAAAATACTAAGTTGGTGAATCATATTTGAAAGTGAAATAAAGCTGAAACATCAGCCTCACACATACAAAAATGCTTTAACTCAGAAGAACATCAAGGTCTTTGCTCCTGTTGCCAGAGAAAGGCAGTTTGGGACTGATCTGTGTCCAGGTAAAACTCCTGAGCCAAAGATCGTCCTTGAGATTTTCACACTTGAGCATTTCTATTGCTCCTATAATACTCAATAGACATTTATTCCTTTCTACAACACTAATAATTATATCTCCTATTACACCCTAAGAACAAAAATTATCCTTATCTGGCTGACGTGGGAAGATTATTTTCTCTTCAAGGGTTCTTGAAACTTCCAGAAGTTTGCTCTCCAGCAGTTTTAAAGAGGGATCGTGGATAGCAGCAAATTGTCAGGTTTTGCCGCCACATTTAGTCCTTAGTTCACTCCTCTCACTAAGTTTTAGACACATTGGAAAGCTATCTCTACTATTTATTTGGATAAATGGGCAGATGTTCAGCTGAAGTGAATTGGCACGGTTTTGTTTCGATGGGTGGATTTACCCTGTGTGAATGTTGAGCTCCAATAATTAGCCTAAACCATGTCTAGCTGTTAGGGTAACCTTAAATTTAGTTTCCTTGGGGAAAATTGAATTTCTGTTAGGTGAACTGTTAGTGGCAAAAGTGCTCCGAAGAGTATAAATATGAATTTGAGTCTGTTTATATAAATTCCTTAGGTAAATTACATCTGTCTGCCAAGGGAGTAGATAAAGTGCTGTGTGACCCTGAAGACAGTGCAGATAGCACATTACAAACAGCAACTATTTGAAATATCAGCTCTGGTCAAAAAAATTGTGGGTAGAACATATGCTGAGCTGTGTACCAGTAAAATTCTGGGTAACAAGCCTAGTGAGAAAGTTTGCAAGTAGCCAGGAGGCATTGCATTTCTCCAGGATAGTGAGATCGTTCAGCCATCTGAATTGGGAATGTGCCTGGAGAACGTTTCTTGAGGGGGATTGTGTGAGCAGAGGTTCTGCCCATGAATGATGCTTCCCATCCTGCCAGCACCGGAACAGACTGAGGGAAGGAAGGAGCAGTCTCTGGGATCAGTGTGCCGGACTGGGACAGGCTGTTGGAAATACAGGACTCCCCTGGAAACAGGAATGCGTGTAGCTTAGCAGACTAGATACAAAATCCTCTTTATTGTCTGAAGAATTAATAGTCTACAGCATGTCACAGCGTTTCCTCAACTTGGGAAAGTCTGCCCAGAGATATTTGCTGATGTTCTCCCATCCTCTTACAACAGCAGGATGAAAATCAAACCATTTGCTTAAACTGCAGCCCTTAAAAATTACAATCCAAAGTGATAACAGGTTAATGGGCACTAGAAAGACATTGAGAATACCAGGATTTTTAAAACCAGCTTGTACAAGGCACATGAAAATGCAGCACTGGTACAGGATAGGGAAGGATGAATGGATATGCTTGCAGCCCACAAAGATAACTGCATCCTGGGCCGATCCCACATTGCAGGCAGCAGGTTGAGAGAGCATTCTGCCCCTCTACTCTACTCAGGTGAGATCCCACCTGCAGAGCTGCACTGAGCTCTGGGGCCCCAGCACAGAATGACATGGAACTGTTGGAGTGAGTCCAGAGCAGGTCATGGAGCTGCTCCCAGGGCTGGAGCCCCTCTGCTCTGGAGCCAGGCTGGGAGAGCTGGGAATGCTCACCGGGAGGAGAGAAGGCTCCAGGGAGCGCTCAGCGCCCTGCCAGGGCCTAAAGGGGCTCCAGGAGAGCTGGAGAGGGACTGGGGACAAGGGATGGACGGACAGGACACAGGGAATGGCTTCCCACTGCCAGAGGGCAGGGGCTGGATGGGATATTGGGAAGGAATTGTTCCCTGGGAGGGTGGGCAGGCCAGGGCACAGGGTGCCCAGAGCAGCTGTGGCTGCCCCTGGATCCCTGGAATTGTCCAAGGCCAGGTTGGACATTGGGGCTTGGAGCAGCCTGGGACAGTGGAAGCTGTCTCTGCCCATGGCAGAGTGGGGGAACTGGCTGGGTTCAGGGTCCCTTCCAACCCCAACTGTTCATGATTCTGTGGTATTGTCCACATGGTTTGGATTTGCCTGTCCCTACCCAGGAAAACTGTCAGAACTAAGCCCCTGTCTAAGGAGGGTGAGTTACTAACAGGGTTTCCTCTTTGGGCACCTTCACCACAGACAAAGTTTGGGATTGTAGTCCAAGGCTACAGGAGATTGTAGACAAAAAGGAACAAGGGGGACAAGTCTGTACATCTGTGCGTGTCTGCCTGGCTGGAAAGCTGAGGTTTGTGTGCTGCTGCTGCCCTGCCACCAGCTAGGCTAAAGATGAGCCCTGTCTATAATGATTTTAAGTAGGTCAGGTATTTTCACGGGGCTACTTTCAAAGTAAATGTGTAACTTCTGTGTTAAAACTCTGTCTCATAATATAGACATTGGATCCTCCTTTGAATCCTCTAAAAACCAAAGAATCAAACCACTTACATAAGGTGGTTTTTCTAGTGTTTACTTCTAATCCTCATTAAGAAAAAGTTCATCCTGATTGCAGGTAGTTTCAGCCTCAACAGTTTCAACTTTTCCTGCTATTTTTGACTGGAAAGCTACCTAATCTGAAGTTATTTTCCCATGGAATCTGTCATAATGTGTTTTAGGCTGTTGTAAACCATAATCAAGTAATCTCTGAGACTTCTTGAATAAGTCAAACAGTTTGAGGTTTCCAGTTTCAGTGTGATGATTTCCAAACACTTTTCCACACTTTCAAAAATTATTATTATTTTTTTCTAAAGCACACACTGAAAAAGGAGCACAGGACTTCCTTAATATCTTTTGCAGAAGTAACACACTTCTTTTACCAATCTGATGTTGCTCCAGTTATATTTTAAATAAAATCAGTTTGAGTGTTATTCTGCAAGGCAATTACTGATTCACACATGGCAAGGCTCCTAAGGACTCCTTGGGGTATGGATCCTGTTTTATGGGGTGCAGGATCTTTCTTTTATTAGCACACAATGAAGTTAATCACTTCCTAATACTCATTTAAGTCTTGACATTTGTCCTCTCACTTCTCCTCATGATTGATTTCTGTTTTGTTTAAAAACTTCATTTTTAGGGGGTTATGGTCCAGATTACTGACAACACCAAAATTAGGAAGGTGAGATCTTTGGAGCTGTAGGTTTTAGTGTGCAGGAGCCCCAGAGGACATGTTGCTGCTGGGGTATCTAATACACACAGTTAGGAAATACAGGAAAGAAGGNACCAAAAAAAAAAAAAAAAGAACAGAAGAACAGCTGCCTCTGCATTTCTTTCTAGAGAGGACACTGCTGGCATTTCTGCAGAAGGAGATGCAGGAGATGAATTACAAGTGTGAGGTTGGCAGGAGGAAGAGGCTTAGGTAGCAAAAGAAGATAACTGTGTGGGTTTTGGGGAGTTATTTTTTCTGTAGGCCAGGGAACTGACTACCACAGGGTCTCCGAGAGGCTGGGAAAGTATGGTGGGGGCTGTGCATCAAAAATCAAGGCTGGAGAAAACAAGGAAGGTTATGACAGCACGGGTTCTTCTCAAATTGTTTGTATGATTTCATGCTTGCAATGGAGAAGTTCATATGCAGGTCTTTTCTAGGAGAAAAGGACCCATTTACTCATAAGTTCTCCTTTCCTAGGAGAAAAGGATCCATTTACTCACAGACAGACATGGACACAAATATGTCTCTTTTTTTTGTTAAAAGATTCAAAATGTTTTATATTTCATAAGAGGTTTTGGTTTTTTTTTAGTGAGGGCATTTAGTATTTGGAGGAAAATAGTATTTGAAAGTAAGGGCGAGTTTAAAAAATTTCAGCTAAAAATTATTTTTGACAGATTTTTTTTGAATACTAAATAATCCTTTCATGTCATCATTGGCTTCTCAGAACAAAAATTAAGTAATAGAAAAGGCTTGTAGAAGCATAACTTTCTCCTTTTTGGGTGCAGATTTTTTTCTACCTAGTCCCTGGAATCATCAGCTTCTCTGCCCTGAGGTGAATTCTTACACAAAGGAGTCAGCAGGATTGGGTGGACTCAGTGGTCCAGAAAAGCTATTAGCCAGAGAAGATAGCTTGATTATATTTTTCAGCTTCAGTAAACTTCTGAAAAATGTTGGAAATGGAAGAAAATAGGATGTTTAGATTCTTTGCATACAAGGATGCCGGTAGCTGTGGCTGTGTGTTATCTACAGAGAAGATTGGGAGAGAATGTCTGAAAAAAAGGAACCCTTGAGGCTTCCTGGAGCAGCGTTTGCCAACTAAAAAGTGTTGCCATGTTGGGTGTCCCATGTGAAATAATTATCCAGAGGGTATTAATTGGAAAGCGTGTTTGGAATCATGGGCAGAGCGAGCTGGGTGTGTCCCGGTGCCCCAGACCAAGACATGGAGAGCTCAGCCTTCAAACAGGAAACAGGAGCCACCTTCCCTGTGTGCTGGCACCTGCATATTCCAGTATATCTGTGATAACACACAGTGTCCAGGTGTGGTGGCAGTCACTTAATCACAGAACGAGGGTTGCTGTGTTCATAAACAGGAAAAGCAGGAAAGCAGTGGGCCGAGGGAGGGTTGGGAGAAGAAGTGACCTTGTGTATCAGTCTCCTGAGCACAGCCCCAGCAGCCTGTGCCTGTGCAGGTCACCTCAGCCCAGGGAAGGCAGCTGGCTCCTCCCGGAGCTCAGGTAACTTTGTGCTGCCCAAAACTGCCTGCACAGTCCTTGAGCAAGTCTTCATCATTTTCCCTAAACCCAGTTTTTCTTCTTTGCTCTCCTTCAGCTCTTGGCACTTCGCCGTTGGTGCGCAGTTCTCCTGGATCTCCTGCATTATCCTGTGTCCCACTTTTTAAGGCCACATTTATCATCTTGTTCATTTCTGTCTGCTCTGCATCCTCGCCCTGGTTTTCCTGGCCTCAGCACTACTGCATGCTGCTGTTTCTCTGTGCCACATCGTTAGGCTGGCACTGTTAATGGTCCTTCTGCACAGGATAACTGCTGGCTATCACTGTCTGTGTCAAAGTTATGGTTGCACCACACCATTATACAATGCAAGCAAAGCATAAAAAGCCACTTAGTCATTAAAAAATTTGCTGTAACAGCTAAAGGAACTGAAATAATGCTCCAGGCAGGCCTGGAAAAACCTGGAGAAAGCAAGTTTCTGTTGTCAGGCTTTGCAGGGACCCTGTGGCTGGGGACTGCTGATGGCTTTGCTGTATGGATGGGGTAAGAGGCTCCCTTGCCTCTGGGCATCTCCATCAGGAACCATTCCCACAGCTGTTGGTGTTTAAAAAAGAGAAGCTCTTTCCCCTTTGGCAAGTCCCTTCCCTCTGAGTATTGGGGAATGTTGTATCTCTCAAGGTTTGCAACAAGAGATCTTCCCAGGTTTTGTGCATCCTTTAAAACAGGAACTCTTTCAGTGTGTTGGTAAATAAGATCAACCTTTTGCCACTGATCTTTTTTATGTTCAAAATGGGGAGCATCACCCCATTAAACCTTACAGAACAGGAGAAGCTCTTACAAGCTGCCTGCTATGTACTCAGTGACTTGAACAACAAAAGACTGAAAGACAAATGGTGAAAGGAGTTTTACTGCTTGGGTTTTTTTCCCCAGATTGGTGTTTTTTAATGTTCTGCTATGGTTGAATTTAAACTGGCTTTTATTGCTCATGGGATTGCCCTCAAAACATCAATTTCATCCAGCACTGATTTTACATCTGTACATCTGCGTGATTTCTTGAAGTCATGAGCCAAATGGAGGCCGACACGTGTATCATAGACAGCACTGCTTTTAATTCTGCTCTTCGTTTGCCTTCAGTGTCATGTGCTCCTAGCCCTGCACAAGCACTCTGCTGTCAGTATATTGCAGAGAAACTGTTATAAATCTGTGATGGATGATTCGCAGAAAACAGATCTTTGTAAGGTAATAGCCTGACAGAAGATACATCTTGAAGAGGCAATGCTGCAGCCATAGTTAATGGCCAGAGTCTGGGAACAGTCAGGAGGAATATTGCTCCATTTCAACAATGGATGAGAGGATCATCAAGTAAATCAGATCTCAATAAACAAGAAGCTGGTTAAAAGCCTCATAAACAATGCATGATTGAGAAGAAGATTGCTGTGGAGCAAACAATTAACCAGAGACAGAGCTGAAAAGTAGTTAATGACACAGGCATAATAATCACGACTTCTAGTGACAATAGAATCAGGAAGACAATACTGTCTTCCCATGGAGTAAGGCATTCTAGCATGGAAATGTTTAGAATTCATATTGTATTACTTTAATACTGAATTTTTAGAATGGAGTCTAGTTGTGCAAGGATCTTCCTCTGCTGTTACGATAGCAAAAAGAAAACCCAAACAATCCAAGTTTCAAAAGCTGCAACCCCCCCACCCCATTCATTTACCAGAAATGCAGAAGGATAAATCCCCAGTGTCTGGTTTTCTTTTTTCCATCCAATATACTGGGTTTCTTACATGTCCCCTTAGTTATATTTTATAAACTTAAAAATAAAGAAAAATATATGTGCTTATTTGTAAGCTAGCTAAGAAGAGTTTCATGAGACAGGAATATCAATAACAGCTTTCAATGCTGATGGCTTGGAATGCTGAATGGAAATTCATATCCTTCAAAAGAAATGGGAAGTGAATCAACAATAATATTAACAATAATAACAATAAAACTGATAATAATGTAACTTTTGTTGTTGTTGTTATTATTGTATGTATGTTTTTCTAGGAGGAAGAAACAGCTTTTCTGGCTCCTAGAGGTGTGCTCCTGGTGTAGATGTGCACAGTGATTTGACCCAAAAGGGATGTGCTAAAAATACAGTTGGCTTTTAAAAAATAAATTAAAGAGAAATTTGAAATACAGGTAGATTCCCTTAGAGAGGATAATGGAGTTTTAAAATCTCAATTGGCTGAAGCAGAAAAATGTGAAAAATGTCTACAAGAAAAATTAGATCTTTTTATGCCCTCTCTGGGAATGGCCAGTCGAATTCACAAATCAGTCCATTATGAGGATTCTGAGACTTGGGATGAGGGTGTCTGGGATTATATTCGTGAGAATTTTATTGCCACCTCTGACCTTTTCCCTGACTCTTTCCCTTTTTGACTATTAATTAGGACTGAAGTTACTAATGAGGGTGAGCATGGCAGTGCATACAACTCCTTGGTGTCCTGCAGAGCTGGCTGAAATGCAGGAGTATTCCAAGCATTTGGAAGAATCCCAGATGGAATATGTGTGACAGAATACATGTGACAAGTCTGTCTGACTGGGATTGATCCATCCTCACAGGTGTAGGAGGAGTCTGGGGCTGCACGTGGCAGCCAAATGCCAAAGGGCTGATGGGCAGAGTAAGGGGACAGTAAGCACAGTAAGGGGACAGTAAGCACAGTAAGGGGACTGTCATCGTGGTTCTCAAATCTGCCTACTTCTGATACCATCCAAAGTGATGATGGCTCACATTTGTCCTGTAAGGAGGTACAAGAACAGGCCAAACAGAAAGGAATTCAATGGGTATTCCACAAGCTAAACTACCCCCAGTCCAACGGAATCACAGAAAGAGCTAATGGCTTATTCAAAAAGAGCCTTAAACCACACACCTGGGCAGGATGCTCAACTCTCCAAAATACTTCAGCTTCTAAATAATTGGTATGGACTTACTGGGAGCCCTGTGAGTTGAGGGTTCTTTGCAAAACCTGAATCAGGTGCTCCACCTTCCATCAAAGGACAGGACTACAACCAGGACAGCCTGTTGTGGTAAAATTACCCCAAAGTGGAACTTTGCCTATGACTCTGACTAAACCTCATGGGCTAGCTGCTTGGGAAGCTACTGAAAACAGTGCTACAAACACAGAATTAGTGCATGGTGGATTTTTTCTTCTTTTTAATGGGGTAACCTGTCTGAGCAAACCCTGTTGAGACTAATTTTACTTTTTCAGAAATTAATCTTGAGAATGATGCCAGCACACCTCCACTGAAAATCAAGTTATTCTCCCAGATGTAACAAGTGCCAGAATGAGCCAGGCTGGGCACACACATCACCAAACCCAACCCACGGGAGAGAAACCCTCACTTTTCCTATCTGTAAATGGTCACTATGGCAACAGTTGTACCCACGCTTGAGCCTGAATGCATTTCAATGACAATTGCTGATAAAACAAGTTCTAATGGGACAAATCTAGGAGCTTGACTTTGGCAGAAGGAGATTTCATGATAATGTGTGAAATACAACCTCCAACCACTGAAAGGGAAATTTTCCTACTCAGTTTCCAATATTTGTTCTTCAAAAACCACAGCAGATTTTATAAGACCAGTACCTGCTCAGAGCATTACACAGAAGCAATATTTGGTAAAAGGAGGTGGTAACACGTGGAGGTGTAGTGTATCCACAACCATTACTGTGCCGAAATGTATTTTGGCACAACAGAACTTAACCCTCTCAATGCATTCCACCAGCTCCCAGGACTGGATCCAATGTGATACACAGGTCAGCAACTATAAAATGCTATTTAATTCTTCCTGGTCCCTCAGATGAGTGGGGTGCTCAGTGCAGATCAATATCTCTGCAGTCAAAGCCCTGCTGTCCATTCCTGGCTCTGTCCTTGCAGGGGTATGTTGCATGGGTGGATCCTCACCTCTCCAGTGTGATCATGGAGAGATGTGACTGGTATCCTGGGGACAGTGATGCCTTAAGTTTGAGCTTTCATGTTTTTCAGATTCTGTGCTGCCCAGGGGTGCAGTTCTCAGCCTCACATTCAGTGTCACTCAGCTCTCTGCACAGAGCAGGGAGACAAAACAAATCCTTTTCCTGCTGAAGATCAAGGACGACTTTCAGGTCCAAAAGCACAAACAAGAGTGGCTGAAGGGAGGAACAAGAAGGATGGGACCTCACAACCTGAAGCTGTAACTGGACAATTAAACCCCAATATGCAAATGGACCAAAACTTATAAAAATGTAAGACTTCATGACCAGTCAGCCATTTTGTGACCACTCTTAGTCCACCTTGGGTGTAGCCCTGGCCAGGCCCTGTCCTGCCCAAGGTGGCCTGGAGGCCTTTCAATAAATACCTACTTTATTCTCTAGCTCTCCCCAGTCTCTGTTTCAGGTCAGCCTTCCCAAGGCATCAACAGGATTAGGAGTATTAAATAACATGGAATCTGGAATCCTAACAAACAAACAGTAGCAAGTGATTTATACCAGCTGAAACATCTATTACAATCTTCCCCATCAGCATTAGGAACTAACCAATGGCCCTTTTCAGATATATTACCTCACTGGGAAAGAATTGATGAAATGATCACCAGCTAATAGAGAGCGCTCTCAAACCAACACCTTTCATGCTCCCAGCTGCATCCAGGTGCATCATTTGCATCATGCATCAGTTGTGGATACAGCTTACTATATCAGCAGTTATAGGGGAGGGGCCGTGGAGGTCCATGGCCCAATGATATTTGCGAGGTAATCTGGGATAATGCAAACAAATTTAAAAGAGAATTACAACCTTGGTGACATCTACTTAACCTCATCTAGGACCCTACAGCAGCAAACCCATAGCTTTTGTGTAATTTTTGGTAAAACATATCTACACAGGTGTTGTCCCGGGTTAAATCCCCAAGGAACTATAGAGTATCCTGTACAACAGCGTATGGGCCCAACAAATGGGAGCAAAATGGGAATATGTTGATATCTGGGGCTGCTGTGGGGCTGGTACAGGGCAGGGAGCTGCATCCTCATTGGCTTACTTGGCATGCACTGTAGGCACCATTTCCATCAAAAGAGTGTCTGGAAACCCAGGAGAACCCAGGGTGAGTCTTGGGCTTTATCTGTAGATGAAGACTACAGTTTTCTTATTTTTGGCTCTGGAAGAGTGAGCAGCCAATGGACTAAAACCAATTTCCAGGGCTTTTCCAGCTCTCTGGTTATTGGCATTTTCTATTGATGTTATCAAGCAACCTACTTGAAAACCTGACAGGTTTCTCCTGGAAATTTAGAAGTCAGGATTCATCCTTGCTACTGCATTTTGGGAGCAGGGGAAAAATAAATTCAGCAAAGCCAATAGTTTCCACAAAATGTTTTTGCAGCAGGTAAGTATTCCTTCTGGCAAAACTGAGTTTGTTGGAGGATGGTCTACCCTGCTCTGGCTTTGGGGTGGCCAGAATTCCTCTTTCCTGGAAAATAAGATCACTGTTTGCTATTGACTGCTGACACCTACCAGCTAAAGAAGGGGGAGTTTTACCAATTCACATTTGTCTTGGTCTTGTTCTTAAAATTATGAACTAGAAATAAAATTAATTAAGATGATAAAAATTAAGATTTAAGTAAGAATGTTGAGGTGAAATCATAAGACCTACTAAAGCCAGTGATATTTGGGGCCTAGGGACAGACTTTTTGGCAGGTAAAGAAGTCTTCTTCCAGTGTCCTTACCTGAAATTTGATGTATTCCTGAGGGTAAAGTAGCTGTATCACCCCAGTAAAATACTGGACTCCCGTGTCAAACCTGGAACGATGATGAATACCATCAAGGCCTAGATGTAGCATCATTTCATGTGCCTTTATGAGCTGAGAGCCAGAGCAGAGCTGCTTGTTGTGTGGATTGGGATAGGGCTTGGAAAGAGCCCTTGTGCTGTGATTTCCTGTTTGGAGTGATGCCCCTGTTGGAGTCAGTGTGGCCACATCAGGAAATACATGAGGTGGTTCATTTGCTCACCACTGTTACGTGACCTTTCCTCTTGATGTACAGCTGCATTTCTCCATCTTGTTTTTACTAAAATGCTGATCAAGTTTTAAAAATGTCATAGCTTTAAATATAAATAAAATATGTATTTAAAAAATGATATCTCCAAATACATCAGCAAAGTGTTTTCCACTGGCTGCTGCTGAGAGCTGAGACTTGAGAGAGGAATGGATGCCTGTTAAGAGGTTGACTGGCTTGTTCTCAGCAGGTTTTCGTGTCCCTTGCCACTTACAGAGGGCCCAGAATTTAATGAAGGTATTTTTTTTTTCTACCTATTACCTAATGGGACAGGCTAGTCTCCAACAGGCAATCCTGCTGAGCTTCTGACAAAATTCTGGCCTGAGTGTAGTCTACCTGCTTTTTCTCACTGCAGGATTTGTGTTCTTTGTTTCCATTTGTAATTGTGATTTGTCACTGAAATCTCCCACATTTGTGCTTGATCTGCCAGAAGTGAAATAAAAGGTGGAAACCTTTCATTTATTTATTTAACTGCACTGTTTGGATATAACAGTGAATATATGGAAGGAACTGCTCAAATGATGGCACTGAGACCACTTTGATGTAGCTCCACCTCAGAGAATATTGTTGCAAAATCTGCTGAATAATAGCCTGAATTAAAGAAAACACAATATTAATTTTAGGCTATTTCCAGGGCTTGCTGCTGTCAGGAACCTTGGGATATTTCAGGTAGAGTAAATATTTTGCTCCTCACTGTACCATCCTCCCAGTCTCTTACCATTTAGAAGAGAAATCTGTGCCTCTGAGAGGAGGAGGATCCTGAGATATTGTGGAACTCACCATGTTGGTCAGTGCTCTTCCCTCCAGGGTGTGTGTTTACTTTTCTCAGCAGTAGTTTCTATAACTACAGAATATTAATGGTTTATATCTCCAGAGCCACCCTCTGAAAGGTGAAAACAAGACTTTTTTTACAAATTCTGTTTAGAGCAATAGAAAGCAATAGTGTTAGATCTCCTAATGAGAAAGGCTTGCCTATTTAAACTGATTCTGAGGCTTTTCAAATTTAAGTTTCTCTGAAAAATCATTTTTGGTGCCTGCCTATCTATTATTAAAAAGTCCCCATTATAATTCATGGTTTAAATTCTCATTACTTTTAAAGTGGCCTGGCTTGCTCCTTGTCTCTTCTCATAAAAGCCAATGCTGTTCAATTTTTCCTAGTTAAGGATGTTCCAGGTGTGTTGAACACAGAAACTGGCTGTGTCCTGTATTTCCCTACTGATCGTTGGGATGGCACAGCACATCCTGCTCGCTGGAGGTGACAATGTCATACCTCTGAGGCTTTCCACCTCTTCTCCTGGGGCCTTTCCCACTGGCTTCCAGGGACTGGGTTTTGCATTTCATATCCCAGTGGAGGCTTTGTTCTCTGTTAATCAAATATAAGATGTTCAAACACTTGTCCATTTAAAAATTTTAGATTGTTTTTCTCCCTAGAAGGATGACTAAAAGTCATTGAATTGATACTAAGTTTCTGTGATGCCAGCAAACTATCCTATTAAAAAAAAATAAAAGAAAGAAACAACAAAACAATTCCACCCCTGTTTCATCCTCAGATGGAAGTCTTGCCACGTTCCTCCTTCAGGAGTTCCTGCTAAAATAGGGAGTTGCACCAATGCAATGCGTTAGTAGTGTTAAAAAGTCTCTGTGTGCAGACAGAGGAGAGGGATTGTGTCTGGGAGGAATAGTGAAATTGAACCTGAATTTGTCAGACTTCATTCTTGATTGAATCTGTCTCTTGATTTGAATACTATGTGAATTGGTTCTGTTTGTTGCTAGGGGTTCTTTTCAGGCTTTTTAGTTTGTTTGTTTGGGGGTTTGGAGGATTTTTTGTGTGGATCTTTTTGGTTGGCTGGTTTGGGTCGGGTTTTTTTGTTTGCCCCTCCCTCCCCAAGCCCCCATCCTTTTTTCTGGAAGGAGAAAAGCTGCAAGACACTCAACTCACATTAGAGGAAGAGTTCATGAAGTCAAATACCATCAGGACCATCTCAGCCATCAGGACTGTCATTTCCTATTTTGATTCACAGTGGATTTTGCTGTAGACATGTGAGCAGAGGAGTGTTTGAATGCTGATTATTTCTGTATCTGATATTCCTAGATTCTGTGACAGTGACCACCTGTCTTGTGGTCACTGTGGACTCTAAAGCAGTTAATCCTTAACTCAAGCATCTTTAGATAGATAAATTATATTTTCCAGAGTTTTGACCCAGTTACTTAAGGGAGTCTCCATAAAACTGGCTATTTTCAAGTTGGGATGGCCAGGCTGGTCAGGGCTTAAAGCAGCCTGGTCTAGTGGAAGGTGTCCCTGCCCATGGGAGGGGGTTGGAACAAGATGACCTTTAAGGTCCTTTCCAACACAAACGCATCTTGATTATGGAAACTCAGAAATGTACAGGGGGAAAAATAGTGTTTATTAAAATTAGAGTATAATTTACATGTTTAAAGTACTCGCAACAGAGAAAAGGTTGAAAATGCCTATGTGCCACAGCAGTGGCTGCTGTGCAGTGGGGCTGGGAGAGGCCTGGACTGAACACGGGGATTTTCAGCTCTTTTGCAAACTGATGTACAAAGGAGAGAGCTCTCCTCTGGCCTTGAGGCCATGGGGAACAGCATCAACACCACTAATGTGCTGTTTCAGAGCTGCCAGGTCACTGTGCAGGAGAATGCAGGTTAAAGAATTGAACCTCTCTTTCAAGAGACAATTCCAGTTTAAAGAAAATAAGAGTTTCTGCGAATTCCTCGTGAATGTATAAAATGCTGGAATAGGGAAATGCCACACAGGTACTCTTTCAGTTCTCTTAAGGGATTTTTCCATATCTTGATTAATGCAGAAGGAGAAATGCTAAAGAAGCCGCTTCTCTGTTTTGCACAGTGGAGAAAAACCTGTCAGTGAGTGTGTCTGGTAACTGAGTCATGGGGGAATAGCACTGGAATGTGCTCTGGCACATGCAGGGATAACTTTCAGCTCAGCAATTACAATATTTGGCAGGCCAGTTTGAAGGGTCCTGCTCCCCCTGTTTTCAGCTGCCTACCCAGTTTTGGGTATTGTTGGCAACAATAGAAATCTTTGCCTTTGATGCATTCTGTGATAGCTCTGCAGAAGAGCTGTTCTGGCTGGTCCTGACAGTAACAACTTCTTTTCTGTGAGAGAAATACTGTGTTGAAGTTAATCTACTCCCTCTGAAGTCATAGTGTCCTGTCTGGTTTGCACACAGCTCCAGCCTTCTCCTGGCCAGGGAATTTCTGGCTGCCAAGCTGCTGCTTCAGTCTCCCCTGGCTAAGGAGTGCTGCCAGCATTCCCTGCCCAATACCTGGGATGTGACACATTCTAAAAGGTACAGATCCTTTCACTCTGTCATATGCTGCAATGGCCATTTGCAAAAGCTTCATTCCAGTTGCCTCAACATCAATTCTGATTGAGCCCTTTTTATTCCAAAGTGGATTGTTTTCGCTAATTACTCTTTTTTTTTTTTCTCCCATAAATGTTTCTAGTAGCTGTTTGATCCTTTTGAAGTCTTGTGTTTTTAATTCAGTCCTTCTGAATTGGTTACAAGCAGCTAGCAATCCTGGCCAAGCCCTTTTAAATAAATGACTGAGAAAAGCATTTACTGTGCTCCAGTGATGTTGAATTACTGTTTAAATAGAGCAAATTAGATCCAAGACTTAATCTCTCATCAGTTTCCTCCCAAATGACAGTGTCAACTCAGGATTGCTTTAGTCATTGCAATTTCAATAGCAATTTGTATTTGGCAAGAAGGGCTCCCTTCCTTTGACAGAAGAGCTCATAGACTTAGGTTCCCTTTATCAGCTGGTCCATTTACATATTAAATTGGTGTTCTTGGTAATTCTAACCCCCAAGGGTGGTTTGGCTGCTAGATCCGCGCTCCTGACAGATGAGATGGTTTGTTGTCACAACAAAACAAATGAGCCTTTGAAGAGAAGGGTGTTGGGTTTTACTTATCTAAAGAATTAGGTGGCATAAAATAAATTATGAAGATCATTCAGAAAAGATTTTCCATGGAACACACTTCAGATTTCTCCCAAACCTTAAGTAGCCAGTCTCCTACTCCTAGTCACTGGCTGTATTTCTGAACCAGAAGACAGACAGCAGTGTTGTGCCTTTGGTTAAATCTTTATGGCATTGTGGCTTTGCTGAAGTGAGGGGGGTCAAGAAAGCAGGCAGGTTGTATGCTCATCCTAGGATATTCTTTTAGAAATGCTCTCACCTCTCACCCATATTCTTAGAAGTGTTGCAGCTCGGAGAAGGTATGAAAGACATAGGGGCAAAAAGCCACCAGATAATTCACCCTGATGCATCCTTTGCTGTGAGTGTTACCAGATCTCTTCTGACATTTTGTGGGGAGATTCAGGTGATGGCCAGAAATAAAGTGAGTATTCATGTATGGGAGCAGAAATTTCTGTAAATCAAGGAAATGAGCGTCTCAGTCACTCCGAGACAATGAGAAACCTCTAGGCAGATCCAGTGACAGCTCCTTTGGTCCTGTCTTCCATCATTTAATGACAAGCAACCAGGTAGGAGTAAAGAAGTCCAGCAGGATGGATAGAAGCTTCATCTTGAACACCTGCTGCTGCAAAACACCCCTCAAAGTCCTGCATAAAATCTGTGGTGAAAGAGCAAAACCCCATTTGGATGTTTGTGCCCTGCATGGGAAACAGAAGAGATGGAGGGTGTTGCTGATGTCATGGGCAGCTGCACAACAGGGAATATGTGAAGCAGATTCCTGGTTGATTCCCAGTGCCTCATGTGATGGAGGTGTTGTAAATAGGCACTGTATATTAATCTGGGCATGAGAAATTAAAGAATTGCAGGCAGAAGGAAGGCACTGATAAAATCACCGGAGGAGAAGGTGGACAGAGGAATGTCTACCTCAATCTGCAACTGAGAAGGACTGCAGCTGGGTCCCCGCTGCCAAATCACCGAACTATCAACTTCGAGACAACTCCGGCCTCCAATAATCATCCCTCTGTCTGGCGAAGGGACCTCACTCTAAATGTCAATATGATTTAAAGTTAATCCGCAGACACCATTCTGATTCCACTCAGGAAGGAGTTTGAATCCAAAAAGAAGGATCCATGAATCTCATAATCCAACTGCAGACAAAGGAAAACCCTGCCTCGAGGGAAATAAAAAGTATAAAAACTGGACCCTAAGAGCAGGACGTTGGAGCGAATGACGGTGGAATTGGTACCAGCCGACCCCGTATTTGTTTCCCAGATTCGGACAAATCTAATCCTTATTGTGGCTTGGAGTTTTGGCTGTTTCATTGCATTGGGGTTGTTTTTGTTGTGTTTTTATCTGTTTTCTGTATTTTAATTCGCAATTAGCGAGAAAATAAAATTTATCTTTTTTTATTCTGATTCGGCTCACAAATTTATAACAGAGGCAAGTAAAATCTGTTCAGCGTTTCTGCCAGTGCTTAATTCCACACCCCAGAGGGCAAATCTATTCTTGGGAGCATGGGCAAGATAGCCTACCCAGACACCTGAGGATGCGCCTGCAGAGGAGAGACCCAGCCAGTCTCCTGGAAAGGAAAAGTCAAACACCCCAAACCAGCCATGGCAATCAAATTACACAGCAGAGGGGACGGTAGGAAGCAGGGGCAGAGGTGGAGAGGAAATAAATGGACTGTCTCTAGCCTTTATTTGGATAAGGATCTCTTTCCTCCTGATAGGAAAGTGTGTTGGGCTTGGATCAGAATGGTTTCCTGCTCTTTCTGCCCCTCTTTTACTCTGCTTCTTGTGCAAGTTTGTGCCAGTTTTGTATTACCTTTTTACAATGCCCTGGCCACTGCTGGCTGTCATGTCAATAATCTGCTTCTGAATAGATGCACTTCTGGAAGGAGCAAAACCCCACAGGAAGTGAGTTTGCTTGGACCAAGTGAGCTGTTACTGAAAGACTGAGCAGAAGCAAAAACTGGCAGGAAAGGAAAATTTCCCTCAAGCAGCAGGAAAAGGAAGCCTTACTTTCCCTTTCCCTTTCCCTTTCCTGTAGCAGATTTTCTGAGAAAAAGAGTCTCATTCTGTACTTAGAATGAGATATTGAATAAGACAGTGAACTACCTAGCTGAAGCCTGCCTGGCTGAGCCTTGGCCTTGAAGGCCTTGAGGCCTTGAAGCTGTTGTGCAGGTAAAATTACTTGTGGCCCAGAAGAAATTAGATGTTAAAGTAGTAATGTTAAATAGTGTGTTTCCTAGAGGTTACTGAGAGCAATTATTAGTGAGCATGTTTAGCCACCTTAACAAGTAGTTAAACAATGTGTGTTTGCATTCCTTTGTATGCTGTGTGCCAATAGAAAAGCTATTGAATTTGTAAACTATCTAGAAATGTATATAGGCAGCCATTTTAGATGAAATAGAGAAGAACATAGTAGTAACCATATTGGTCGGACCTATGTTGCTCTGGCTCAACCTCTCCTTATCTTAGAGTTTCCCTTTCCCTTTCTTCCATCCAAGTTTCCTGTTTCTTCTGCTTTGTTCTCCCCTTCAGGCCTTTCTGTCTGCAGTCCATAGCTCCCAGTGTGGCACATCCCAGGCTCTCAGGGATGACAGTTTATTGGAGTTTATTGCCCATCGCTCTGCTGTGCTTTTCCTTCACTAAAACAGGGAGGTGCTCTCTGAGTGGCCAAGCAGAGCAATCTGAAACTCTGACTATTCTGTCAGACTATAAACGGGGTCTTTCTAAGCACTAATTATTCTCTGCCAAATTGTTTGGTTTTATTTTCTCCTCTCAGTGGAAACAAATGTGTGGATCTCCACAAGCAATACAGTGGCACAGCAGAGACGTGTTCTGATAGCAGCATCTTCCACAGCTTGCTGGGATCTTGCCAGCTGGATTTTCAAAGTTCTAAATAAAGTTGTGCCTTTTGGTTGTCCCACACAGGTGAGATCAGTCATTTCACTCAAAGAGAGAAATATTTCAGTTCAGTTTCTAATGCACATAATATGAATTTATGTAACTGAAACCAGGTGTTTGCAAAATATCTGTGTTGGACTCAGGCTGAAGATAAAAAAAATTAAAGCGTTCTGGAATTGGAGAACTTCACAGTCACCTAACAAACAATTTGTTCACAAAAAAGCTCTCTCAAGGCAGAATTCACTTACTAATTAGCCACAGAGTTCTAGTATAATTATGCCTCTGTGGGAACAGTGTGGGTAATGAATTGATTGTGTGAGGCTTTTTTGCCTTGATATATCATCTAATGGGTTTGCCCTGCAAGTTGTTGCTCTCAAGGACTGATGAAAAGCAGTACTGTTAGGCACTGAAATTTATAAACCAATTTACGTCGTGAAAGGAATAATGGCTTTCCATTGAGTTAATGGTTAATTATCTGAGATCTTGTGTTCATTATTTCCTGTAACTGAATTGGTTTGTCACTTCTGTTAATTAATTAGACAAAAGAAAAAAATATCATCCAGAGCCCTATTGCTCAAATTAGTGTCAGCTGTGGGTTTAGTGCATGGTTTATTGCCCCATGAACACATGCAAGGCCAGCGTGGGCTCAGAAGCCGAGCCACTGGCAGCACTGGGGAAAGAGGAAATAGGAAATGAGCCTTTTCAGGCTCAGATCAGGAACACCTGGCTGTCTCCAGCTGGAGAGAAATCCTTTTCCTTTAGCACTGTGACCTTATAAATACGTCAGCATTGGGAAATGTCTTGGCAGTGGCTACCCTTGGCTTTAAAGGGAATTATTTTGGGCTTGAGCGCCAGTGGTGATGTGAGGGTTGCCAAGGTTACCCGCAGAGATGTGCACTGACATTCACATAGGAAGGAGGAAGCAACAAACTGAGTAAAGAAAACTATTTTGGAAAATGGACTTGCAATTATATTTGGATGATGATGATTTTCTTAGCTTTGTTCCCTGATACCTGAGAGCTCCATAACTGCAATTCAGGAAACTATTTCCCCAGGACACAGTAGTCTGTGTACACCCCTTTCTGCCCAGCACCTTGACAATTAGGAGGCATGTTTTATTAAGGAAAAAACATGGTGGAGTGTAGATGAGACATTGCTTTATTTTAATCTAGTCTGCAGAAAACATCCTTTTTTAACCTTCTTTTCCTTGAGTGACAAGGATGCAGAGCGTGAGACAGAGATGTGGGAACCTGTCCCCACCTCTTCTCTTCACCCGGCCTCAGATTGCCTCCTTTGCCTCCAAAATCCTGCTGGAAGGAGCCCAAAGGGGCAGTGGGGAAAGATGGGTTTGTCTGGGCTCCACTCCATTTCGTCTGGGCTATAAAGCTGTCTGGTAGAGTTAAGTGAATTCAGTGTTTTCCTTTTGGAAAGGAGGGGGAGCTGGGCTGGCTTGTTGACTGTGTGTTTTGTACAGCTGTGATGGAAAGGCTCTAGAGGGATGGCAGCACTCCTGTGCATCAGGGAAAATAACAATGCTGCTACTCCAGATCCCTATAAACTACCTAATTCCAGCCAATTTTATAGGACATGATGCTAAAAAGGAGCCAGACACTTGCAATCTCTTTTTCCATAGCCTTCAGAGTGTGTCTAACCCTGCCCCTGAATGCTAATGGTGAGATCTCTTTAATGTATGGAAATAGCAGGGACAGTCACTGCAAGGCAGCATGGCAGAGTCTGCTGCCAAGGCTTATGTATAAACAGTTTCCTGGGGTTTTGGGGGAGCTTTTATACTCCCCTGATTTTCAGCTTCATTTCCCTGCCTGTCAGTTTGTGTACTGCTTACAGCATTACAGTATAACAGAGGATTTACTCTTTCTCTTTGAAAATGGGAATGCAAAGAAAAATAATAGGGTACATCTCATTTTCTTAAGTGTTTGCTTTTTAATGAATGGGAGGATAAAATAGAAGCCCAGATATGATTCTCAGTAAATAAGTAGCACTGTGCTGTGAATAGTATGGTTGTAATCAGGCTCTATACCCACCATTTACAGAAATGATGTGAAACAGGAAAGTTTGAAATGTTAACTAAAACATGGGAATACATAGCAGTGTTTAAAAAAGAAGATTTTTTTCATGTAAAGCATGAAAGGAGAATCCCACTGAATCAAATAGCTTTTCTGAATGAGTATTCTGAAAGGAACACATGGCTTCTGTATTCAGATATTTTCTTAACATTTTCTTTAGAAGCCTTGTTCCATCTTAGAATTGGGTGCATTTTAGGTCTTTGAATAAACGTCACTGCTAGGGCTCTGGATTATTCTCCTGGATACATAATATATTAGGATATTTCACATTTAAAAGAAACCTCAGACTAAGCCTTTTATTGTCCTTCAAGTATTGCTACTGCTATCCATTGAGAAACCACGGTGTTAAAATCATACCAGTGAAATAATAACATTCTTTCTTTTTATTTTTTATTCTTTGACTTTGTTCAAATTTTTTCCTTCGTATTTACTTTTCTCCCTCCTGGTCTTGGTTCCACAGCAGTTTCAGGAGGCTTTGTAGTGATTTCAGGTGCACACATAGTATGGAAAGCACCAGCCTTGATCCATAGAAAAGCATGCCAGACTACTGTGAGCCTGGCAGTCAAAAATGCTTTTATCCCCCAGCAACTGGTGTCCCTTAGACCTGCTGACATGGAGATATCCAGGTGGTTTAATATCACTACCCAGGATTATTTGTTATGAACTTGTCCAGCTGTGCTTTTCAGCAGTTTTAGCTGTCTTGTAATTGAAACTTCATGTTTGCTTCATTCCCAGGGACAGATGAGAGAGAGGGAAATGTCAATAATGTGGTCCCACCAATAGATTCTCTATCTGGAGTTGAAACTGAGCTGGGTTGGGTCGCCAGGCCTTTAAATGAAGGCAGGGAGAGCCTTGCTGGTCTGGAGACACTGAATTGGGAGTTAGGGACTGTCAATCTCTTCTGTAAACCAGGCATGGGAATGGAGAGGGATCCACAGTGAGCAGGTAGGAAAGGTACTACAGGTACTCAACTGAGGGAGAGAGTTTGCTTTTTCTTGTCAGTGCAGGTTTTGAGGTGTTGTCATTACTGAAACTCCCTGAGACAGACAGGCAGGCTCCCTGGGTGAAGGGTTTATATCTGCACTGGTCTCTAATGCCTGTCCAGGTCCCTTTGCAGAGCCCTCCTACCTTCCAGCACATCAACACATGCTCCCACCTTGGTGTCATCTCCAAATTTATTGATGGAGGACTCAATCCCCTCATCCATGCCATCAATGGAAATATTGAACAGAGCTGGCCCCAGCACAGAGCCCTGAGGAACAGCCCTGGTCTCTGTCCCCAGCTGGATGCAGCACCGTTCCCCACCACTCTCTGGGCCCGGCCATGCAGCCAGTTCTGACCCCAGCAAAGAGTGCTCCTGTCCAAGCCGTGGGCTGCCAGCTTTTCCAGGAGTGTGCTGTGGGAGACACTGTCAAAGGCCTTGCTCCAGTCCAAATAGACAACATCCACAGCCTGTCCTGCATCCACCAGGCGGGTCACCTGGTCATAAAAGGAGACCAGGTTGGTCCAACATGACCTACCCCTCCTAAACCCGTGCTGGCTGGGTCTGACACCCTGGCCATGCTGTGAGTGCTGCGTGATGACACTCAAGATGATCAGCTCCAAAACCTTGTCAGGTACTGAGGTCAGGCTGACTGGCCTGTAGTTTCCCAGATCCTCCTTCCAGCCCTTCTTGTGAATGGGTGGCCAGCTTCCAGTCACGTGGAACCTCACCAGTCAGCCAGGGCTGTTGGGAAATTATGGGGAGTGGCTTTGTAAGCTCATCTGCCAGCTCCCTCATCACCCTGGGATGGATCCCGTTTGGATTCATGAGCATCTAAGTGGTTCAGCACTAAGCTCCTGGCTGCATGTTGCCCTCTTCCTTCCCCCTTTGGCTGAGGTCCTAGGAAGGTACAGCCTTCCCAAACTCCTTACCACATATTCCCCCTTGAATATGTAATTTTTCCCCAAAGTTCAGAGGATCAGGCTTGTGCCGACCCATTTGTCTCTTTCAGGAGCCAAACTGTCTGGGCCTGGTAACAAACCTGCTGCCCAAAGTCAGTAGAGACATTAAGACCCATCAAGTTGTTTGTAAAGACATTAACACACATTTTCCCTCTCAATTCGAAATATCTTGCATGTAGTTTTTGAGATAAAAGACTTGACAACAGCAGTGACTGGTAAAATGAATCCAGAGTTCACATACGCTGAGAGTATCAGATTTTCATTTTATGAATAATTCTGACAACAAAAGCAACATTTTGAATTGTAACTGAAATATGCATGTATTTTTAGGCCCACATTAGCTGTCTATAAAATGCCTTTTCTCTCTTCCCCTAGTAAGATAATGAATGCCTTAGGGCATTTTACATTTTGCTGGAAGCCAGGTTGGCATGGCAGTAGTTCAGGGACTTGCCTTGTGTTTTGCTCAGGGATATGCACAGCAGCTTTGTTCAGACTACAAATAAAAATACATTTTTCAGGTTGTTATTGCAGCACATGACTTGTTAGCTGAGAACTGAGCTGTGGTGTCTCTGCTCAGCCTGCTAGCAGCACAGGGCTGTCGTGGGCTGCCAGCACTGACTGCAGGAACAGTTCAGCCCAGTTGGAGAGTTTGGTGCCTGACTTAGCTATTGATGGCATGTCAGATCATCCCTTTATTCTGACTTGGAGATGGGGAGAGGTGTTTTAAAACTGAGAGGTGTTTTAAAGACTTTTATTCGTTTTCAGTTTCATGTAAAGGGTGAGATGGTACAGATGTTATAATTCACACCATCAAAATCAGAAGCCAACCTATTTCCTAATTACAATACATTATAAGTGTTTTTTTGTCTATCAGCTTTTGCCATGCAATGCTGCTAATGCTTCTAAGCTAATAATCTAAAAATACCCCTCGTGGGTCCTACTACAATACATCTTTCATAGCTCTATTTCTCCAAAATATCTAGTCTGTTTACAAGGCCATAATTTGAAACTTATTTCTAGTTCCATTTCTCTCTCAACAATGTCTATGCTATTCCATGGGCTTTCTAAGTCAGCATGTTCTATCTCCAGGTTTGCATACAGATACACAAGACTATGTGAGCCTTCTGTCAGGCTTTAAGAATTCTTTACCAATCCATTTCCCACATTGGCACAGCGCCTCTTCAGGGGCTGTCCTGGGGACACCCATTCCTGGGGGTATTCCTGCCACTTTGCCCCCTTCCTACCAGGGCATGTAAGCAGTGCCTTTGTCCCTGGGTGTACCTGTTTTATTCCCTCCAGGCTGTGAGGGGAGGCAGTGCTGGCAGGGTGACAGATGCCCTTTTGGGGCTGGATTTCCTGGCTCTGCACTAGAGGAACAGCAGTGCCAGAATGAGAACAGCTCCCATGGCTCCAAGAGATGCCTTTCTCCACTCACACACACTCCTCTCATCTTTCAGAGTCCCTGCTGGGAAGGAGTGCTCTCCTTTGAGAGGATTTTTCCTTTTAACAGGTATCACACCATCAGCTGGTTGGCTGTTGGCTGTGATCTTTGTTACAGTGTTTGTCAGGAGCAAAATCAATGCCCTGCCTGCCTGCCATTGTCAGAAGTTTAGTTGTTTGTCTCTCCAGCTCTCAGCTTGAACTGTCAGCACTAGCAGCTACGAAGTCAGCCTCTTCTGGGTGATGAGAGGAGCTGCAATGAGATCAGAGCATCAGCAAACAGGACGCTCTGATGTCATTTTAGAGCATGTACTGGCAACAGAAATTCAGAAATCCTGCCCTCCAGGGAGATGGGAATCCCAATGAAATGGAAATTCCAGAAATTCAAAACTGCTTTTTGTTTTTTATTGCCTCTAATGTGTTGGGCCTTTTAGCAGAAGTTACCATTGGACCGTTTAGCAGAAGTCAGTATTTCCTGATACTTTTTTGCCTCTATCTGACAGACAATATGTNACAGTAAGAGTAATAGTAGT
Source organism: Cyanoderma ruficeps (assembly GCA_008694505.1). Taxonomy (NCBI): domain Eukaryota; kingdom Metazoa; phylum Chordata; class Aves; order Passeriformes; family Timaliidae; genus Cyanoderma; species Cyanoderma ruficeps. The sequence continues at coordinate 2,047,529 of VZDJ01000325.1, read as the reverse complement.
TAAGATCATAATAGAAATAGAATAATAGAAAGCAGAATCAAAGATAAGCTTCTGGGGTTAATACTGAAGAAAAACATTCTGTTTTGTATCAACAGAAAGATTTTACACAATGTTCTCCATGGCAGCATGTCCAATAATGATCTAAAGTGTCCATTGGAGCGTGATTGTCTTGCACCACACATAGAGATAATTCAACCATGAGAATGCAATCATGTTTCTAATAATTAAAAGTATGTACCGGCTTTTGTGCTTGGATATCCTGTTCTGGCCTGTGATTAAACTGTTTGGTATTAGGACATGAATATTGACTCATACCAGAAATCATTTGTGTAAAATCTCGCCTCTGGAAGATGTACATCCCATTCTTCATTACCTTGTGTAATGAGCCAGGCCCATAATTACAGTGGGTTTGGAGTGTGTTATTTGTACTGTTGCTCATTTTCTGTGACTGGGTGACATCTGCAGAAGTGTTGAGACTTGAGACAATAATTTCAGAAATTTCAAGAAGGACAATTTTCTGCATGTTGTGAGATACTTTCTGGTGGGGATGACTTGTGTCAACTCATTGTTACAGTGAGAGTAACTAGATTTCTGGATGTCCCTTCCAACCCAAGTTTTCTTGGGATTTAATAATAAGAATAAAAAAAATTATTCTGACTTCAAAAATCCTCCAGCACGGAAGTCAGAATTCTGTCAGATCACAACAATGGCAAAACAAATTGGGCCACTCAGTACTGTGCAGCATTCCTAAATTTTACAATTTAGGAATTGTAAATGACATGCAAAAATCTACTGAATAAGAAATTTTGTAGTAAAGTGTACAAATTCTGCAGAGAGATCTGGCACAGCCCAGAAGGTGTGGGTTGGGCAACTCACTGCCCGTCATGTCCAGCCATGATGTTCTGATGGTCTTTAAGTGATTGAAAATGTATAATACTGTTGCCTTGAGTTTTCTGTCTTTTGTCTTTCTGTAGAACTTTCACACGCAGCCTTGATGTAAATAATGTCTATTAGAATGTTTACATACTTCTCCTGTGAGAGAAGAAATGATGGATGGTGATGTCCACCATCCAGGTTGAAGGGGTGGCGACCTGTGTAGCCAGTCCCTTGACCTCTGTACATATCTATAAAATACTGGAGTCAAAATAAAGTTTGGGGGAGTTTTTCTACAACGGCCGCCTCCTGAGATTCATTTCAGTGTTCCTAAATTGGGACACGCTCAGCTTTGCCCCATGACATAATACTGTAGTGCTTAAATAAGTGAAAAATTACCTAAGAGAAATAAAGTCACAGGGAGTCTTAGAATGAGTTACAGAAGGTGGAATATGGCCCAGTGAGGTGAGATTTGCTGTATATCACAAGCTCCAGCTGGCTCCACCAACACAAGTCTTTGACCTTGAAAGACTTATTATATCATTCAGTACCAGACGATGCAGAAATGGGCTTTGGCCCTCTTTTGCCCCCTTGTTTTTGTTTTTTGTCGGCAGGGAGAGCATGGGATGGGCAGCTTCTGCTCAAGTGCTCAATGTGTGCAGCAGCAGCGCTGAGCCAGGCTGAGCCACAGGGCAGAATAACAGCTCTCCAGAGAACTCTAAGTGAAAAGTTACATTTCAGGACACGCACCTTGCGTTATTTGCATCCATTTCTCCAAGCCTGGTACAAACCATGGCACATCTCAGAGCCCTGCTGAAAATCAGAATGCAATTGCCAGCATAAATTGATACTGGCTTGTATTATCAAGGAGACGGTGATACAGACACAGATGTGTCAGATGGATCTCATTGCCTCGCAACCAGGCACAACTTCCCACTTTTTTTTTTTCAGCTGTTTTCAGGAAAATACACCTTTGAACAGGGCTTTGGTTTATGATCATTTCTCCTGAGTGCCTGCTGTTTGTGAATTGCTTCTCTTGGAGAGTTCCAAACAGAGGTTTGTTTATATTAAATTCAGGGAGGAATCCTGGGGCTGTGCAGGGTCTCCCATGGAGTGGTGCTGGATGGACACAGCACATTTACATCCCGGGATAGGGCGAGGGGGGGCTGCTCCCTGGGTTTTGTCACACTACTCTGCCATGGACCCCACCTCCCTTTTGACTGAGGATCTCCCCTTGTTCTTCAAAACCCGGCAGTGAGGACGGCTTGGGAACTGCCTGGATGAGATGAAGCTGCATTTCCTACCACAGTGCTGCCACATGCAGGCTGTCCTCTGTACTTTGCCTAATCCTGTCCAGATTATTAAAAATTTCTGTGGCTGCTGTAATCCACCCGTTTCTCTGGGCTCTTCCATCTGCTCCCAAACCCCTGATTCCCCTCTGCACTGACTTGGTGTGTGTGCAGCCCCACCAGCTCACTGGCTGTTGTATTTTAGCCCAGTTTCTTGGCACAGAGTCTGTTGCCTCTGTGCATGCTGTTAAATCCCATTTATTAGACCTTTTTGCTTTCAATTTGGTCTATTTTTGTGCAGTGCAGACTGAACTGTTCTGAGGGCTGGTCTGGCACTTCTCTAGTTCAAGTTCTCTAGTTCACTCCTCTGTTTCAAGGCTGGTTTATTGCTGTGCTCAAGGCTCCCTCAAGAAGGGAACCTGTCCCTGCAGCATCCTCTTACTGGGATGATAAACTTTGATTGCAGTTAATAAAATTACAGGTGGGCATTAGTACAAGGGCCTTCAAGAATTATCTTTTTTAAAGAATCTATAATTAACTTTGCTGAAGAAACTCATCTTTCCACTGGCAGTTTAAATTCCAGCTTCCTGGCAAAGTCCCATCTTTTAAATCTAAGCAAGGACTGTAATGGATACCTGTAAATTTACAGGGATCTAGCCTTAATGTTTCAGCTGCAGAATGTTTTGATTTGTGTTTTTAAATTTCCAATTAAATTTTAATTCCTACATTTCTCTATGGATAAACAATTACAGCATGGATTATTTTAGGATTCACCCCAGTTACTTTTTAGACTTGCTTTATTATGCTAATGCTTTTAAAAATTTTTTAATTGAAAAAAATTACAGAATCTTGACTGATTATCTTCTATTTGAAAACCAGTGATATAGTAGCACCTGGTATTCTTAAATCTCCTTCTGGAATTCCTGAATGCTCAGAGATGTCACATTTGATTGTTCAGATATGCTGTTGTTGATCTCGTGCAACAGCAGGTTTTCCCATATGGTTTTAAAAAATATCAGCTAAACCACAAGTGGGGAGTGTATTATCAGGGGTGAAAACTCACAGATTTCTATTTATAAATAGTATTAATTGTGTTATTTTTCAGCAATGACAGTAGCTGCCATCCTCCACGGCATGGTGTTCGCTTACTAGTGAAACCAGGAATGTTCAGGAAATCACAGAAGTAATGATGGGGCTAAAAATACAAATATAAATGTTCTGCTGTTGTTTGCTTTGGTTTGTGGAATTAAATATTTGTGGCATGTGATGGGTTGTTGATAGGCACAAGATCTCTGATGTCACTGGGGTCACACTCCTTGGTGACCCAGGGCTCCTCCTCTTTGTTCCTGTACTTTGGGTGCAGACCTTTTATATCCCTCTCTTAAGGCAGGGGCTTGGGGGTGTGTTTTGGGCATCTTACAGTGGTGTGCACTCAAATGTAGCCAACTATCGCCTCACATGGCATCATAAATCCCACCTCAGGTTCCAACACAATTAATTTTTGGGTTTACCCATGCCCGCACTCTGAATGAGGTGGTAAAGCAGAATGAATGTGTCATTCCACTAGAGCACCCGTGTCAGAATTGCCTCTTTTACAGGGAAATCCAAGTTAATTATCTCTGTAATTAAATGTGCTCCTGGTTTCTTAATAGCTGTAAACCAGCCACTTTGCTGTTGTAATTGCTGAGCAGCATTTAAGAATGCTCTGTGTTATCACCACGTGTGCATCTTCAGGAAAGTTATATTAGGAAGGAAAACAAAAAGCAAGTTGCTGTTTAACCATGATAAATACAAGTATTAAGTATATGGTTGTCTTTCTTAAAACAGTTTCCTAGAAAAATTAAAGCAAAACCCCAGAAATATTAATGGCAAATACACAAGGCTCCAAAGAAGATCCAGCAGTAGGAAGAATTATTTTAATAGACTTACTTTTCCTCTCACTTTTCTCCTTTCTGCGGTTACTTGCCGGTATCAAAACAGGTCACTTCTATCCATAAACACGTAATTTTGTTTTTACTGAGATGTAGAGAATTGCATTTTTTTTCTAAAATAACCGGAATAGTTTGCCAGTATGACCTTTTATTTGTGTTCAGTTTTCCAGTGCAGACTTTATTGCATTGGCTGCTCTTGATTCCCAAGTGAGAACAAAGATGCTGCTCCTTGTTGACTGTGGGTTGTCATATTGAAGGTTGCTGCAGTCTACAATCCATTTAATTGTGTAGTACAGCAAAGTGTTTATCTGTTCTTACAAAGCCATTTTAGGCAGTAAATATTCCTTCTGGCCTGATAAATGCTACTTCTTCTGCATGATTTGTGTTTCCTCTCAAGATCCTGTCTCTGCTTTCGGTGACTGAATGGCAAAGCTTTGTTGATAATTTCTTTTGTCATTTTTGCCCTGATTCTTTCAATTTTGAGTCACAATAGTCTCCGTTAATATACATGCAGATCATCTTCTCAGCAGGCTGATTCATTTTTGTTCCTTCTCTGATGTCAAATATTATGTTTTCCCATAAATAAGTCTCTTATTCCTTGATATTTTGTTAATCACTTTGAGGTAACCTCTAAGTTGTTTTTGTTGTTTGTTTGTTCTGGCTTTGTTTTTAAAAACTTCAAATATTAAAGGTCTAATTCTGCTCCTGGGAATGCTTTCACATATTTTTCCTTTGAATATTATGGTGGTGTAAACCCTTTGTACTGCTAAAATGTGTGGTGTTTTCATATGGGCCTAAATGCAAGTTGTACTTAAAAGTACATACGGATATATAAGGCATAAAGGCATAAAACCAAGGCATAAAACCACAGGAAAAAACCTGTGAGGCAGCACAAAACAAACACCTCACTTTCCTGAAATACAAGGGAAGAGGAAATCTGCCAGGAAAACCAGAGACTAAATAGATAATTGTGGTACAAAACCAAACCAAGCTAATAAAAGGCCAGACCACCCTGTCAATGATTTCTGCTTTTTTGTTCACTGTGGAGGGGTTTGAGGACAGTTTCTCTTCCAGAACATTTCTTTAGGATGAGGACTCATCATGGAAATGAATGTAGAAATAAATGGTAGTTCTTCCCCTAGACAGGCCATCAGTAGGAAGAGTGGCCTGTGGTGGGATTTGTGTTGGTCAATGTGTCCCAGGTGACCCAAAAGGAGCAGGGAGGTGGCAGGTTTCACTGGAGATACTGCATTTTTTGGCACAGGGAAAGTGAGGGCTGACTGAAGGGCTGCATAAAAAAAAATCAAGTGATGACGTGAGTGATAAAAGTAACAGGTGAAATTCAGAAAAATGCAGTGCGAGGTACATGGGGGTGGGGGGGAGGAGGGAGTAATTCTGAGCTCCTCTTTCAGCTGAGCATTATAACTCAGGAGCAAGATCTGGGGTAAGAAAGATTGGCTGAATTCCCCATAGGCTTCAGGGATAAGAATGGCTCTGCTTGGGTTTAGCAACAGGAATGAAAATAAACCAGAAAACATCATTATGACATTGCATGATGGTGCTTCTGCATCTTGAATATTGCATGTAGCTCTGGCCCCATCTTCATAAAGCTACAACAGAATGGGAAAAGGCTCATAAAAGTGCAGCCTGAATAATCAAATGTACTGAAGAGGCTCCATAAAGGAAACAAATGGGACTCTCCTGAACAAATGCCTGAAGAGGTCCAGGAACCTGGGAGGTGAAGATATCTTCCTGGTCAGCATCCAGCAGGAACTAAATGAAACTCAAGAGCTCTGGGTCAAAACAGAAAGGTTGCTCTTCACTGAGTTGGTGGTAACACTCTGGAATACCACAAGATGATGTAGATTCCAGAAGTTTCCAATTGTTAAAAACCCCAACAAACTAGCTGGTTTTATTTATGGAAAAAATTCTTTCGCATATTCAATAGAAATAGACTGTGTGTGGTTCAGGATGTCCCTACAAATCCCTCTAGTCCTGCTGGAGGCTGGAAAAGTGCTTCAGGGAAGGGCTAGTTTATTATCCTCAGACTACCCTGAGTAGTATTCCCATGCTTCCCTAGGCAGCTGCTCTTGGACATTGCAGTGACAGGCTGTTGGGCTGGATAGACCTTGTTCCTCCTCAGACTATTGTTTGCCAGGGACAACTTTTTGCCCTCCTGTATTTAATGATGTGTGCTTTGACAGGTGTGTTTATTAAGTAGTGTTTTGCCATATTATGGAAGTGCATGTGACCATATATATATTAATCTATATATGGTTTGAAATAGATTAATGGATTAAAATCCACGTGTCTCAAAAGACAGGAGGAGATGCCCTGGATTCAAACTGCTAATCCACCTCCCACGTGCGCTGTGGCTGCTGCAACTGGCCAAGTACTAAGTAAACTCTCCTGAAGGCAAGAATGATTAGCAAGGTTTCCTCACATGAAGGTTTCTATTCCTGATTTCCATGAGTGTACAGAAAAAATGGAGATAACAAAACTGTTTTTACAAGAGGAACATGTAGTAAAGGCAAAAGTTGGCAAAAGCCTTGGCCTGAAGGGTGTGTTTGTGCGTGGTTGCTGCACGTGGCAGAGAAGCAAGCACTGGGGACAACACAGTTGTTGCTGTTACACCTGAACTCTGACATTGTGGAATCTTGACAGGATCCAGACTGGGTTTCACCTTTCTGAGTGCACTCACTCTTTTTGGCCCCTTCAGAGGAACTGCTGCAGTACAGGTGGACAGTAGATTTTGTCCTTGGAGAGGAAAGCTGTGGAAATGCAGCTTTGAAACACCAGAGGAGACTGTGGCTTACACCTTGGTAATCAGTGGAATACTGGCCACTGAATGGGAGCAGTAAGTACTCTGCTGTAATTAGGGTGGTTCTGAGCTCGAGGCTTTGGCCCAGTCCCACTGGGATAAGTGGAACCTGTGACTGGAGTGCCCTTTTGGATGGTTACAGGCTCTTCAGGAGGGAGAGGCAGGGCAGGAGAGGTGGAGAGGTGACAATGTATGGAAAAGAAGGGTTGGAATGTCTGAAGTTCACAGTTAAGAATCTTTGATTAAGAATCAAGGGACAAATAATGTGGATATAGGATGAGCTCGATTTTGCACAATGTTTTTTTCTTTGGACACACTGGTAGTTTATGATTCATAGATAAAGATTATGTCCAGACTACAGCTGCTGCTGACTGCAGCACAGTTCTTTCTCAGTTGATTCAGTTTGCTGAAGTTGAAACACTATTATACTGCTCATGCTCAGTTGAATGGCAGTGAGAAAAGTTCATGCTTTTTCTGGAGTATGTTGTATAACTAACATTTAGAGACCCTGATAATCTTGATTTCACTCCTTTTGCTGGGAGACTTAGGGAAGCTCTTCATCAGCTGACCTTTTAGGAGGCTTAAGCCTGGCTGAGCAAACATGATAGCCTCAACCACCTTCTGGTGCAGATAACAGTCCCTGGAGCTGCAGAGATGTACACCAGCAGATGATCTGTTTACAGCCTGGCTGTTAACGAAGTTCACTGACACTGCAGCTCAGCTCAGCTGGGAGGAAAAGCCCGTAGAGAATGTAAGTTGGAACCCTCAGTAATTTTGTTTTCACTCCTTCTGTGGCTTCTTTTCATCAGCTTATTTAGAAGCTAAAAGAAGAGTTAATTCAAATGGCAACATCTCCCTTCATAAGAGAATCTGAGGTCAGGACAGCTGCTCCTGCTCACCTATCAGCTCCAAGGCTTTTCCTATTGGCAGCAGATTGTGGCCACTGGGATATGGGTTGTCTCTTGGAGGACCCCAGAGGACAGCAATGAAGATGCCATAACCTACCCATTAGATGATGTTTGAGAATTCCTGGAAAGATCTGTTTGGATGCAGAGATTATTACACTGCTAATTTGAGAATGAGAGTGCAAGTAGAACCAGTGTTTAATCTCTAATTCCAGAAGATAGTTGGATTTTATTCTGGAAGTGTTTTGTCCCATCACCAAAGGCTGGAAGTATTTAGAATTATAGAATGGTTTGGGTTGTGAGGGACCTTTAAAAGTCATCTAGTCCACCCTATCCTGCAGTGAGCCATGGACATTTTCTATTTACCCATACCCAGCTTCCTCTGGTGGCCCTGAGAGCCAGAGTTTTCAGGTGAGAACTCTTGTGATGGAAAACCAGATTTAGTGCCTCTCCTTGACTCCATCACAGACACCCGATCCATTCCAAAATGAGGAGTTAACCCATTAAAGGAAAAGTCAGTCAAGTACCAGGGAATAACAGCTTGTAAGATACTATCTAAAACAATTCGGCATTTTATAAGTCATCTGGAGATCATTTCAGCAAGGATATGATTTCAGCAAAGTCCTTCTCGATCAGAGAGCTTACCCACTAAACACATTTTGGTTTTAAATACAGAGCTGTTATGGCTTGAAACAGTATCTCTCTGCTAGGACCTTGGAATTCTCTGGAAAGGACAGGGGCCTATGGGGGGGGCAGGTTTGGGACTGACATGCAGTTCTGACCATTCAGAAAACAGAAGGTGACTTTTGGCAATACCCATATAAAAGCTGAAGCTGGGTTGGAGACTTGCTCTTTGTCTCCCGTCTGGCAAGCAGGTAACACCTGGGCAGCTGAGGAGATCCCAGAGATGAAAGAAAAGGCCAAGTTGGAGCCATGTAAAGGGACAATATGGAGATCTCAAAGTCAGTAAAGGGAGAGTGACTTTTTTTAAGTGATAGAGATGACGAGTTGCCTTGGTTCTAGGCTGAAAATCTCCTATGGATTTTGGTAACAGGATAGTCTTTTAAATCGTGGACAATATAAATTGGGGAGATGATTTGTGGATTTGAGCAAAGGTATCTGTGATGAACTGAACGAGTATATTTTGTGCCCCCATGAGAAGTTGAACAGAGAGAGATGAGAAGAAGCCCTCTGCCAGTGAAGAAGTGAGAAGACCATCTCTGTTCCCCTGAGTTGAAAAAAGATCCTTTGTTTGTTTTGAAACAGCTCATTTTTAAAAAGTATCACCCCAATTTGTGAAATCCATGGCCCATAAGTAGTCATGGGAAAGGCTACATGATATGGGAAGTTCCACAAATGCAGATTCTCTGTGTGGACTGCTTTTGTGTGAAAGTTACCAAACCACAGGAGTGACTTCTCTCTCTAAAAGACTGAATGAAAGACTGTTTTATAAGTGGTACTAACCTGGAGTTCTGAGTTTTGCCTCTTTACATTGTTTGTAGAAAATGAGCAGTTTGTAGTGAGAGGGCTGGTTTTAGAAATTAATTTGTGTTGAGTTTTTCTTTGTCTTTTCTTATTTTTCTCCTCTTGGTGTATGTTAATAAAATCTATCTGTTCTTGCTTCTAAGTTGAGCCTGCTTTTCCCTTTTTCTCTCAAAATTCTATCTCTCAATTAGCAAACAAATTCGGCAAATGTAAAACCTCAACATAAACGGTGCCGTGACTCGGATAAGCAAACCTAAACCTCAACAAGAGCCTCTGTTAGGCTCTGCCTTTCCCAGCAAGTCATTAGAATATCTGTCTGATTTCTCCTGTGCTCTTCAGAAAATGAGGCTGTACAGCTTGGTCTGCAGGCCCTCCTTGGGAACAGCAATGTCTGGCAGAAAATGTTTGTTCTGCTGGGTGCCCTGTTGTCTGTCTCACCTGCAGGGAGAACCTTCAGCACCTGGTGGCCATTGATGTGCTGTCCAAAGAGAGAGGCAAGTAAACATGAAGGTTAACCCTTTGTTTCTCCTTAGTGTCTAGGAAGGAAGAAAAACTGAGTCACAAACAATGGATGTCTGATATCAAATTTTTCTAGGGCATAACGATATCCCAGTGTCTCAAGTCTGAAAGTTCCAGCCATCTTTCCTTGGGTTTTGTTCATTGAAGACCAGGCATGCAATCCTATGTTAAACCACCTTGCATTTAGTTAGCTTTCTGTGTGTTCACTTATTTTATGTCAAGGAAAAAGATGTAGAGTTTTATTCTCCATGTTGTAAGCAATTGCATTTCAGAATTTCTCCAAGCAGTAGTTCACCTAAAGAAAAACTAAGAGATCTATGGATAAAGATATATACCCACATTTCACTCCCCCCCTCCTCAACATACCCTGTGTCTTCTCCAGATTTAGATTTGTGGCTGTATTTCACCAATGCTCTATTGTGTTATGCTTGTTCAAGCCACGGCTTTGGATAAAAATAGGTTAGAAGCAAGCCTGTGCAAGCCCTCATCTCTCACAATGCTGGGAGAAGGGTTGACTGGAGCCATGACAGTTATTACTGGCATCACAAAACAGCAGCTATCACAGCACTGGAAACATCAGACTTGCTATGAAGTTAACCCTTAGTGGCAGTTTTTTTCAGGTCTTTTATAGCTGGTGTATGAGAAAAGCTGGAGTATTCCCAGAGAGAATCATAGAGTGTGGGGAGAGAGCTGATTATTAATTCCATTAAACGTGGTCTAGTTTTGATTTTTCTTTTAGATTTTCATTTTAAAAATCCCAAAGCTCTTGTATGGGGTGTTTTTTCATTGCAGTGACTTATAATGACTTGGAGAAAGGATCAAAGTATTGAAATCTCATGCTATGAAAAAGATTTTTCAAGTATCAGTTATGCTCCAGTTACACAAGTTTTTAGACATGCCTCTGCCTGGATTAAGGTGCAAACAAGACCTTATGCCAAAGTCAATAGTATGGATTTTATTTAACAGTAAATGAGATAGAGAGAAGTAGGAAAAGAGCTGGGGGGACAGAAAGGTAAGCGTCAGAGACAGATTAAAGTAGAAAGTATCACCAGTCTGTGGGTCCCAGTAGTGTCCTGTTGATCCTCTCCATCAGGTCTTCTTGGTGGTGAGGGTCCCCCCAAAACACAAAGTTCAATGGCTTAATACATGTTTGGGCCAGGTGGGAATGCCCAGGTACCTCCCCTGGCTGGGGGGATTTTGGCACAGTCTCTTGCAACAGACTCTAGATATGTTGCATCATTTTGCATCCTGGGCAGTGCTGTGTTGCAATAAGTCAGCCGAGGGTGCATTATTTTCATGTGGGAAAAGCCAATTCTTTATTTTCACAACTCATTTTATACAGCTTTTACAGACCTCATGTGCAACTTTAATTGGCTAATAGCTTTCTTGCCAATTACTCTGTTGGTTAGTAAAAGGTATTCTGCTTGTCCAACAAATCTCTATTCTTGGGTCGTTTCCATATTTTCTTTACTGATTCTCATGGGACAAATCCTGTGTTATTGCAGGTGCATTTGTTTTTCAACCCAGGAATAGGTTGTGCTAACAAGTTTCCATACCAAGATTGTTTTTGCATGGAAACTTGCAAATTACTTAGAAGAAGTGACAGGCTAACTTTGGCAATTTATCAGAGTGGCCTGATTTTATGAGGCCTTTTTAAAATGATTCTTTTACCTGTCACGGCAGTGCTCTGCTGCAAGCCCTGAGCAATGAACCTGGGGGCACTTGAGGGGTCTCTGATGGTTTATGACACCCCCTCCACTGCCCCTCATGTGAATATCCTTTGTGTGTGGCTTTCCTGGGGTTGTGCACTGAGCCAATTTTTGTGAGGGAGGATGACTGTTCACTGCCTCTGACCAGAGGTTACACCACAGCCCCAAAACTCTCCTCCCACCATGGTTGTGGGGGGAAATCTGTGCAAACTTGGCCTCAGTGGATGGGCCTGTGGGCTACGGCCTTCCCCCACCCCATGGAACCCAGCCAGAGCTGGTTTTCAGGACAGCTGCTGGGTTTGGCTTTCTTGTAATGGATACATTATTCTCCTTCAGCCTTGTTTCCTTCTCCCTAGACCTAACTGAGCAACAGTGTCACCTTTATCTTATCCCAAGTTCCCTTAGGTGGTGTAAGTCAAAGTTCAGCCAGGCACATGCAGGGAGGAATGGGCTTCAGTGATGTTCTGGGGTGCTCATATCCCCAATATTCTGTTCTGCTTGTGCTGGATATCCAGTTCTGCAGTTTTAAGGCTGATTCTGAGGGCAAAAGGGGGGAAAGAAGCACGGGCTTTGTTTTCAGAACCTGCACTTGCTCCCTCATGTTCCTGCTCATGAACTGTGTTGTCTGCAGCACGGACAGTGGGAGAGAACTCTCCTATGCTTTTAGCTAGTTTTTTTTAGCTAGCTGAGGCAGAGAACTTCCCCAGTCTCTGTTTTTTCCTTTTTCTTGGAACTGCTCAAACCTGCTCTGGATTGAAAACCCAGAAAATCACTGGGAGCTCAGGCCTGTGGCCCACTGGGGCCTGCACGCTGCATTCCAGACTGATAAGAAACTGGGTGAGCAGAGCGACACCCCACGACAAGGACTGTCTGAATCTGCCACCTCTTCAGAACAGTGAGAGGTTTTATTGTTTAATATTATTCATTTTTTTATGCTTGTCAATACTTTTCTTGTTAAATAAACAGGTTTTTTTCCACTTTTCTCCAAGGAAATCTTTTCTCAAACCAGTAGAGTGAGGGGCAGCTTGAACCTGCTTTCTAGAGGGATCCCTCTGGGGGTTTCCTCCCAAAATTTCCCCTAAGCCAGGACAGGTGATCACAGCTTCTTTATACAGATTTGCCATAATGGGCAAAAAGTCCTTCGTAACAGTGTTTAAGCCATTAACCAAAGCATATCAGTCTCTCAGAGTAAATCAAAAGCGTTTTTTGGAGGATGTGTATTTCCAAGTGCTGCCTGTGGTCACAGTTGGCTCCTCAGTGCAGCACTGTGAGAGGCAGAGCTACACAGCCTCTCAGCAGCCTTTCAGTGTGTTAGCAGGGACTCTACTTCTCATCCTTGTCTACACAGACCCAACACACCTGCACTGCTCTCTGTGGGGTTTGTTCTGATGTGTGCAGAAAGCAGTTTTTGTGTCTGCAGGCTCCTACACAGGAGATGTGGTAGTTTGTGTACTTCTTTTTGCTTGTCTGTCTTTTCTTTCCTGGAGATTTTTGTTGTTTCAAGACTTAAATCCAAGCAAAACAACAAAACACCTTACCTGGAGCCCCAGGAATCTTCTGTGGAAAGCCCAAACCACAGTTTTAAGTGGTGGTTCAGTCCCTGCCTGGGTGCAGGAGGACTCCTGCAGTTCCACCTTCTCACCCCCTTGCTTTGAGCAGGGCTCTCACCTTTATTGCATGTTCAAGCACACACAGAATCAGCCTCCTCTGGCCTTCTCCTGAGAAGTCCTTTGGTTGTTGCAGTGTTTGTTTAATGTGCTATGGGTAAAGGAGCACTGCAGGAATGTCCACACGCCCTGTAGTTCTGTCACAAACTGTGGAGAGTTCTGTGGTCCCACTCCCACCTGGGGATCCCTACAGCTGATACCACACCAGTGCCACAGTTTCTATTCCATCTATGCAGAATTGATTCTGATTTAAAACATTCATCCTGTGTCCAAGAATTTAGTTCTTGGCTGCTGCCACCGTGTGCATAAAGAATATCCTGATGTCAGGAAGGCATTTTACATCTGTGCAGGTGTTGTCAAGGCATCCCATGAACCTGACATCTTCAGCTTGATACACAGCTCGTGTGCCATTGAATTCTATCTAAAACCTGGTAAGAAAGAATATCCTTCTTATTCAAGGAGAAAGGCTGATGACAAACTGCATGTTCTGTAGACTTTGGGCAGTGCTTTTCCTCCAGAGTCATCTCCTCCTGAGCAGATGCAGCCCCTCCGATGAAGTGGCTGGTCTGGGCACTCACATCTGCACTGCCATGCTCATTTTTTCATTTAATATATTCTCATTATTTCTCTCTAGTCTGCCCCCTTCTTGGCTGAGCTAGCACCCTGAATGCACAAGAGACTCGTTTCCTTTAATGAAGACTTCCTTTTTCAGTTAAAAAAGAGGCTATTCCAATTCATTCTTTTGTGAAAAAAATTAGGGATATTACAGTCTCAGCATGGGAAAGCCTGAGTTCTACACCCAGACCTCACAATGGCTGGGAAAGATCTTAATTCTCTTCCTGCTTTCTCCACATTTGATGGCTTCAAAAGTTGGGCTCCTTGGGAGAAATTATCTTGATCTTTGTTTTCTCATTTTATGATGCAAAAGTGAGGTGGCACCCTGGTCTCGTATCACCAGGGTGGTGAGTGTAGGTTTCAAAGAGTTTCCACCACTAAAAAGATTTAAAAAATTAAACAGATTTATTGCACCATGTTTTGTAGTAAGAAATGGAGCTGTTAAGCAGATTGAGAGGAAATTTTATCACCCCAAGGAATGTAATTTTCAGTGCATCTTCTCCCATTCCTTCCTTTCTGTGTTAAACCAGCTCTTTAATTACTGGTAAACCTACAGCATCAAGTGAAGGATGTGAAGCCCTCTCAGGGTGCAGCTATGGCTGCAGGTTTCATGCTCTCATCTCTGTTTCAGTTATTCAACATTTCAGCCTGTTCCTCCTTCAGAGAGAGATATCTGTGTGTGCAAGGTGCCTCCAGGAGTGGTGGTGCTCAGGCGTGTAGAGAGGCCTAAAAACACTTTCTCCTTCTATTTATTGTGTGGAAGGTCACTGCTGATGACACTGAAAGGCACAACATTTGTGTGTCACACTCTGCAGCCGCAGTGGAAGCCCACACAAGTTACTGGGGGGAAGCAGAACAGTGGAGGGAGAGTGCTGTGCCCTGATATCCAAGTGCTGTGCCCTGATATCCAAGGGCTGTGCCCTGATATCCGAGTGCTGGGCCCTGATATCCGAGTGCTGGGCCCTGATATCCAAGGGCTGTGCCCTGATATCCGAGTGCTGGGCCCTGATATCTGAGTGCTGGGCCCTGATATCCAAGGGCTGTGCCCTGATATCCAAGTGTTGTGCCCTGATATCCGATTGCTGGGCCCTGATATCCGAGTGCTGTGCCCTGATATCCAAGTGCTGTGCCCTGATATCCAAGTGCTGTGCCCTGATATCCGAGTGCTGTGCCCTGATATCCAAGTGCTGTGTGATACACTGGGTGGCTGTGAGCAGAAAGGGGGTTATGCTGTCGTCTTACCTGGCAATGCAGCAGCAGTTTGGAGTCCTTTGGAGACTTTAACAAAAAGATAAAATTTTATATTGGTACTTGAAAGGGAAGGGGATTGTCTGACTTACAGGCTGGAGTTCTCCCTTCCTTTCAAGTCATCTCTTACCTGCAGTATAGACACCTCTTTTAAAAGGTGGAAAAAGAGATGGAGAACAAGTGAAAACAAAGTTAAAAATAATCCACATTATCACATAGGTTTTGAATGGCAGTGACTCCCCAGCTGAGAAAGGTGACCCACAACATGATTTGATTCTTCCATGTGCTGCCTGGGGCCAGGCCCTGAGATCAGAACCAGAAGTCTTTGGTCTACATGTAGAGAATAAGTGAATATTGATATAAAAAGCCAAACCCACTAGGCCTGCATGGGTTTTTGCTGTCTTTTGAAAGGTGTTTAAATCATTACTAGAATGTTCACACCTCTCTGCTGGCTTAAGCCAAAGGTATGTAGCCTGTTACACACTTTTCAACACAGGCAAAGCAGAGTGGAAGAATAGGGAAGTCATGTAGAGACGATTCCTTAAGATCATGGATTATCTCCTCAAAATACATTCTTCAGGCACTTCTGAACCAAATATTGTGTCTCTTCACTCAATGGATCTCAAGGGGTTTTTCTTTCCTTAATTTGCAGGATATATTCTGAAGCCCTGTCAGTTTTTGACAGCCACAGCGTCCTGTGCTGAAGAGCTTTGCAGCTTCACTGTGCAGAGTATAGAGAAATTTTCCTCATTTTATTCCTGTGATTTAAAAATGTATTTCTATTATATAATGTCTCACTCTCTGAAAAGAAAGTGAAGACTTATGTTGGTTATATTAAAATTGTTATCATATAACCTGTTGGCCAGCTGTTTCCCCAGATGGAAAAGTTTGCCTGTTCAGTTATCCTTTACACAAAATCCATTCCATGCCTTTGATCAGATTTCTTGTTTGCCCCTTGCTCTTTCCAAATCCATGGTATGTTTTTGCAGATAGGTGCTTTGGAATTGCTCACCCGGTGCAGGTGCACTTCATATTGATGTGAGGAATTGTGATTTTTCCCTGTTATGTTCTGCCCCTTTCCTAATAACCTGGAGCATTCAATTCCCTTTTCTGACCTTTACAGAGCACCATGCTCAAGTTCTCATGGACCAGCATGTATTGTAATCCCAGTGTCTCAGTAGGCTCAGCACCTGCTGTTGCATACATTGATTTAAGATTGCATTTATGCATGATATAACATTTCTATATGATGAATTCCTTCTGCTCCTTCTTCCCACGCTCACTCAGCGTTGCAGAACTGTGGTGCTGGTGTTCCCAGCCGTATCCCATTGCTGACATTGCAGTGTTCTCAGCAGGCTGTGTCACTCCCTGTGCTACTCACCCTGTGTGGCACAGCGTGTGGTGATGTCCCACCCTGTACCTGCCAGTAGTGGTCAGTCTGCTTACCCCGTGTCTGTCTTGTCATTGCAGTCAGAAAGTACTTGTGCTTTTGATAGCAGTCACTAGACTGCAAAATTAGAAAATTAAGATAAACAGGACATGAGCTGTCAAACCAGTGGCAGGTTCCCAAAGTGGATTCCATACAGAAAACCTGGGCAGCAGTGAACACGTTGTGATAACAGTTCTGTTGCTGTCCCTGTGATTATATTTCAGTATGCAGCAAAGGTCACTTCCACTCTGGGAATTATACTGAAATGTTCATGTCTGGAATGGTGCCTGCGGATCACTGAGTGAGGACTGCATACAAAACTTCAACCCATGCAATAAACAGTACCTCCTCCCACCTCCACTGGCAACTGTGGATGGGGCTGGAATTCATGCTCTGTGTGCCCTGGAAGGACTCTGTATTTAGGGAGGAAATGGAGAAGGGGGCTGATAACCTGGGCTCTGTTTGCAGCAGGTGTTCTGAAGGGTGACACCATATTCTCCTGATCTGTGGTGGAGGACTTAGCATGTGTTTTCAAACTACAGAGTTTACAGCTCACTGGAACGTGGCAGTTGTTGTTCGTGGCTCTCCACTGTAGATGAAATGAAGGCAGTGATGGAAGAGTTGCAGTTTATCACTGTGGGAGCTGTGAGGCAGCCCTGGCACAAAGGGGTGTTTCCAGCAGCCCTCCATGGAGCAGAGTGTGGGGATGCAGCAGGGACAGAGCTGTGACATGGAAACACTCTGATAAATCACAGCAATTGAGCATATGAGCTTTCACAGCAAATCCAAGACCTAGGGAGTGGGAACAGCCCTTCTGCAAAGACAGGCCTGTCTGAGCAAGGAGCTGACACTGGAAGTTTATTTTCAGATAAGCATCAGGTGGTATGGAATGGCTGGAAAGGTGTCTTTTAGAGGTTAGTTTTTAGTAAAGAATTCTTTTCCTGAAAGGAAATTGTCAGAGAAAATGTATCCCTGTACAAGGAATATTTAGTGCAGGAAGATATCTGCCATGCTAAGAACTTGCCAGAAAGAATTTCCACACTACCATTTTAAAAGAGTTACGTAACAGCTTTTATGTCATGGACAGCTGGAATTCTCTTAAGTTTTCTTGTCTAATCATGGTGTTTACTAAATATTAATGTTAAATATGAAATCTAATTAACTACTTAATATTGTACTGTACTATGTTGTATGTACTGTTGTCCTTACTATGATTTCTTTGCTCTGAATCACTCTCACAGTAAAATTTTGTAAGCAAGAACCCTGCCCTGTCGTTAACTTTTAATTTTATTATTTAGAGATTTCATGATTTCTAATTAAAAATTATGTTTAAATTCTGGATACTTGCTGGCAGAAGTTGTTTATTTGAATAGTTGTACCAATATTAGATAACATTCCTTGAAAATATAAGAGATCAAGGTTTCAAAAGGATTCCAGTAAAACCAGAACTGAAAACCTGGAGAAATCAGTGCTGGGGAAGTGAGGAAGATGGAAGATAGCCAAATCAACTAGAAGATTCATTATTGCTCACTTTGATTATTTTAGTACAGGTCTTAGACTATTTGGAGCTTTCTCTTAATGCTCCACTTCTAGGAATCCTGTGATTCCTATGGAGTCCTGTGATTGGCAGAAAAGTAGATCTTAATTAAAAGTGCTCCAGGACCTCATTGATTGAAAAAAAATGAAATAACAGGAAAAGGTACTTCAATAGCATGCATGTAAAGATGGAGGTGCTAGAAGGCAAATAATGTATTGCTTTTCAAAATGTGACTTCTATATATATTTAAATATATATCAGACTTTTAAATATTTTTCAGGCTGGTTTTGACTGACAGTTTTTACTTAAACTTACAGTTTTCTTGCAGAAACTCTTAATGTTTTCTTTAACGTTTTAACTTTGTTGAAGTTTTACATTAATGGAGCTATAAATACCTGAATTCCCAAGAGTTTAGATTCCTTCAATGAGTTAAAGAAATTTCTGCCAGTAAAATGAATACAAGAACATTCAGGCAATATTCTATGAATGTCTGCAGGTGAAAGCTCAGCAAGTAAGAATGACTCGTAAGATTACTGACTAAGTCCAAAGCCCAGTGAAAGGACACGAGGAGCTTAGTTACCAGCATTTTGTTGGCTTTTCACAGGAAGGATATTGATGCTCTGTCTCTGAAGTTCTGTTTTGTGCTTTTCCAGGCTTGGAAGCCATGCCTGCTTCAAACCTAGGGAAACAGGTCTGCACAAACTCCTTCTACTTCCTATGAAGAGAGGGCAGTTTAAAGAAGGAGAAAAATGAATTGTTCCCTAGGGAAAGCAAAATTCCCTCTCTCATGTCAAGAGGGACAGTAGCTTCCCCTGGTACAAGACACACAAACCTGACTATCTGAGGGCTGAGGATAAAGGTGCTTATTTACAGTGATATCACCTGGTTACCTGAGCTGGGCTTCTGCCTTTGGCACTCTGAGAACGGTGCAAGACTAAGAGCTCATCTTTCTTTTCAAATTACCTTCTGCTGTCCTTTTAATGGCTCCTCAGGGAAGGTGGGGAGGCCCTGGCACAGACTGCCCCGAGAAACTGTGGCTGCCCCATCCCTGGAAGTGTCCAAGGCCAGGTTGGACTGGGTTTGGAGCATCCTGGTCTAGAAGAAAGTGTTTGTGCTCATGGAAGGGGATGGGACTGGATGGGCTTTAAGATCCTGTCCAACCTAAGCCATTCTGGGATTCTACAATCACTTTTTCTGTTTATCTAAAGATTTTTCTGAAGCTGAAGGGAAGGTACTTGCATAGGTTGGCAGAAAATATTCTGTTGTAAATCATCCAGTGTCATCCTACATTAGGCAACTATGTCTGCATCAGAGGAGCCTTAAGCCCTGCTAGCTCCAAATCCAAACAGCAGAGAAAGGAGCAGTGACCTCAAAGCTGTCACAGCCTGAAGGAGCTGGCCTATGCCTCAGAGGAATGAGCTCCATTATTTTCTGTAGCAGGTGTTTTCAAATGCCAGGGCCCTTACAATTTCCTTTTTATTCATTGCCTGCTGATTTGATCAAATTCAAACTCAAGCCCATGTTACAGTTAATTCATTAGCTGGCTGTGGCTTTAGTTCAAATCTTAATTTGGTTAGAAGGGTTCAATTTTTGTCAGTCTTGGTCTTTCTTATTATTCAGTTACCTACTAATTTTTAGTGGAATTCACAAGGAGATGCAAACCTTATTCTCTCAGTCATAAGAACGGGTTATGCTGAGCAGGTCAGGGGGAGTGCAAGGCAGGCATCTGAGAGTTTCTGGCTCCCCACTTCTCTCTTTCACTGTTAATCTGCGACTCAGAAAATCAGCATGTCATGTGGATGACACATATGGAGGTGGAATATTTGGCTCCCAGCTTGAAATACAAACACATCACAGCAGGTCCTGTACATACAGATACATCCTGTGTGAGAATAAGTGACCATAATCCAAGTACTAGAGAGGAAAGAAAGGCCACCTTGGGCAAATCTATTGCTTCATTCAGCAATTTTTTCATACCTCTGAGGAGGAAGAATGAGTGAGTTTATTTTCCTGTGTGCTCTTCTCCCCGTGCTGTTGCTTCCCAACGTGCCAACTGCATCAATTCTCACTGCAGCACAGGCAAAATAACAGAGTAGTGAGTAGCAAGACATGCTGCAGATGGGAAGATCCAAAGCTACAGATCCTGTGCATGAAGCAGTTTCTCATTTCAAGCAGTGGGAAATTTTCTTTGACATGAATGGCGTCACAAGTTAACTCTACGAGTCTGTACCTGCTTAACCCCTCACATTTCCATCGGCTCAGAATGCTCCTATATAATTCTTTAGAAATTAATGACTGTAGTAATCTAAGGTCTCCTTGAGTGGAATACGTAGTGCATAGTAGTGGGGGATGGGTTGGGAAGGGTGTCCTTCAGCAATGCTATTTCCCACTTGAATCAATGAATTTTTACAGTTAACTTGACAAAAAGCATCCTATTTCTTTAGAGTTTTTATATGCACAGAGCTAAAAAGAACCTCATCCAGGTTGCTTCAGTCCGTCCAGGGAATATGTGTTGATCTTGGTGGTTTTAATTAAACCAGACGAGGTGTTTTGTTTAATGATTCAAGTGCCTACCTGTTTCTTCCTGGTTTTCTGTAAAGCTTGCAGTAGTGCCCTGGGTCACAGGTGGGTGGAAGGACGAAAGCATTTGCAGAATAAGCCTCTCTGTTTTTTACTTATCTCCTTGGGGTCAGTCTAGGGGCTACAACAAGCTGACATGGGAGTCAGTGCCTGTGGAAGCGAGGGATTATGCAGGACAAGAAGGATCAGGCTGAAATTCAGAAGGGAGGTCTCTGGGGAAGAGTCGAGGGATTTTTCAAAGGAAAAGGTCTACTTGATTGCACCTCTGAGGAGATATGGAATAAAAAGGAGCAGGAGCAGAGGCTGGAAAAGGCAGCAAGAGGAACACAGATGTGTCCTCCATATGTGCCTTTGAGGAGCCCACAAGGGCTGGGAACTTATCTGGCTGCTGTAACTGGAGGTGGAGACACCTTGGTGAGAGTGAGAAGGGGCTGAGGGGAGAACCCTGTTATGGTTTAGTTTGTCACTGCTACAATGGTGTCTTGGGTTGCAATGCAAGATGTAACCAGCAGTGTGTGTTCTATTGCCAGCTGGGGCAGTGTTCTTTATCCCTCCCACAACCCATCCTCCCTCCAGGGGAGATCTGCTGTCCATGGGCCATCCAGGCTCACTGCAGGGCTGAGACAATTCCATCATCCCACTGGGAGAGGCTCCACCCAGGGGGAGGAGCCCAGCATTCCTACCTGGATCAAACCTGGGATTCAGAACACCAGCACAGCCTGTTTGCACTGGATTCCCAGAGGGAGACCAGACCCATCTCAGCACCACTGGACCTTCAGAGGAAAACTGGACCCTTCTACAGGATCATCTCTGCTGCAACAGAACCACATCTGTCACTGCAGGAGGACTTGATGGGACTGACCACCAACACCCTGACCAACAGGGTGTCAGGTTGTATTCTGACTCTGTCAGTGTTTTCTCTTTTTGTTTGCCTTTTTTATACTACTACATTTTTATTTTAATTTTCCAAGTAAAGAACTGTTATTCCTATTCCCATATCTTTGCCTGAGAGCCCCTTAATTTCAAAATTATAATAATTTGGAGGGAGGAGGTTTACATTCTCCATTCCAAGGGAGGCTCCTGCCTTTCTTAGCAGATACCTGTCTTTCCAAACCAAGACAAATGGAAAAGGCTGTCTGTCCTCAGAGCACAGCCACTGCCTCGTGCTTGATGGATGGTGGCAAACACAGCTCTGAACAGACAGTGCCCAGTGCCTCTGCTTCCAGTCAGGGCTGCCAGGAGGCAGCAGCCAGGAACAAGTGGGAAATGAGCTTGCACTGACCTATTAATCTGTAAGAAAGCAGGTGATTCTGAGCTGGTGTGTGCTGCTGGGGCAGCAGATATGCAAAGGCTGCTGCAGGACAAGAACTGATGAAGGCAGCCTGCAACAGAAAGGGCTGTTTTCACACAGTGCTGCAAATGTGGAAGGAAGTAAAGGCATTCCATGAAAACTCATTCCCTACTGAGCAAGCAGTGTCCTTGAAGCAAACACTCAGGATTTTGTAGCCGATGAAGTGCTTAAATTTTAATGGCAGAATCATATTTCAGTGTTAAATATGACGTTTTTCCTTGTCTTTGCTGGCACAGTGTCTCTGATCAATGAGAAAATGGAAAGCAGCTGAAAAGAGGAAAGGAATATCTTTGCTACCAACTGCAAATGTTTTTCCTGCTTTTTATTAGCAGTATCTCTCTGCAACAGATTATGAACTTTTTTATATTTCATGGGGGTTTTTTTTAGGATTGATGCTATATATTTTACATCCCACATCAACCTTCTGTGGTTAATGCTAGTCAGAAACTGTACAGAGGATACGGTCTTTATCCTGTCATTATATGCTACCACACTGCTCAGGGAAACAGGATGATAATGTAAGAGCTCAGGAGAGATACAATGAATATTCTTGCAGAATATTTGAGATACTATGTAGTAATTTAAGATACAGATCTTTTCCACATCTGTTTAAAAGAAAATAAAGACTGTTGACAAAACAAAGGCATCTTTAAAGTACTGGGGAAAATAAAATGTGTAAATACTTGAAGACTTGCAAAACATGGATTTATTGATGAGACTAGAAACATGAATCTATGAACAATAATCAGTAAAATAGTTTACTGATGTATTTGACTTTTTTACTGTTGAAAAAAATGCTGTAAAACTCAAAGATCTGACAGACTGTTGAAAGAGAGGTACTGTGTTAATTTTCAACAGCAATCAAAAAACCAAAACCAATAAAAAAATGAACCCCCAAGCAAAACAAACAACAAACACAGGAAGAAAATTAGGCCTGATTGTTACTCTTTTGCTAATTAAAAAAAATTATGATACAAGAGCAATGTTATGAATATTTCAAAGACAAACCCAGCATAAATTGCAGAATTATTGATAAAGAGTAAGTACTGTAATTAACATATATGTTCTTATTAACAGAGTTGCCAAAATGCTTTTGAAAAATGAGTGTATGAACTTATTTTGTGCTGAATCAAAATTGATTTATTAGCTGTACAAGAAATCTACTTTCTAAAACCTAGACAACTGTAAACCTCTAGTAATAAAGCTTGCTGCAACAAAATGAGCTTGCTGACTTTTAAAAAAATCTTTGAAATACTACATGACACCTAGATGAAATGAAATGCAATGACTGGTGTGAAGCCTGTTGTTCATTTATCTGTACTGTGGATAAAGGTGCAAAGGCATTAAAAAAGGCCCAAGTATTTCTGGGCACTTGTTGAAAAACAGAATTCTACAAGGCCCATTGTGATCAGGCTAACCTGTCTGTTTTCTTGTGCTATGGATAAATTATTCTGATTTCATAATGTAGGAGAATTAATTTGAAAAAAACCCCAACCAACTAATTTTTAAGAACAAGAGTCCTAAGTATCACAAAAAGAGCTCCTTGTCTTCATTGTTTTTGCTGTTGGCTGGTATTATTTTTCTGTGAAAATTAATCATGACTTGGTTTGTAGGCTTTAATGCAACATACAGTTCATGGCCATGGAACTGAAGATTTCTCATGTATCCCTGTACTATTTCAGCCTCAGAATTACCAGCTGTTGTAATTTTAATTTAAATGGCCTTAGAAAAGTAGTTTGGTCTGCTGTCAAAATACCCCTGAAATGCAGAATATTCAGTATGGTCTTATGCAGTTAGGCCTGAGTTTCATCAGGACTTGAGAGAACTACTGCTAGGTATGACAGAGAGTTATGGAAAAGGATTAAAGAGGTACTGTAGAGAAAAAGGCTTTTACTTGAATTCAGAAATTATGCACTTTATATATAGCAAACACTCACTTTTAAATTCACTGCTGTGAGACCAAATTACACTGCAAAGCATTTCTAAGAGGTTTTTTTTTCCGTATTCTTTTTCTGACTGCTTATATTTCTGCAGTATGCCAATCTCTCCTTGGTGAGCTCCTGGTGAGCTATTAAAGATCTCATTTCTCTTTCTTCTTTTTCCTACCCACTGCCTGCTCCAAACTGAACTCAGTCATTAAGTGAGCATCAGTTTTCTTCACTGTGGTGGTCAGTAATTTTTCTTGGTATCCTTTGCCCTTCATCAGTTGGAAATTGTGTCATCTATACCCTCTCATAAAGAAATCTGGTGTGCTGTTTCAGCACCAATAAGCAGAAATCCTCAAGCCATAGCTGACAGAGAGATCCCCTGGTTATCTTTGTGAACAGAGTTATTTCTCCAGATGGGTGTGGCCAGTGGAATAACACTGGTGTTCCCCACAGAGACAGTCTTCCTTCAGGGCTGGGACAGGTGGAATACCCTCTTGAGAGGCTTGTGAGGCTGCAGAGGAAGGAGAATCCTGCACCTGACTAAAGCCTTCCCTTGCCAGGCAGTTTTGGGTTTGCACTGACCCTGTGTCACTGCAGCCATTTGCTTCCAAGGATCTTCCATATATTTGGCTGCTCTGTGGTAGTTCTTAAACTGCAGGATAAGCAAAGAGCACCTTTTCCCTGCAAGTTAGTGCAATGAGCTAATTTTGATGTTAATTTGGAGGTGTTTGCAAAAGGCAGGTAATCGATACGGTTTGTACTGAGTAACAGAACTGACAGTGACAACTGGTGATGTATGGAATACCTGATTTTCTTTTAATTACACATTTATTTCCTGCGTTCCATAAGGCAGACTTTACAGGCTTGCTTCCTTGGCTTAATTCCCTGTGGATGAAGAAAAATCAATACAAATAAAGGCCCAGTTTTGCAAATATCTACATTTGGGGGTCCGGCATAGTTACTCAAATTCCTAATAGTTTGGAAGAGCAGAACTTCATGTAGAAACAGAGAATAGATAATTTATTTTTATCTCAGCAAAAGCACACTAGAAGTCATTATCTATGAATCTACCACAGCCATGATTAAGTATTAATTATACTGCTGGAGGTAACTGCAGGGGGTAAGAGGCATGAAGTATTGGCTTTTCAGCAAAAGCAATGTTTTATATATGACATATTTATTATGAAAAGGATTCTTCTAGATCAATCCTTTCAGCAAGTGACTGCTCCAAGACAAGGTTTTTTTACTTTGGGATTTGTAGAGGAAGCCACTTTTTTTTTTTGTTGTTTGTTTATACTTTTAGTTTTCCTTTTATATTCTGGTACGCTGTTTCAGAAAGCGGCAGTTTTAGGATTCAGAAATCAGGTTGAATTAATCTTCAATTGGGACGTCTCACCATTGGTGAGCTCTGGTCACTGTATTGTGAAACCTCGTTTTATTTTGAATACTCACGGAGCGGGAACACCTGCAACATGCCAGGATCTGGTAAAGCTGTAGGAACTTGGGTGGAGTTGAGCAGGCTGTGATGCATCTTGAGCTTTTCTTTGGTTTTGACTGCCCCTGAGCATTTGACTGGGATCATTCTGCTTGGTGTCTAGCACTCCAGAACTGTGTGGGTCTGCTGAAAGTCAGTGCTGATATTTAAAGCTCTTTGGAAACATTAATCATCTCTAAAAGCCTGACTCTAAGGAGGTGCAATAACGCTTAAACAATACGTGGTGGTCAGATCATGGCTCACTGGCTCATATCTGTGTTACAAAAGGAAGCCTGAACACTTTGTGGTGCTCTGCTGTGCTTACTCTTGATGCTTTGTGACTGTGTGCTCTGTGCTCCTTTTGGTGGTACTGGGATCATCCTGTAAGTCAATGGTGAAATGCATGGAATGCCAAACCCGCATTCCATTTCCTGGAAGCTGATCTTGGAGGACTTCCTTGTCCCTGAGGTCACAACCTTTACGTGACAGGTAGGTAAGTGGTGTCAGGGTGAAGAAAGGTGTGTTTACTCTCACAAACAGCATCACAGGAGATCAAACTGCTACAAATTCAGGCCAAATGTCATTTATTGTTACGATAAATTCTCTTCTCTTCAAATATTTGAAGAGAAGGTAGCAAAGGAAGAAATTTCTGAGGGTTTAGGTGGCATTGCAGTTGAAATTTGCCACTTTAATATTTTGCTGGCCTTGCCAGTGAGCTGCTTTGATGGAACCAGAAGTCCTTATTGTGCAGGTGCTCATGGGAGAGTGTTGTGAGTGGTGCTCCGGGGGCTCCCTGTGTCAGTGTGACCCACACGGGATGTCTCCCAGCTCTGAACACCTCCTGGTGACCTGGCTGACACCGAGGTGCCCTGGGAAATGCAGAACTGATCATGGCAACAGGTTGCAGACCACCGCGTTCTAAGGAGGGGGATTAATTAATGTGCTACCTCCATGCTCCATAGAAGCTCCTGTATTGTTAATTTAACTTTGAGGAATTCTCACGTGGATTAATAGCCTTTTGCTAGGTAAAAGGAAGTCACTGTTTTCCTGAAAGGACCAAACAGTATGTTTCCTGTTGGCATTTGTGGAGATTTTAATGAGCTCAAACCGTGCAGCGTTCTTCAATTAATTTTGATTGTACTTCTGTATTATTTATTTTGAACAATAAATGGAAAATTAGTTTTCATTCAGGAAACAATTGGAGCTCACTCTGTGTTGACCTCCTATACACTAAAGTAATTTTAATGAGGACAAGATTGAATTTTATTAGGGCTGAGATGAATGCACTTGGGAACAGAATATGTCTTTTCTACCTCAAACTGGCACTTAGAATTATGGCGATGAAACGTGACAAAAACAATAGAAAATGAATATTTTCATTATTATAGAATTTTATGTAAGATAAATATTAATAGATATTAATAGACAGATATTAATAGAAATGGAAACCTTTGGAGGCATCTGCACTGTGTGATAATATTTTATCACGTATCATGTTTTCTTTTACACCTGATAGACAGCATTAGTTTCTGTGCTGCTGGGGAAGTGGAAGGACAGCTGTAATGGCAAATAATATAACAAGGGATGGTGTTTTCTCAGGCTCCTAATGCTCAGTGCAGCACATCTGGTCCACTGAGGTCAGAGATATATTTAATAAAAGTCTACAGAATGTGCACAGCTTTCAGAAGGTGTTATCATTCACTGTTTTATTGCAGTTGCTGTTACTCCTGTTCTGTTTCTTAGGGAAACTTTGGATTCTTTGAGTTCTACTTGAGCTTCTCTGGTCTTGCTAGCACTGTAGGGGCTGATGTTCATCACAGTCATCTGGAATTTGCACACCCAAAATTTCTCTAAAATACTTTCTTTTGTTGTTTTTTTCCCCCTCTCAATAGGAAAGAATCTAAAACATAAGGAATGGAGTCATCAGAAGCAGTATAAACCGTAAAAAATATCGGGATGCTTTCTACATGGAAAGCAGCAGAGTATTGAAATATATGTCATAGTGTGTTTGAAAACAAATCGCTGTGTTTTCATAAGTGATTTGTGGTTTTGGGAGAATGGAAGAGAGAAGGCAGGTTGAAAAAGATGCCATGCATGACATTCCTGAGAGGAAGAGTAGTGTTCCCATAGTGCGTAAATTCACTCTAGATCTTTTAATGCTATTATAATGGGAAAAATGTGCTTTTATGCAGAGGGCTAAAAATTTTTAAAAACCCTTTAAAGTGTCTCAGTTCTGAAGGGCTGTTTTAGATTTGAGACTGTTACATTGGTCATAAATTCATTTCAGGTCTAGGCTTATCCCTTGGGATCTGTGTTTGTTATTTTAGTTAATTGTACTTCATACCTTAACCCATTGATTAAAACTCAGAACGAACTATGCCACAAGCCTCAGACCTGGCATGTGAAGCAGCATTCCAGCTGTACTTTGCTTAGTGGGCAGCTGCAGGTTGCCTCTGGACACATGTTAGGTGAGCCCCTGCAAAGGCCAGGGGCAGTTCTTGGGAGGGTCTGGTGCAGAGGCACAGGATTTATTTCAGTCTGTTGTCTCAAAAAAGAAAACAAAAANGTAGCAATAAGGAACTTACATGTGGGGCCCTGGAGAGTGGTGTGGTAAAAAGGTGTGCTGCACCTTATCCTTAACTTCTTGGAGTGGTTGTGAATTTTGGACCATGCAGCCTGAGTTCTTGTTAAAATATATAAAATTTGCTGCTGATATTCTTTCTAAGGCAATATGGGTGATTTTCCAGAATATGCCATCCAACCATAGATGGAGATTTACAAGAGAATCTTTCTCACTACTTACATTGCAAGACAAATTTCCAGCAATTCCTTTGGAAACTATACACGAGAACTAGTTTGTTGTGAATTTCCAGCAATTCCTTTGAAGAGTATACATGAGTGTGATAGCTGAGGCTAGGATGTCCCAGTTTCAGAGACAGAAAGATGAGGCCACACCAGCAGCAGTTCAAGGGAGCTAACAGTTTATTACAAAAAATTGACTCCATTTATATACATTTGTACAAAGGTCAAGAGATTGACTACACAGGTCGCCACTTCTTTAACCTGGATGGTGGACATCACCATCAATCACATTTCTCCTCCCAGAGGAGAAATATGTAAACATTGTAAAAATATACATTGTTTACGTGAAGCTGCGTGAGAATTTGCAGCACAAAGACAGAAGGCAGAAGATTCAGGGCGACACATGAGAACTAGTTTGCTGTGGATGTTTGCTTACAGTGGCCTGTAAGCCTCTTGGAATGTCGGCTTTCTGGGTTGGACATCATCCAGGTGTTCTGCAGCACTGACTGTGGTTGCCTCAGGAACCTGCCTGCAGCGCACCAGGTGAATTAGAAGGCAGCAGAATGTCCAGCTGGAGAGCAGAGGTGATACCTGGGCCTCATGGCCTTTTTCAGCAGCGTGCTGCTGTTTAAGGACTGTGCAGTCTTTGTGGACAGTTGATTTCTGTTATAAATGGGATGACTTAAAAAGAGAATTAGTTGATAATTAATTGTCCCCACCTTTGAGGAGGAGAGTGATTGTTATAGCATTTAGTTTAGACAGCTTTCTACCTTATTTTCCCTCACTCTAACATGTGTTCCCTCCCAGTCACTGCAAGCATGAGTGTCATCTTTGGGAGAGGGACTTGGAATCCTTTTTCATGTGTTTCAGAAGTCTTAATAGAAGGAACTGAGGAAGAAGGCAATGGTCAATGCACTAAGAGCATTTCCCCCCTTGAAAAAAATGCCTCTTTTCCATCAGCATGCATGAGGCATTTCGATGATGCCTTAAGGACATTAACTTGAATGGGCCAGATCAGGTCAAGCTGGACTAAATGATCACTTGCAGGTCCCTTCCAACTAAAATAGCAGTAGCTTTTCTTTCTTCTCAGTAGCAATATGATTATTTTGTGTTCCTATTGCAAGAAACATTACTTATTTACTCAATGAACCAACCTATACCTCAGTAAGAGCTCTAAACAAAATCTGGATTTATCCAGTGGTAGGAACGTGGTTTGCTTCTGTCTGTACTCTTTCTACCTGTCTCTAAGGTATAGCAGATAGTCAACTTCTTTAAACAGTTCTTTTAAGCCAGATGGGTTGTTAGATTCAGTTTCCTTTGGCTACAGCAAATGCTTCTTGCCTGCTTGAATCCCTTTAATTAATTTTAATACCTTTAATTTAGATTTCTTGCTTTTTGCAAAATGGGGTGACAGAATACAGGCCAGTGGAAGATTTAGTTTCTAAAACTGTCTCAAGCTGTTCCCTCTATCACCATGCCTACCAAAGAACCCAGAATGGTTTGGAATGGGAAGAAATTTTAAGTTCATCTCATTCCAACCCCTCTGCCATGGCAGGGACACCTTCCACCAGATCAGGCTGCTCCAAGCCCCATCCAGCCTGGCCTTGAATACCCCTTACAGAGACCCCATCAAAGGGAGATATGTCCCAAAGAGGCTGGGAGAGGGAACATGGCTGGGACAGCTGGCTTGAGCTGGCTGGAGGGATATTCTGTACCCCAGAAATTCCTGCCCAATATAGAAAATGTGGGGAGCTGGCTGAGGGAGGCCAGTGACAGGGTGACAGAACCAGCCAGGATACCCTGCAGAGAGGGTTGGTCCCTTTGTAGATAAGCAATCGCCCTGTGGCAAATGAGAAATTCCTATGGCAGCACTCAGGGCATTTCAACATCCCCAACAGAACCATCCCACAGCGTTCCATCTCATCCACTCCCTGCCAAGGAAAGGTTTCCCTGCTTGGGGCAGGTCCCTCTTTCCCTGCCCTCTGGCAGCCAAACCAAGTGGGAAGTTCAGCACGAGCCCTGCTCCTGGTGACTCCATGGTGCCTGTCCTGCTGCTTGGTGCTCTGAGGGCTCTGGCCAATGTTGTTTTCCCCACAGGTGCCCGGAGGGATGTCCCCATAGCCATCCTCTTGCTCACCACCCCCAGCCCAGCCTGGCCCCACACAGGGTGGGGAGAGGCTGCCCTGAGGCATCATTCCCCTCCCACTGTGAATATGACTCACAGCAGAGAGAGGAGCTGCTAAACAAGCCTTTAATGACTAAATGGGAATGAGGAGTGTAGGAGAGGGCTGTGCCCGGGGGTCTGGATGAAGCCACTGGCTCGGGGTGTGTTCTGGCCTGGGTGCTGCCATCACCGACGTCGTCTTTTCCTTGCTGGCTGGGCCACGGGCCTGTGGGGAGGTCTCTTAGCCCGTGGGGGTGCCGGCTGGCGCAGAGCTCTCGGCCTGGCTGCTGCCAGCTCCTGTGTTTTGGGGGGCACACCCACAGTGATGATGCCTGGTGGCTGCCTCTGCGGCGCCGCCTCCTCCATCTGGGCCGTGTGGGGTGAGTGAGGCTGGGAGGCAGTGGGTAGGCTGGCAGAGGGCATCAGGTTGGGGATGGCAGGGATGGCATCCTGGCTGCTCCTTTGCTGTGCCTCCACCACCGGATTGTTGGGATGGTCGTCTTCCAGCAGGCATTCACAGAATTCAAGGAGCTCATCGAAGTCCTCAGCCATCAGGCTGGGGACATTAGCGGCCAAAATGGTGTCCTCATTGTCTCCTTGCTGTGCCAACTCCTCCACTTGCTTGTCAAGGCAGCCCCTGTCCTCCAGGTACTCAGAGAATTCTTCCAGGAGAGCATCCAAGGTGGAGCTGTTGGGGCTGTCGAGGCTGTCGAGGGCGATGTCCTCGTTCAGCGTGGTGTCAGGACAGGCAAACAGATGGGTGTCAGTGCTGTCCCCTGCCTGCTCAGGAATGTCCTCTGTGGTGACACCTAGTTGCTCTTCAGGCAGATCCGTGGGGACCGGTTCTGGAAACGGAACCCCAAGGGATTGAAGCTTTCCTCAGCTTGTCTGCCTGTGCGTGGGCTTTGCCACCCCCCAAAACTTACCTTCGGGCTCCATCGTGGTTGTGCCAGCGGGTAGAGCCAGGGCAGGCTGGTGGATGTGGAACACACTAGAGCCTATGGGGTAAAGGGCCTCCTCCTGGACCACAGCTCTTGGCTGGTGGGGCAGCAGTGTCCCCATCACCACCTGCTGTACCCAGCCATAGGCAGGGGGACAGAGAGCAGCCTCGAGGGGTAGCTGCACCAGCTGGGGAAGATGCACCACAGAGGGAAGGTGCACCACCTGCCCCAGGGTCCCTGGGACCCCCTGCCCGGTTGTGACTGGGACCAGCTGGTGGGAGCCAGTGTGGAGCTGGACAGGCCCAGAGGACAGTGGCAGACTGGGGACGGAAGGCAGCTCCCAAGCAGCTCCCAGGGCAGGGAAGCTCATGCCAGGCACCTTCACCACTGTCACCTGGAGAGGGAACCTTTCTGTTGGGGGAAGCAGAGAGGGGTGATGGGGTGAGATACCAGCAGGCAGAGCTAGCTGGGGGTACCTGGAGGGCAGGAGGCTCAGGAGGAGGAGCAGGATGCTGCTGCAGTACCTGCCATGGTGCTTGGGCAGCCTGGGCATTGCCTGGGACAAACACCACCTGGGGCATTCCGTCGCCAAGGCGACTGTTGGGGCAGAGCTCTGGGGGTTCCATGGCCATAGTTGTTGTTCCCACCAATACCTGCTCCAGCCAGTGGGGTGATGGAATGAGAGCTGCTCCCCCTTCAGTGCCCATGGCCTCCAGCCTGATGGTGACAGGAGGAGATGTGGGTGTGCCCTGGGATGGTCAGGAGCCCCCCCCATTCCCTGCCAGGCCTGTCCCCACAGCCAGCAGCAAAGCTGCCATCAGCTCCAGAACATCCTCCTGGGAATGCCCTGTTGTTCCCAAAGGGATCCATTCCCATGGGACAGCCCAGGCTCGCCCTGGCCCCCTCTGGGCCTGGCAGAGGGAGAGCTGCCCCTTCCCCACTCACCTGCCGGGGATCCATCGGCCGTTCTGGCAGTTGCCAGGTTCCAGTTCCACATCCAGGGCAGTTGGAGAGCCCTGCCCTGGCCCAGCCCCACGGCCTGGCCACCCCAAATCCCCACGGGGCACATCAGGCACGATCCTGCTCCCACGGAATGCGGGAATGGCTCCAGGCCCACATCCACCGAGGGCACTCAGGAGCCTCCAGGTCAATCCCTCCTTCCCTCCTGGGGTTCATGTGCAGCTGGGCAGGGGCTGACACGGGGCTGCATTTGTTCTTAAAATGATCCTAAAGAGGATTTTCCTGTGGGAACAGCTATCAGTATGGAATTGGTGGAGGGTACTGAGAGGAATGAGACCCAGGTCCAAACTCATTTCTGTCCAGTTTTCAGAGCTGCTGAACACAATTCTGCCTGAAGTAAAACACAAGCTTTGGTGATCAATTGCTCTGAAGACAACCACAGAACTGGTTTTATTCATTACATCCTAGGCTGCTGCTGTCAGAAATAAGGTTTAAAGTAGTGCAGAAAGGCATTTCAACATCATCTTTCTGCAAACATTTGATCAAAATGCTGTGGTATGTTATGATAAAGTACTGTTTTATTTATGTCTTAACTTCATATCTTTAATGGAATTAATTTTTAAATGGATTTCAAGGTTTAAAACACTCAAAAAATTCATTCACAGAATTCTTCACAGATGGAATATAGTTGGTTTTTGGTCTGATCTGCCATTTTGAAAAAATTAAGGATGAGCTGTAAAATACCTTGGGAGGGATAGATAATTTTGTTTTTTGCTGTTCTGGGTGGTTTGTTGGATAAATCCTGCAGCGGTTTGGTGCAGAAATCCAACTTCAGATTTCTGTGGTACCTCTGAACCTGCAAGATGGTTTGATGCTTTATTTCATGACAGTAAAGAAACTTTGTCTACTTGGTGGGGTGTGTTCTAGTGGGGTTTTAAAATTTATTCTTATTTTAATTCTTTATTACTCTTAAATCTTGTACCTTTTCCAAGTGGCTACAGTAGACTAGTCTGGGTCAGCTGCACATACCAGCTGGCAGGGCAGAGGCCCTGGAGTGTGTGGTGTGAGGATTACTGACCTTGTGGGAGCTCTGGGATATTTGGGATGGGGGTAGGCCATGGTGGGAAATGCTTTCAAGTCCTGCCTCGGGGTGCTGAATGTCTCCTGTGCCTGAGGGCTCCCTGTCCCTGGTGTCTGGAGAGAACTGCTGGGATTCTTGGCATGGCAGGATCTGCGAGCAGCAAATCTCACCACCAGCTGCTGCAGACTCTGGACAGCCCTAGAACCAAATTATTTGAAAATTGTGCTAACCACATCTTCTTAATAGCTAATAGTTGTCCGTGCTTAATGACGAATAAGTGTCAAAACTTAGCTACTGAGCACATGCCAATTATACAGAAAAATGCAGAGAACATTTTGGAGTAGGTTTTGTGCAGCCGTGGGTCTGTGGGTTTCTTAAATTTTATTTTCTTGGCCTTTGATTTTGTGTTTTTTTTCTTACAGCCAAAGCTATGCAAAAAAGGCTCTGCAGCACAAGCCTTATGAGCAACAGCTGAGAGAACTGGGAAAGGGGCTCAGCCTGGAGAAAAGGAGGCTCAGGGGGGACCTTGTGGCTCTGCACAAGTCCCTGACAGGAGGGGACAGCCAGGGGGGGTCGGGCTCTGCTGCCAGGGACCAGGGACAGGACAAGGGGAAAGGGCCTCAAGCTGTGCCAGGGGAGGGTCAGGTTGAATATTGGGGGACTTTTTTTCTTGTGATGAGGGTTGTAAAGGTTTTACATGGGCTCCCAGGGCGATGGGGAGTCACCATGCTTGGAAGTGTGCCAAAAAATGTGTGGATGTGGCACTTAGGGACATGGTTAGATGGTGAACACGGTGGTGCTGGTTGATGGTTGGACTTGATGACCTGAAAGGTCTTTTCCAGCCTTAAGGATTCTGTGATTATTCTAAAAAGATATTTAGTGCTACCACAATACCAAAGCAATGTTTGGATGGTTTAGAGTTACTCCTGGAAAGGCTTCCTTTGATTTGCTGAGGTGAGGAGTGGCAAGTGCTCAAACACCTTTGAGCCCCAAATCTGGCAGTTTGAATACCATTAGAAATAATTCCAATTTTCCAATATCTCATAACAAATTCACTGGATTTCCTAACTGACAATGCTGTAAAAGTTCCATCATGAAGACATAACCTTGTAGGAATTCTCATCTATTGTTTCACTGAGTTGCACATCAAAATTCATAACTGTCAAAAACCTAACTGTGAACCACGGAACTTACCCTGACATCAGGTAGTGAGCCAAAATACACCCAAATGCCATATACTTTTTCTGGGAATGAAAACCAAGGTTGCCTGCTGCATTTTGCAAAGATCATCTTTGATGATGATGAGCTCACAGTGAGATTGTGTATGTGTATGAAATATTGGACTTTAGGATGTTGTTTCCTAGTGTTGAAGGAAACAACAATGGCATAAAAACTGTGTTTGAAGAGCTGCAAGTTTTGGAGGAAAAGTGATGTTAAGTTGTAAAGCAAGTTGATAAGGGAATTATAATTTTTTTTAACATCAGACCCTACAACTCTATATTTGGATTGAGTTTATAATTTAGGATTTAGGAATGTGAGTATAGTATAATTTTTCTTTCCTACCTAGATCTCCACCTTCTCTTTCAACTCCAATGTTGGAATTGGTTAGGAGTCTCTAAAATTGCACATCATCCTGTTTAAAAAGCTTTTGGGTCCACTTCAGGAAAAGATTTGGCTGTGAAGCTGCAAAATAGATTGACTAAACTAAAGTTATCTCCAAAAGAACAAAATGAATACTCAATCAAACAGACATGCAGCGGGAAGTAGTGTTTACCAGCACATCATCAAGTTTGGCAAATTAAATATTTTATTCTTTTTTCTTCTTGCCTCTAAGCAGTCTTTATTCTTCCCCTTTGTTTCCCTTCTCTGATTCTTCTAGTCCTGAAGCGTAATTTTCCTTGTCAGTGTTAAAGGCTCTTTGTAACAGCCCTGATTGCAGGTTGTGTGCCAGGTCATTCCTGTGACATTAAAGCAAACAATTCTAAACAGTGTAGAACACTAGTGTGTAACACCTTGTCTTACATGAGTGGCCTTCACTGCGTTGTGGGGATTTAAAGTTTTGTAGACTTGTAGCAGTTAGCAGAGCAAGGCCCTAAGTGGAAACACTCAGAAATAGAAAAGGGATAAAGGAAGTAAGTTATTTGGCAGAGATAATATTGTGCATTGTTTGTAGATGGCTTCTTACAAGGAAAAAAGTGAGCAACTTAAAGTTACAGCCTCCAGGCTTGCCTGCTTCTTCTGGAAAGAAAAATACTGTTTGTGCTTCACTCAGCTGCAGATAGTTTTTTATCTGGTTAATAAACTGAAGTGTATCCAAAACTCTGGTTCAAAGAACAAGCAAGGAAGCCCCCCCACCCTGCCCCCTCCAAAACCCAAACAAACGAAGAGATTCATGAAAATTTGCCAGGAAACCATTTATAATTTTTTTCATTGTGATTTTTGCAAATATTTTGATTATTGCGGTGCCTGGATACTAGTTTTCTAAATGTAAATTTTATGCCTTAATTAGGCACCATTAAGCATTTCTCCCCAAACACAGAGATTAAGCATTTCAATATGCTTTTCTAATTGCATTAAAAAGAAAAAGATCAAGCTGTAAAACTGCCTGGAGTCAGTTCTGTGTGCACCCACACATGTAGCTCTCATTAATGTCAGAGTTAAGTGTAGAGGAAAAAGAGAATTAGACCTGGGATACACCTTATTAAAATGTGTGTAGGCGTTTAAGCTCAAATTTGTACTGGTTGGTGGAGAAATGCCTGAAGAATAGGGTCTGGTGTAGATCCAAGGCACAATAATAATTTTATCAAACTCGCCATGTGTGGGATTCATCCTACTTCCCTTCAGGCATGTTCCTGGGAGGCTGAACAAGCAGCTTTCATTCTCCATTTTCCCTTGGGGATGTGCATGCCCAGGAACTGGAGCAGCAGGGCACTGGCACAGGTGGCGTCACCTCGGCAGCTTTGAACTCACTTCCTAGTCAGGAACATTGCCCAAACTGAGACCAGGTTTGCCTGAATATTGTTCACTGTCTCCCTGTTACATTTGTGCTCAGGTGAAGTGCTGGCTGTGCATGGCAGTAGGGGAGAGAAAACACCTACTTATAGTCAGAAATTGCAATGGAGGCCCTCAGAGACAAAGATGTGCCTCATCCCCCAATTCAGTGAGATTTCAGAACCCAAAACCATTGCTGGGCCTGTGCTGGTGGTATAATCTTGTGAATGCAGTGGGTCACAGATCTTGTGTCTTCTGTAATATCTCTTCCAGTGGGGCTTTTGAATCCCCACTAGATTCTTTAAAAACAAGTGATAAAGCTTTTTAGACAGGATTAGGTCTGCAAATTCAAAATCAGGGGTTCTGTCTGACGGCGTAAGGCTTGCTATAGGTACTAAGCTGAGTGAGCCAACTAAAGGCTGGGAAGGAGCCTACAGCAGGGCTGAGATCTGCATCAAGAAGTTTGGTTGTTAGAAAAAAAAAATTACACCTTTCCAAAGTAGTTAGAATTTGTCACACAAGAAAATAACCAGTTCAGAAAGAAGCTAAAGAAAGGTAGAAAGAATCCACATTTTCTCCTTTTCACAAGGAGTCCAGAATGCTGTCTGTCTTCCTCAGGCTGGTTGGTGTTAGTGAAGTAGGAGTTCACAGATGACACCCAAAGCTCTTCAGCAAACATGGAATATATATCCCAGAATCTTGACAGAGCTGTGCAGAGTGCAAAGGGTGAGCAAAATGCCTGACACAGCTCAGTATTAGAACTTGCAAAAAGCACAGGCAAAGGGAGTTATGCTGGCATGAGGAACAGGCTGGAAGGAACAGGCCATCAGCTGGATGTTTTGGATATTTTTTTTTGCTATTTATTATTTATCTTGGCCGCTGCTGCCATTTACAAGGCTTCTGCAGCACTGGTGGTATCTGCACAGAAGAGAAATGCGTGGAACCTGCAGCTGTTGAGCTCAGCTTTGGGGCAGGAAGGGAACTTTCAGCAAAACAGAAGGCAATGGCTGAAAACCTGAGTTCCTTGAGAGAGACTTCTGAACTGAAGACTGAGACATTAGGACTAGCAGTTGGATGTGTTCAGTTTGACTGTTTCATGAGCTAAATAGGAGAACCAGCCAAATGGATTTATCGCCTTGTGTTAGTGGAATGGAAAAGGAGGTTTTGGCTTTCATATGGAGAGGGGGAAAAAAACAAAAGATAGAAAAAACACCACTTCTTCCTGTTTACCGGGAAAGAAATCTAGAAGAACATTGAGGACAACAATTTTTGGGTCAAAAAATTGGGGGGAAATACTCTTAGAGAAGTGAAACAAGCCTTTATTTGTGTTCAGTATCTGGCCACAAGCTTGTGTCTGGTAGCCAAGCTGGAGCTTCAGCAGTATCTGTTAGGCTTTGTCCAGCACTTGTGTGTGTCTCCAAATCACACCAGTCATCTTACAGTGGAAACCTAGCAGTGTTATTTTCTGAGGAGGCTGAACAGGAAGTTGGGGACAAGAGCAGGAACAAAGAAATTGATGGATGACTCCACAGTTTGTCCAGGGAAGAATTACTGTTGCGGGGCAAGAGTGTGAGTGAAACAAAAGCTGGAGAACTAACAGGAGAATTTACTGTGATATAAGATACTGCAGATGATTTCAGGTTAATAAGGTTATTCAGTAGTCAAGAAGGTGACCAAAGGTCAGTAGTCAAGAAGGTGACCAAAGGTTGTTCACTTGGTAACATTTGGTAACATTTGTGGCATTTGTCTAGTGCAGGTTTGAGTCCTGCTCTGTGAAGAGGAGCAGAGGTTTAATCCAGCTTTGCCAGCTGGTTCAGCTGATGTGTGGGATCCAGGTGGTTTTACACCATGTCACGAGTTAGGAGTGACGGCTGTGGCGCATTCCAAAGAAGCTGAGAGGAATAATACCTGGAAATACATCTCCTTTGGAATGGTACCAGAATGATGTCTCATTCTAATTGTGCAAACACTGACACCTTGCCATGAGGTTTTAGGGTTTTCAGTGGCAGGTCTGTGCTGTGGGAGCTGAGAGCTGCTCTGCTCTGCCCAGTGCTTGGGCCAGGCTGCAGAGACGAGGTGGTGCTGATAATTAGTTTCAGTGAAAAGGGTTCTGAATTCTCTACTAGATTATGAAATACAGGGAAAATTAAAACCTGCACAAGGCAGTTTTTAATATTTTTTTAATGTTTAATCAAATAAAGCTGTCCTAAAAAAATGGAAGTGTAATTATTAGTCTTTTTTGGTCTTGGAAAAACCACATTAGAGCAATTTTCAACAGACAGGTTTATTTTAGGCAGTTATAGACAGGATCTTTTGTTAAAGAAAATGTTAAAAAAGGGAGAATGACATCATGTAAGAACTGTGACCTCCTCCCCTCCATTCTTTTGCTTGTTTAGAGGTGCACTTTAATCAGACTCAAAAGACAGGGAAAAAAGGAAGATTAAAAGACACTGTCATAAAACAATGCAAAGTTCACACTTTTATTAAGTGGAGCCAGAACAAAATCTGGATGTTTCCAGTTTCATATTAAAAAAAATATTTTTAAATCTTAGGTGGATATAAATAGCATCGAACTTTTTGTGCTGGACCTTGCTGAGGTACCATAAACTGCTGCTGCTGCCCTCTCCACTCTTTGCTTTTCACGTCACCATGCAAATGATGGAATTAGCAACCTGTTAACTTGCTGCCTTTCAAATGTATTTAATTTTTTCATTCTGGTACGCTGGTGTTTTATGCTGACGCTTTAAATAGTAGTGGACACATTTTATGTTGTTTCCCTTCAGGTCATTAACATTTAATCTAACTGCAAGTACGTATAGAACTGACATTTATTTGCCATGGCCAATTAAAACTGTCTGTAGCCCTATTGTTTCTTTTATTAACAAGGAACTAAAATAATCTTAAAAAATGCCATAAACCAGTAAAGCTTACTGTTAGCAAAGTCTCCCATGAGATTTGACTAGTGTATTGTTATTTATAAAGCAAAGCAACCAGTCAAATCATATTTTTCTTTGCTTCAGTTTGAAGTGCAGTTAAGTAATGCAGTAAATATTAAATCCATTGATGTATGCTTTACATTTTATCATATTCAAAGTGATCCATGCACAATTAGGTTTGTTTGAATTAAAGTCTAAGAATTATAGTGTTCATTTAAATGCAATACTGTCTATTAGGGAAAAAATCGGAGACAACCTAATGTTTTCTCAGTCTTTCTATGTAGTTAATTTACTGCCTAATAAATATATATGTTTTTCTAATTTTTACAAATAGCAATTTATGACTTAGGCCCTATGTTTGCTCACTGAGCTGAAGCAAGCCTGGAAGTGGATCCCTGGAAGCAGAAGATGAGGTTTTCTATAATTTTAAAATGCTTTAAAACATCACTTTATTTGTTTATTTTCTAAACATTCTGCTTAATCAGCTGTCTGTAAATTAACTTAGTAAACCAAGTGACTGTGGTTTGCTGAAGGCTGATAATTGGGAACACCTGTTAATCGTGGTGCAAGAGAATAAGATTTACCTTTAATAAAAACCAGAATCATTGCCCAGTTTTGTTGGTATCTTTACCACAGATTTAATTCGTTCCTTTTTCCTGCAAAAACAAAAGAACCATGTTTTTCTTCTAAAATAAACTGACTGAGTAGTTTTCCATAAATAGAAAGGTCATTTGAACTGTTCATTTAAACTTAGACAGCAAAAGAGAGATGAATCCATCTAATCTTTTGGCAATTAAAAATGAATGTTACATTAATTAGAAAAATTTCTCAAATTAATTATTCTGAAATTAAAATAATGATCTGTACTGAAATATTCCTTTAAAAATGTATGTATTTTTGATTACTTAATCTTAATGTATTTTTAATAGACTGCATTCTAAAAAAATGAGCAAAACCCAAGCACATAATTTCTGGAAGAATTGAAGCATTGTCCTTTATTCCCATTTCTCTGCTACAGAGTATCTGAGGATTTGTGAGATGCATTGTGCATTATTTACCCTGGTTTCAAATTGCATTTGAAATTTTGCATTTGGTCATTTCTCCATCCCTGGACACTGCATTTTGGTCATTTCTCCATCCCTGGATTCTGGTCCATTCTGAAGATTGTATCCAGCAGGAAGTGGCAGCTGTTAGGTCAATTCACAAACTCTAGCAGGATGTGTGCCACCCAGAAATCTGGGAAAGGGAGTTAATTTGCCTGCATCTAATACTGTCAGGATTTTGGTATCTGCTAAGTTCAGCTTGATGTGGAAATAACACATTCGCTTGGCTCAATCTCTTGACTAAGTCCTTTATTAAGAAAATACATGATAAGAGCAGTATGAGCACATCATAATTGGGAATTTCTGCACACTTATCAGGAAAGGAGAAATACAGCCATTTAATAGATTGTGACCTTTAAAAAGTACAAAATTCTGCTTGAGGCGGCACTACTGTTCTTCTGAACCTTATATTCAGCCCCTTTTTAAATTTATGGATGAGATCCTCTCACCAGTGTCTCTGGGTGCCCAGAGCAGGGTTTGGGGCCAGCTGAAGAGGGAAGGTTTTGCCCGCGTGCTCCTTGCCCAGTACTCTCACTGTCATGATTTATACCTGTGGATGCATCTTTCCAGTGTCCAATTCCTTGCAAACCCAGTTGTATTTCTGCCTTGCCCCCACCATGCAGTGACAAAGATTTTATGATTTCAATTGTGTGGTATGAAGAAGTAGTTAATTTTATTTTTGC
Source organism: Cyanoderma ruficeps (assembly GCA_008694505.1). Classification (NCBI taxonomy): domain Eukaryota; kingdom Metazoa; phylum Chordata; class Aves; order Passeriformes; family Timaliidae; genus Cyanoderma; species Cyanoderma ruficeps. Next base: position 2,006,507 of record VZDJ01000325.1, on the reverse strand, counting down.
TCCTGGTGGTTACGGTGGGTGTCTTACAGCTCTTGTAGCTTGAGAAATAGCAAATAATGATTTCCTGTTCCCCTTTTGTCAACTCCCATAATTTTATTGGTCTTTATGGTATTCCTCATTGTCTTCCTTCATGCTACAGGATCAAATTTATGTAGTTGCTCCCAGACCTGCAGTTGGCCTGTTCCTGTCATGTCTTTACCTTATTTCACCCTTTCTCGATCAGTTCTGAACACGACAGCGATGCCAACCTCACACCTCTCCCTGCAGTGCCAAAAGGGATGGGTTTTTCCAAGGTCTCCTCACTGGAATGGGGTCAGTTTTGCTCAGACATACAGCAAGCTTGCTGCAAAAGGAGTTTTCCAATTTCCCAAACAACTTGTGGGTGTAGACCAATGTTACCAAATGGCTCCAGCTGGCAGAAAATAGTTTTGCCTGGACTAAACTATCCAGTTGTGATTTTTTTTTCTTTTGTGAACCAAATGGAGAGGAGTGAGACTCAGAGTGAGATACCGAATGCTGAGAAAACCTAGGTTTTTGTGAATTGTTTTGGGGGAGGGCCTTTCATTTGCTAATGCTGAGGGCCAGAATTGCAAATGTGTTCATTAAATTCAAGTGGGGCCCAATTTTCTGCTTTGAGAAAAATGTCTGATCCTTGTCTTCTCTGATCCTTGGGAGCAGAAAGCAGAGGGAGTTGGCTCCAAATCCTCAGTGATATTTTGATATTTGATATAACTTTTTCCTAGGACAGTTTATTGAGGTTGATCTAGTCCATTAAGGTTTCATTCCATTCTTGTCCAATTTTTTTACACCCAATCCCTATACTAACTTTCGCAATTCAAGGATCAAACTTTTCAGGAGGTAATCCTATTTGAGTTCTGATAATCCCATTTGAGTTCTGATAATCCCATGTTGAAGCACACGGTGCAGTAAAGGCTCATAGGAAAGTGGCATGGAACAACTACATTTACTCCCCGGGATTATGTGCAATATGCTCTTACAGTATGGGCTTTAAAATGGGAAGCTTTTAATGCTGAGTGGCCCTTGTAAAAACAGTTTACAGATCTGAAATTGGATTTTCTGGAAAACTGTGGGGAGGCAGCTGGGCAGTGGAGCAGGGAGTACTGCAGGGCTGATGGATGGTGTGAACATCTTGGCCTTGGTGGGCCAGAAACCTTGGGAACTGCAAATAGAAATATAAGAGAGGAAGCAAAAATAAATGTGGTACTTTGTTTTAGGGAAGTCATGTAAGGCTGCACCTGCAAGACTGTGGTTAAGCAATATTGCTAAGAAACATTAATAATGTGATTATTGCTTGGCAGCAGAAAATTTTACCTAAAGCTGTGAGAGTATATAAACCGAGCTTTGGAAACAATAGATGACTTCACAATAAAAGACTTCTTGCTTGCACCTCAGTGGAGTCCTGTCTCTCAATTGCCAACAAAAAATAACCACATAAAAGCCTTTCTCAATATCACTCTTCGCTCAAAAAGGGAGTGAAAAAGGGCAGTTTCTCCCCTCTCTGTATTTTAAGTCAAATGATAAGTCACAAAGAACTTAATTAGCAGCAGTACATGTGAGACAGGGACCGTAGGCTCAATTTCCATAATTTCCAGACAGCATTATCTGTATGGAAAGAGGTAACATCATATCCTTTAGTGGAGCTGGAGCACAAAACAAGGCAAGAGAGGTTCTACTTTTATTCCAACTCCAAGGTCTATTGATCTCCCTTTAAGTTCTATAAAATAATTTAATTTAAGAATATACATGTTTTACTCAATTCCCTGTGATACCTAGTAAACAAGTAACGTAAATAGTATATTTTTTAAAATTACAGGATTAATCTGGTGGGCTAGCTTGGTTCTGTGTTGTGTCCCAGCAGCAGTGCAGGGCAGTTGTGTCGTTCATGGGCTGGTGTGTGGCCATGCAAAAAGCTGAAGGAGTTCCTTGGGACCTGCAGGTGTGTGGGTCAGACTTTTGAACTCTCAGTTCATATAGAAACTTTTTTGTGTTAAACCATTGAGCCTTAAATGCTGGACGGAGCATGCAGAGAGATGGAAAAGACTCCTCAGGCCACAGCATGGACTCAATGAGTCTTTTTAGAGCCTCCTTATTTAGACAAAAAATATTTTGAGTTTTCAGTAATCTGATATTGCTGTAAATTTGCCAACAGCTGCTGTAATCCCTCATTCTAATGACACATAATCAATTTTCTCTCTAATGCAGAGGAGCAGAATTATTGAGGTGTAAATGCTCGTTATTTATAAACAGCTCAGTGCATCACAAATGTTCTCTTGCTTATTTAACATAGTTTTTCCCCTTACCGACTGCTGATCTCTTATCCTGGTCTCTCCTGGCTAGTGATTTGGGAAAGAGGAAAGAATCAGGAGACATATCCCATTTCTTTAGTGTTTCCTAAACTTAAGTGGTCTTAGCCAGCATTTCTGTCCTGATGGACATTTGTCCCCTGTAATCTTCCTCTGAACTAAGTTGTATCTGTGATATATTCTTATAACATTTAATTAAAGCTCGATGGGCATTCACTTGCTGAACTTCTCATATTTTCCAACAAACGGCCTTTTCTCCTGTCTTCTTTCTCCACTGTGTTGAGTTGTGATTCTCAAAGTAATTCCTGTGGGTATTTAACATAGATGCTGACCATATCTCTGCTTGCATCCTGACAGTGGAGATTTCATAGCAACATTTCCAACATTCATATTTTCTTAAGTCCCAGCCTCTAATAATTTGTGGCCCAGTGACTTTCTGAGCCAGAGGCAACAGTTTGATACCAATGAATCCTTGGATGGGTTTTTATTGCATGGATTTAACCAGTGGCTTTGTAAAAGGTCCATGGTCCTGAGGTAAGGACCCAGTCACCTGGGGTGACATGGACACTATTTCCTTTTGTTTCTCCTGGTCTGTAGCTTAACTGGGTACCTACCTCTTCCTTCTTGCATTGGAAGAGGCTGTGATCACTAATTCCTTCATATTCTCTATAGTAATTATAGTTTCTCAAATGTAATTAGAGATAACTGTATAGAGTTGGAATTTTTTGTTTGAATATTGTTGGATTTACCTAATTTCAAGAAGTTAATTTTTTAGAGACCCGTTCTCTAAAATTTGCAATTTGTAAAAACCAAGGATTACATATGCTTCAAAAGAAAGCAGCTATGTATCTCAAAGTAGGGAATATGGATTTGTTGTGTGATGTTTCAGAAATAAGCACCCAGTTGTTTAGTACAAATCTGTAAGACAATGAGTAAAGAAAAATGCTGTGATGCAATTTGTGAGGCATAGGTGTGCATTCCTCTTATGTTAGTGTTACTAGATGAATTTTTGACTTTAATATTAGTCTTTATAATGCTTATACTCTTTATCTAAGCATCTGATAAAATGGAAAAAAAATCTCTTTTTGATTGCAATTTTGGCCTCTCAAGTTGCTGATACGTATGAATTATTTATTATTTAATCAACAATCCTTTAAAAAGTGAGCTATATGGCATATTCTCATTTCAAAATGTGCATTCTCTTCCCTAGGTATTACACTCAGGGTGATGTTTATGCTTTCTGATTTCATAAGTAGTTCCTAGGTAACTTCATTGTTCCAATTACTAGCTCTTTGTCACATATTAAACTCTAAATGGGAAAAAAAGTGGTCAGGAAGAGAAAAGGGATGACTGGAAGCTGACTAACTATTAGTGCTGGTTCCAAAAATCTCTCTTTTGTTTATTTTTTCATTACTTTTTATTATTATTATTATTTTTTCATTACTTATTCAGTAAGGAAGGGCTAGGCAAGATAAAAATGTAATCTCTTTTTCATAGGTAATAATTTATCTGCTAGGGCTTTGCAGCTCATCTCCTTAAAATAATTTACTTACGGCTCTTTTCTCACTTTTTTTTTTTGGCAGGTTTCTGCTGTATTTTTAAGTTTGTATTCACTTTGTCATTAAAAAATTTCTCTGTGTTCCCCAGCAAAACGTAGGGGAAAAGGGGACTTTTATGGCTTTTCAAAATGGTAAAATCTTTGCAATCTGAAGTGTGAGCCAAGTCAGCTGAACGATATTTTGCTCATAAATAAATGTGGAAAAAAGGACTATTACCCTGCATTTATTTCAGTATTTCTATTTTCTTAAGTGTGGACATTCTTTATAACTGGCCAGTCACAGCTTTTTTCTTTTTTTCTTTTTCTTTTTCTTTTTCTTTTTCTTTTTCTTTTTCTTTTTCTCTTTCTCTTTCTCTCTTTCTTTCTCTCTTTCTCTCTTTCTCTCTTTTTCTCTTTTTCTCTTTTTTTCTTTCCTTTTCCTTTTCTTTTTCTTGTGGAACACGTCTTGTTTTTTTATGTCCTTCCTTCATAAACCCCCCACCCTGCTCTTTGGTGTATCCCTGATTTCAGAAGCAGTATTTGGGAATGGCAGAGTACAACGCTGACCCAAGGAAACGGGGAGCTCCTTGGAGCTTTCTAGAAAGAGCAGCACTTGAAGTGTCACTCAAATACCTTTCCCTCACCAGCTGCATATGCAGAGCGTGTCACTCCATATCAACCCAGTGCTGAGCCTGTGCTCCTTGGAATAAACGAGTTTGTTTTTACTGGGGTGGGTTTGTACTGGCTTTGACAGCTTCCCTGTGAGTTGTTAACTGGTCACTGTGTTTCTGCAGCATCTTGTAATTGATAGCACAATTTATAGAGTACATTATGCCAATTATAAGGAATGATATTTTCCTTTGATCAAATAAAGTTTGCTGCATATAATTCAGAGGCTGTGAAAAATTCCATTCCAGTAGTAAACCTTTAAAGCTTGGTGTAGAATGATCTTTAGTAATTCATTTTTAGATAATTTTTCCCTTCAACTGCTCAACCGGTGGAAAAATGATGGCATAAAAGAGAGTTATGATTATTGTGGAATAAAATCGCTTTAAATTGTGGGATTTAAAAAGTGTCAGTCACAATAACGATCAGAAAATAGCCAGGGCTGAGAACAGTGAGGAGAACTGGGATAAGAGTGAAAATAACTCCTGGCAGAGAGTGGATAACCAGGCTGGCCCTTGGTGCTGGGGAGGTGGTGGGAAGAGCTGTCAGTGGTGTCACACTGGGTGTCATTCTGTCTGTCCATACAGCCCAGACCTGGTGGGCAAGGCCAGCCCTGAGTCCTGCTCTCGGCAATGGGAGCAGGATCTGTTGGTGTCGTGCTGTTCCGCGCTCTCTGCTCAGGGACCAGGGTGGTTTGGCCACCTGTGGATGCACAGAGGTGAACAATGAGCTGTGCTGGTGTTAAGTGCCTGCCATTCCTCAGTGGGGCCTCTGGATGGATTTTGTGTGCTGGGGACGGCCCTGGGTGTCAGTCCTTATGACTTTAATAAAGGATATCCACATTTTCCGTTTTTCTGTTTGGGTTTCTTCTTCTTGGGTCTGTCTGTTCAATTAGACCTCTACATTTCTCTTTGCTAACAGCCAGCTTAGTCTGGCAGCAGCACTGTTCTGCTGGCTATTTGTTCCAAAGTCTCCTTGCAGATTCCTAAATAAAACCCAATCAGCATTGGAACCAGTGAGATTCCACGCTGAGACCTCTCATTGTGACAATTATTTTGCTCGCATTCAATCTACATTAAAATCAGACCAAACAGGCATAAAATGTCTGAGCAGTGCACAGACATCTTGCTGCCTGTTACATCTGCTTTGGTTGCCCCAACTGTTTTTGTAATAAATGATGGATTAAGAAGAGTTTATTTGCCTTCAGCTCTTATTCTCTCTAGCTTTACAGCACTTTATTCCTTAATATTCCTACGTCTCCTTTAAGAAAAGCTCCTGACTTATCTTCCCTCACTTATCTGATATTCAAATTACAATTCTTTCAGAATCTTGAGACCTTCAGTAAAAATTTCTGGTTTGGAAATGATTTCTACTTGCTAAAATGGAGCGTTGAATAACAAAGTGAGCAAATACAACATGGGGCCGTAAACAAGTTATGAGATGTTGTAAATTGACCTAAGTCTTGATTCTGCAGTAATTAACATGTGTACTGTCTAATTTTGCTAGGCTAATTTTTTACAAAAACCTGATGGTAAGATAATCTACTTGGCTGAAAAATTACTGGGAACAGATTTCTCTCTGTTAATGTTTCTCAAAAAAAGCTTTTAATCTAAAAGGAAAAGCAGCATTGCCCAGGTAACATCTCTCACTGTGTGTGTCTGTGCTCCCTCCCCATTTGCTCAGGACAGTTCAATGTCCAGTAAAATAGCTCAAATATCATATTTGAGTATTATCCTTTGCCGGGAGCTATTTCTCAGAATGAAATGTAGTAACTTCAGATCCTGAGATAAGGCCAGAAGTTGAGGTAATTAAATTAAAATATGCACTTCATTAGGAAATGAGCCTATTACCTGTTCTCTTGAAAGTGTTGTTTTCTGTCAGTGAGGTGCTCTGGCCTTCACTTCAGGATGTTTTTAGTGCAGTATAAAAAACTGATAGGCAATAGAGACTTACTAGGACTTTTGATGTAAGTTGGGAGTTTTAGCAATTTTCAAATTTACTTTTAAATCTCTGATTTGTATTTAATTAATATCTCTTTATTTTGCTTGGACCACACGTAGTTTAAAAAGCATGAGCTTTAGTAGGTAGGCAGTGGGAGGGAAAAGCAGTACTCTTTCTGCAAAGCAAGCAAGGAAACCCATTCAACTGAAAATCAATACATATTTTTCTTATTGTAGAATCTCTGTATAGGTGATGCATGCACTATAAAGGGGTAGCAATTGGAGTTAATATACTTTAGAATTTGCTGCTGAAGTTCCATGCAGAAAACAGCTGTAATTCAGCAAACTGCATTTTGCTGTATGAGCAAGAGAATTAAGTAGCTGTAATAGCAAAAGAAAGCAATATTGAGAAAACAAAATATTGCCAAAGATAAAAATTTCATTTACAAGAATACCTTTCCAATTTTATGCCTACATTTAAGTCTCTAGACTATCATAAGAAAAGGCTCTTTTACCAAGTTTTGGCTTCTCCATGTCTTTGCAAGCTCCTCCTTTTCTGGTGGTGACTGTTAAGCCACGGTATCTGAAAGTCTGAGGTCATCACTGGGAAAACACTCACAGAACCACTGAAGGAAACAGCTGTCAGGCTGCTTTGGGGTTGGCTTAAGCAGAATGTTACAGCCTCTGATTAAGCTTGTAAAAAGGGACCTTTTTTCTTTCTTGGTACATTCACATTTGTCTTGCTTCCTTGTTTGATTTTTTAAAAGAATATTTACATAGTACCCACGCTTGTAACAGAATGGGGGACAAATTCTGCTAGAAGATATAACAATACATAAGAAAAAATTCTTTCTACAGAACACTCACATTCTTTAAAATTTACACTGAGAAATATTTCTTCTGAATACAATCCTCCAAAATAAAAATACAGCTTCAACAAAATGTCAGAGAGCAAACAAAATCAAGTCCAGAGTTACTGGTTCCATGTGTTCTAATAATGACAGACATCCTCAAAGGGTTCTTGGGCAAAGTGGATTCCCTGGTGAGAAGTCTGACAGTCCTGTACTGAGGGAGAGCAGTCTGCACACAACATTCCTGATTAAACCATGGCATTTCCAACTGTAACAAGACATGTTTGGTTGGGGTTTTTCAATCTTCAAAAAGTCCCATTATTTTTCTCCATAGATGTCTTTGGTTTAGTCATTACTGCTAAGGAAAACCAAAAAAAGGGAACTATGTTATTTATATGCAAATGATTTGTCATAGCAAATTAATCTGAAATGTCAGAAACTATATTAATTGAGGGGTTTTTTGATTGATTGAAATCCAAACTGAGGTAAGAAGTGTAACCCCTGTGAGAGCAAGATGTGATTTCTTTGGGAATGCTCAGTTACAGCCAGCTGCTGTTCAATAGTCTATTCTGATATGTCAGTGGTGAAGAAATGAGGCCTTTATCTGCTGTTAAACTGTGATCCCAAGGCTGAAAGTACATTGATGCAAGATGAGAAGTGATAGAACAGCAGGATTAAAGGGTGACATCAAGGGCAGTTGGGATTTATAACATCAGCTTCAGCCTGGCGTGATGTATCATCATACTCTCATGCATGGTTCGTGTCCTGCACATGGCCAAGTCCCATGGGTTTTGTTTGAATGCCAGTTTAGCTAATCTTGGTTTAGTGTTGCTGTGTTTCTTCTAGAGATCCTGACATTTTCCAAACACAGAATTTCAAATCCTGTGTCAGCTCTGGTCAGAGACTGAGTTACTGATTTCTTTTTGGGGATGTTTTTTAGGATTTCCTGCAATGATTCAGCTTCGCAACTCCTTTTCTGTTACAGCAGCTGCAGTTAGTTGGTTTGGGGGTGATATTTTTGTTTTTTGGTTGGTTGGTATTTTTCGTGTTTTGTTTTGTTGGGTTTTTTCCTGCTGTTGTTCAACCAAACACTGTGAAATGGCCTTTCTTTCTTAGAGTGCTAAAAGCCCTGACAGATCTCAATGTTGGGTCTTTAACAATATTTTTTGACATGTTGCTGAAATTGTGCTATGTAAACTGCCTTGAGCTATGGAGGAAATAAATGTTTAAAAGGTACACACAAGGATGGTGCTGGGTTTTTATTTGTTTGAGCAGACATGACAGGCTATTTTATTGATTTTGGGAGTCTCCTTGTATATTGCTAACTGTTTCAGGACTTCAGGCTAATGCTGTACAAGTCCACAGTAAAGAAAGTGTTATTTAAACCTTGCATGTGGAGGTAGCAGTAGCTGCTAAGGCTCCGTTGCACTCCTCACAGATCATATTGAGATGAACACATTTACTGCAGCTTAGGTTGTCTCCTGAGGAAATTATTAATACTGGCTGTATATGTGAGCTAAATGCAAAGGGAAATGACTTTATGGAAAACTAAGGCTGGAATTTTCAGGGAATAGAGTTCCTCTGTCTTTACACTAAAAGGATGTGTTGGATATCTTACCCTTTTGAAGGAAATGATGATTGTAGACAAGAAACTACAGAAAAAAGATTTAAAAAGAAATAAAAGAAAATAGAAATAAACTGAAGCATAGGCATAACAATGGAAAGTAAAATGTCCATCATATTCAAACACTATATATATTTTTAAAATTAAAGAAATATTCTTACTCAAGAAAAAATTGTAAACAGAAGCAGGAACAAAAAATTGGACTGTGGTATTATTTTAATCACTTTCTTGTACAGGGTTTCAGATATATCCTCCAAGAGCAGCATGCATTTTTTTTTTTCTGTCTAGATGCAGAGATTACATATCACAGGTTTATAGGGGGAGGTATTTCCAAGGGGGAATGACCCTAAGATGAAGGAGGGCAGATTTAGATTAGATATACAGAAGAAATTATTCCCTGTGAGGGTGGGCAGGCCCTGGCACAGGGTGCCCAGAGCAGCTGTGGCTGCCCCTGGATCCCTGGCAGTGTCCAAGGCCAGGTTGGACACTGGGGCTTGGAGCAGCCTGGGACAGTGGAAGGTGTCCCTGCCCATGGCAGGGGTGGCACTGGATGGGCTTTAAGGTCCCTTCCTACCCAAACCAGTCTGGGATTCTGTGACAGTGCAGAAAATGTAGCTGCCAGAAGTGACTTTTAACTGGGATCCACACCTCTGTGCATTACGAGGTATGATTGCTGAGGGTGTAACATTATTGTTTTTAAACAGCTTTTAGAAAGATTTCAGTCTTTTGGGCTCTGGAGAGTTAATTACTAAATTATCAAAAAGATTCTTCGACAAACTTAAACAGACCAGATCCATGTTTCTGTTTGGCACTGTTTGATTGCACAGCAACTGTGATATGGTTTCTGTACAGGAATTTCTGACTAGACAATCATCTTGCTAAAGTCAATAAAATCCAGAGTTCTTCCACAAAACCCACATCGACAGAAGAGCTGATGAAGTTATCACAGTATTTGTAGTGTCTGTAGAAATGACCAAAGGCAAGGTTTACCATTTCTGTCACAGAGTGTTGTCATATTCTTGTGAGATTGTTTCTGGGGAGGGGCATTATGCTAGAGGGAGCAGAAAATACCTTGGAATTGTTGCACAAATTGTAAAAGGCGGATTCTGTGTCAGAGCTGTGGAATGAAATTGGCTGTGTGGGAGCCGGAGGCTTGTGAGGTGTCAGAGAAGAGGACACTTGCCCTCACTGCCTGAGAGCAGCTGGGCTTTGTATGATGTTAATGATCCAAAAAACTGGAATAAGCACCAGGAAAGTATCAGAAGATCTAAATTCCACCTCCAAGAACATCACTGTGGCATGAACCAGTAGGTATTTAGCAGCTGGCTGTGGGATCGTGACATAATGGATAAGGAACTTCCCTATTCATTGGCTTGTTAAGAACCTCCTGAAATAATGAGAACTGCTTCTCCATTAGAAACTGTCCCTCGTGCTTTATGTAGATGTAGTCCAGAACACTGAGAACATTTGCTTCCAGAACAATGTGAGGGGTCCAGCAGCACAGGCTGTGTGAGTCCCCCGTGTCCTGCTGTGGGATGTTGGGGAGGAGGAGGAGGTGGGCTGCCTTATCTTAGTAATGAGGGCAGTTTTCTTGCATTCATAAATATAAAGATGAAAGGTCAGATATGTAATAAATCCCTACTGATCCAGCAAAAGTAACCTTTATTTTATTATTATGTTCACGCTTTCTCAAATTAGCTGTCTCAATACCATGAATTTTTGAATCTCATTGTAAATTACTTCTCATGGAGAACCTGAGTAAAAATCTCAATTGCAAAGCCAAAACTTTCTCTGGGATGGAGCAAACCAATCTAAACCAACCATGAAAAACTAATATTTTGNCACCTGCATATAATCATCCCGTGATTATGTGTTTCTACGCTAACAGGAGGACCAGGCTTAAAATGACCCCAATATCTGTAACCAGAGACATCTTTTTTCCTTCAAAATAATGTAATACTTGCCTGCATTGTTGTTTTAGTAATATGACAAGTAACAAACCCAGCTGGATTTTGATGGACGTTGTAGGATTCAGAACTAGAAAAAGCACTTTCACTTGTAACTCCAACAATTTCTCAATGTTTAAGAGAGAAATATGGAATCTACCAGACTAATGTCTCGAAAGTTACTCTTCAGAGAAGAAATGCACTTTAAATATGGAAAGAACCCCTGGTCTTATTCTAATTATCACATAAATTGAAACATTTCCTATCTTGCCTACCTACTGAGAGGCCAGCAGCAGTTAATAAGCTATATGTAGATGTAAATTAGTAATATAATTTAAATTAAATTGTATTCCTTTCATTTTTAATAGGCAATGTCATTTTATGGAATAATCGCATTTTGTAGTTAGCAAATTGGAGACATGTCAGATTGAACATGCTGTAAAGTAATATTGAAACTAAGTGTTCTCATTAAATAGAGCAGTGGGGAGGTGGCTCAGGGTCTGAGGCACTCTCTAAGGTAATGTCTGAGTTAAGTCTTAAAACAACAAGTGAGAGCACAAGTTCAGTTCTTCACACATTTCAATATTTTATGAAAATGTAACGTGGGACCATCTATTTCAGATATATAAGAAAGCCTCCTGATGACTGCAGCTGCCAAGTAAGCTGAAATACACAGTCCATTTTCAGAATTTCAGACAGATGAACAAAATAAATGTTCCACTGAACTAGAACTTCTTGAATGCAAAATAAAATTTTGGTCAAGTGCATTCTGCATTTAGTCCATTATTTATGGAATCATGGGAATGGTGTGAAGTGCATAATGGAATACGTTGTGGGATGTCCTTGGGACGCAGGGAGGTTTGACTGTTGCTGCCAGAGTGTGCTCCAAGTTGTCCATTTTGCTCCAGTTGGATTCTCTTGAAGCAATACCAGAAATCCAAGCTCAGACCCATTGGTTCTCATGCAGCTGGTGCAGGGAATGAGCAGTGCAGTGGTGCCCTCCTTTGTCTGACCTCTCCAGAGCTCCTCTCCAGTTTCATGTAGATGATGTGACGTTGCTGAAGGCTTTCCTTGTTGTCAGACTTTCTTTGGTAAGATCTTGGGGGTTGTGGGCTGTGTATATTCCAAGTAAATGCTCCAGTGCTCCTCATACAGGCTGAAAAAATGCTGCTGTCAGATGGTTCTTCAGGTATTTTTTTTTGAAAAGCACATAGCTCCAGTTGGGAAACTGCAACAGGATGTTCAGGTGAGGCAGGCCTATTGTGGGACACATCCATCCATCCATCCATCCATCCGTCCATCCATCCATCCATCCATCCATCCATCCATCCATCCATCCATCCATCCATCCATCCATCCCAAGGATATTTATGATATTAGAGACTGAGTGATTACAAAAGACTAAATTAGGAATTCTTGCTCAGTGGTCACTTGGTCTCACTATAGACAAAACACAGAACAACCATTACAGGCAGAATTTAACCTGCAGAACTTATTGCAGGTTTTTATATTTGTCTTGTTTTGTGACTAAACCAGTGTTTAGACAGAGTAGGTGGTGCAGCTACAGTTTGGGATGGATTTGCCATCCCTGAAATCATGACTGCCTTCAGTCACGAGAGGCACCTTCTCTTGAGCAAAGATCACTTTAGGATCTAAGGGCATTTGAGCCCAGCTTCTGTGGATTAAGTTGCTGTTCCTTGTTCTGTTCTCGAGTGTGGGAGGGCTCTTTATGTGCTCTGGAGCACTGCAAGCACTCGATGTCCTGTTTTCAAAGTTTTAGCTGTCGAGATTAATTGAAAAAGTTACTGGAATCTCTAATTACCTTGTCCACTTTTTTCCCTTTATTTCTTTGTAGGGTGAGGGGGAGGCCAGCAGTATAACTAGAGATTAAGGACAGGGATGGGCTGGCTTTGTTTGAAGCAAAAGACTGCACACAATTGCTGTCACTGATGCAAAGGCATAAAGTCTAAGATCTTTTCACAGTCTAGCTGCTTAATAGGTCTGATTCATACCCCTACTGAAGCAAAACCTTATTTTCAAGTCTTACTTCTTTTTGCTGTGGCAGCTGAGTTCCAGTGGTGTGTTGAAGGAACCCAAACGCTTTTGTTATCAAGTTTAATCAGTGACATTCAATTTGTTGGGGGTTTTTCCCTTGTTGGCAGACTTGCCAGAAACAATTTTCAAGTGTTAAGTCATAGGGCTAATGTTAGCACTGGAGACCCAAGGGTGTGATACACCATACACTGTAATATATGAAAGAATCTAGAGAATGTAAGTACAAGTGTGAACTCCTATTTCTTGTTTTAAATCCCTAATGAATCTATAGTCCTCTCTTCTTTGTTCTTTTTTTCTCTGCACTTCTTCAGGCAATTAAGTTAGAGAGCATCTATAAGTATTTTATTAATGATAAATATTTAGCGTCTGATTTAACTTCTACAATTGTTATTGCCAACTGTCAGTACTGAACACATATCACAGCTATGGAATTTTCATTTTACTTTGGCTTTCTGATTTTTTGAGCCTTTCAATTATCTTCTTAAATTTAAGCAAGTGCTAGAGGGAACATTCTTTACACAAAGCTTCCTGGTGTCACTTCCCCTTAAACGACAGAAACACTGATGGTTTTCAGAGGGATAGGCAGCAGGGCTTGCCTTAACTTGGCTCAGTGAATGTCTATATGAGCTTTTTTACCACTACGTTTTCCAGTTGAAAACCTCTCAACTCATTTTGAACAGACAAATTGTACATTTTAAAGTAAAATCATGGCATGGAACTTAGTGACTTACACTGGGGAGCACTTGGTCACACATGGGAGAATCTGTAAAACTAAGCTGCCACGCTTCACGAAATTATTTTCAACCTTAAGCACTGCACAGAATTATTGTCCTCAAGAATCTGCATTTTAAAATCTTTGGTTTAATCATAAATACTTCCTGAAAATATTATAAAGCCTTCTAGGTGGTTTGAAGCTACTTTGGTTTAGTAATTCCCCAGAGTACTTTCAGGATCTGTATCAGGAGAGATGCTTTTCAAGAATTAATACGTGTTGTATTGAGCCTCTGTGATAAAAAAGCCCCACTCAGAAGGGGCATTTTAGCCCAAAGGTAGCCTTGGTTTGAGAGAAGATCCTCCTTTGTGTTGTGGAGAAGCAGAACATGCCATAAATTGCTGTGGTACTCATCTCCTTGCAAGATATAAATGTTACAAACCTTTACAGTAGCATCAGACTGGAGCAGGGGGGCACATGTCCATAATTCAGTTAAACCGAGAAATAGCTGAATCATTCTAACAAATCATTTTATGAGCTGTTCTTCTCTGTGTCTAAATATTTATGCATGAACTGGTAATCTGCTTTTCCCTTGTAGCTGGTGGTCAGAAAGAGCCTGATGAACCACCCCTGCTCTGCTGCCAGGCACAGGCAGTGGCACAAAATTCTGTTCTCCTCATTAGCTGTGCTGAACTCTTTTTTTGTATCCCACAGTTCTTGTTTATCCATAGTGAGTAGGCAATAGGCCTTTAGTTTGTCCAACTGGATGATTAATTCTTTCTTAATAAGCAAATATTTCTGTTTGGTACCTTAAAGCATAATTTTCAGCAGAGCCACGAGGACTAGAGCTATAGTTTGATATTTTTATGCAATTATTTTAATAGCTCAAAAAAGACAGAAGTTCATGCTTCTGTTTGTGCATTTTCAAGTCTCTCAATTAAAAATACTAATTACTTTTTCCATTACAGTAATGGATCGTACAGTAATTGAATCAAAAGGCATTTCATTTAACACAATTATGACTATATGAATCAAGACCAGAGAGGTTAAACATTAGCTTCACATGGTTGCTAGGGCTTCTAATGCACTAAAAATTTCTGTTGGTTTGGGAAATTTTTGTTTTATGTTAAGGGGGGTGAATATTAAAACCAGTAAGTTTAATATTATGAATTTTCTTAGTTCTGTCATTTTAGACCTTGTCAAGTTCTTATTCAGCTTGGAGAGATAATTTTTGAGAATCGGTCACTCCTTTGGATGAGTGGACACCGATATCCACAGCTGACACTATGAAATTGGAGTCTTGGTCCTTGGTTTTTCCTGGTTGCAGCTGGGTTGGCTGACAATGGTGGAGGTCCACTGCTATTAATTGTTTTAGTCAGGGGAAGACAGCCTCATTTCTTCCCCAAAAGCCCTGCAGAAGTGTGTGTCCCTGGTGAGTAAAACAATAAAGGCTAATATTTCATAGCCTGTAATGTAGTACAGGGGAGTAGATAACATATCACCTTTGTCCAGGGGAAAGAGGTCAGCATCTTAAGGGCTTCTTTCCTTTTAAAGGTGGCAAGATCTTGGGAGGAGAAGAACTCCCAGGCCAGGAGCACAGAATGGACTGACTGTGTCCATCCTGGCATGTGGGAGGGCACCACAGGATTAGATCTGTTTTGGGGAGGTTCTTTTGGTCTACCGCTGCTCTGGGCTCTTGAACCAAATTGGCATCAGCAGCAGATGAAACACAGGTGGTTTAAGTTCCTCCAAAATGTGTCTGTTCATGTCTTCTGAGACCTCTCCCTCGGGTGGTCTAAGGGTGGTGAGGGGGGACTGAGGGGATTCTCCTCAACCCAAAATCCTGTATGAACTGAAATGGTAATCTAGATGCACTGTATTTATATATATATAGTGTGCCTATGTATAGATAGACACATATATGTCTGTTTATAAATATGTATCTGTGTGTGCATGTATATATGTATATATATGTGTGTGTATATATATATGTGCCTGTGTATATATATCTCTTCAGACAACGAAGAACTTTTTGAACTCTCAGTTGCTAGCAGAAATTTTATGGCAGAAAGATTGCTTCTGAACTGCTTCCAATTCTTCCTTTAAAGTTTTCTGCATTTAAGCAGTTGTTCTTTTAGCTGAGCTGGATGGAAGCAAGTTAAGTGGCCTAGTGGGAAAAGCAGCACAGAACTGCAGCCCAGAACAGCAAGCAAAGGAAAACCCGTGTCAAGTGAGATCACAGGAGTGACAGCTTTATTCCTGCCTGGGTTTAGTGTACAACAGACCTCAGAAACTGGACAAAAGAGAGATAAGGACAGACAAGTGTATCAATTGTAGGCTTGGAAAATAGCTTCAAGGGTGTGCTCTATGCTTAACCAGAGCTTAAACTCTCCCTTGAACCAAAGCCCAGCGAAGACATGGGTGGTGTCTAATGACTGCTAATTTTTTAAGAGTTGCCCTTTGCTGTTATCCCTTAAGTGTTTTTGTGGACATGGAGCATGGAAACTGAAAAGCAACACTGCTTCCTGATTTCCTGCCTTTCTGTGAACTCAAGTACTATAACACAGGACTTACAGCAATCTGCATTTTTCTGGAAAAGACTGGAAAAGGACATAATTGTCTTCTGGCCCACAGCTAGTTATTGACACCAATCAGGAATAATTAGCCCTAAGCGTGGTACTCTTACTACTAAATTACAACCTTCTTGGCATGAGAAGGATACCTTGGCATTGTTGCACTAAGCAGCAAAGCAGTTGCAGTAAGAGCCTTTGCTGTGTGATTTTGGGTGTGTGACCTGTCCAAGTGTCACAACACCTGCCTGGTGCCCTGGTGCCTTGTTTACAAACTGTGTTTCACTCCACATGGCACAAATGGAAATTAGAAAAGAAATGTAGGAGATGTCAACGGCTCTAGAAGAAGAAAAAGTAGAGCCAACCTGTGTATTAATTGGCCTTCCTAAAAATTAACTTACATGCTTGGTGTTTGCTCTTCCCTGCACTGCTTTGGGACTCCATAAAGGGAAAGCTTGTCTGTGACAAAGAGTGACAGTCTTTAGTGACTGACGGGTGGGACTGGAGATGCAGAAATCATAGCCCTTCTTGGCCACAGACTCCTGCCTGGCTTCACTTTCTGTTGGAATCCATTCCATCCCTGTCAATAGCAATGGATCTCACTTAACTGCAGCAGTGTTAGAAGTTGGCTCCCTGATCCAAAGTGCCCACCTGGGTCCTCTCTATAGCCAACAGGGAGAGACTGGTGCATGCACAGAGTGATGACTCGTACTTGAAGACAGAATTGTTTTGGATTGTGGAGGTCCCTGCAAGCAACTCAGAGCAGACAAGTTTT
Source organism: Cyanoderma ruficeps (assembly GCA_008694505.1). Taxonomy (NCBI): domain Eukaryota; kingdom Metazoa; phylum Chordata; class Aves; order Passeriformes; family Timaliidae; genus Cyanoderma; species Cyanoderma ruficeps. Next base: position 1,989,507 of record VZDJ01000325.1, on the reverse strand, counting down.
ATATCATTGCAGTTAGGAGAGATGAATGTTTCTCATGGTCTTTCTGTGGACTTCAAAGCAGTTTAGAGCAGATATCTGCACTCTTTTCTCTGTTTTGGCAAGTTTCTATATCTGGGGAAGTGAGGTTCTTCTTATCACAGAAATTTACTGAGAATAAACTAAAGCAAAAATATAAATTGTTCAGCTAGCTTGTTTTGGTTCATAAAGCAAATATCAGAAAACATGAGGAACAGCCAGCTTTGCTGGTGTGCTGGTTATTGCTGAAGTGCTATAATGTATGTGAGAGCACAAGGAAGTGAGAAAACACAGCTGGTGAAGGCTGACAAAGACATGAACTCATAACAGACCCTACCAGGTTCCTCTTGTACACAGCATGCCCAAGACAGCCATGACACCGCAGAATGTCTATCCAAGCTGGTTGTGTTTTTTTCTTTTTTTTTTCTCAGTTCAGTATTAGTTTTCAGCCCCAGGCTAAGTTCCCCTGAACTTGCACTTGAAACTGTAATAATTTCACTCCCATTCCCCTTTTTTGGGTGCAAAATGGATTAAAGTCTCTGTAGAGCTTAGCACTAGAACAGCAGCTCTGCTAGGAAATCTGCAGAGGATTTAAAAGCTGGTTTTGAGCTTAGTGGTTAACAGTTGCTCACTTTGGGATCATTTCTCACAAATTCACCCTCATTAAATAAAGCCTTGTTCTTGTTGCTGGCTTTTCCAAGTTTTCCTCAAGCCAGTCATTCCATTATAAAGAACAAATTCTACCCAACTGTCAGATCTGAAAATAATGGCTAAATTCGAAAGGAGAGACCATGATGAAACTTTTCCTTAACCTGCTTAGTGATGGTTGTATTCCACAGAGCACTGAATTTAAGGGGATTTTCATTGATTTTTAAAGAACTTGGTCCTGTTTCTTATTCTTGTCCTATTCATATGCAGTACTGGCCTAGCTCAGAAGAGAATAATTCAAGTTTTTAATGTTATTTGTAGACAAAATGAGGGAATTTAATTAGATTAACATCCCAATGATACTTCTGTGATGGAACACGTCAAAATACAGACACGCAGAATTTTGCTGGCTCTATCTGGAAGGGAAGGAACATCTCTATCAAAGGACATATTAAATTGTAGTGCACAGAGAAAAGGCTGTGCTGAAATACTTCTGCGTGGATAGATAAGACATGAATACTCCAATTTTTAATTTTTTTTTCCTGGAAATCCGTAGTTGTATTTTACATCAAATCTGTAGTCAGTAAAGATTGCAATAGGAATTATGGGGAGGAAAAGAAGTATTTTTGCTTATTAGCAATGGGGAAGAAGGGTAAAATAGATTGATTTGGTCTTGGAATTGCTGTCCCATCTGGGGTACATTGAAAATCCAAAGGGCTTTTTAAATGGAACTGGAAGTCTCCATTTTGCAGTGGAGAAAATGAGAGCATGAGGCAGATTGGACAATAAGACATCACTCAAAGAAAACTGAGAAAAGAGGGAGTTTGAAAACTCCAGTGGATTTCTTAATTTTTTTTCCAAGCGAGATTGGAAATAAAGTAGATAGATTACTGGCTTGCAGGCTGATAATAAAACAGCCAAAGCAGATGGTACCAGTGATAAAGAAAAAGAGAAAGTTTATGCATAGCTCATTAACCACAGTTTGTAATTCGTTTGCAGATTTTTATGAGAAACTCTGCAACAAATAAAAGTCCAAGTTAAAAAATTAGGCAGAATTTAAGGAGGCTAAAATCAGCCCAATTAAGACAAATATATAATACACTGTTGACTTAGAAACTTAATTTTTACAGTAAATGTAAATATTTATCAGTTTCTTACAAGTCTCAATGGTAATAAAAAAAATTACTTGCTTGCTCTTTGATATATAAAATAAAACCTAATGGTTCTTTTAGAAAGTTTTCATGACTAAACTAAATGTGTGAACTTAAGGCAGAGTAATTTTATTTTACAGAATTTCAAAGCAGATTTATTTCCTTTGTTGTCATTTGTTCTTACATCAGTGTAATTCCCTTACACTTGAACATGTGTCCCCAAGGGCCTGTCTGGGGCTGTTTGTGACATAGAGAGGAAGGGATGCTGGAGCAGCTCCTTCTTGTGTCTCTGGGGTTCTTTTGGACTGGGAAAAATGGTGTTTTATGTTTCTTGTGAGTCAGTAGCTGATAGGGGTTGGTGCTTTGCTTCAGGGATTCCTTCTGCAGAAGTTCTGCAGTTGTCCTGCCTGAAGGAGCCAACAGGAAAGATGGAGTGTTGGCGGTTAGGATTTTTTTCTTTTTTTAAAAATCTTTCTCCCAGGGAATTTTCTCCCATTTGTTGCCTAAAAGATGGTAATGACAATACTTAAGACAAAAGATGTGGCTCAGAGGAGGAGGAGAGGGAAGGGTACAGCTGACTGCAGTCTCCTAGCTCAGGGGAAGTGAGAAATACTGGGAAGTGCAGAAATACTGCAAGATTTTGGCTGGGGGCTGGGAGACTGGGCTCAGCTCCTCACTCGCTCTTGCTCTCAGATTGGAGGGGAGATGGCCAGGCTTTGGCTGCTGAGAGAAGAATTTTCTTCCACTGTGAAGTTCTGTCTTTTACTTCTTCTCCTACTGTGGGTAAGAGTGGCCGCTGGACCTTTTCAACACCGATCTCACTCAAAAGGACCCTCGCCAACTACTCAGGTGCCTCAGAGGAAAACCCGGGACACTTTCCCCCTGTCCTCTGCGAGGGAGTGTCTGCCAGCTGTTTCTGGGAGCCTGCCTGCTGCTGCTGCCCAGCCTTTCTGCCACTGCTTTGAGTTTTTTGCTACACTTTAGCCCAACATCCTGTGTCCGCCAGGACCCCCCACTGCTTCTGCCTCTGCCACTGCTTGGGGTCTGCTCACCTCTGCCATTCCAGCCACTGCTCTGAGGTCCCTGCTACAGCTCATTCCACCATCTCGAGGGGCACTGAGACCGACTGCCCCATGGGTTTGTAAAGGAAGCCCCTTCCCCATCCCTTCCTCCCGCTGCGCCCGCCATTATCCATGGAGATGGGATCTGAGCCTGCCCCACAGCGCCCCCTGCAGCCGTGGGGGAATCATCACACCTGCCCTGCCCGGCCAGAAGCCACCAGCGCCCCTGCTGGCCGTGCCCAGAACTGCACCAAAGGGGAAAGTGCCGCAGCCGAGAGAGGCTGGGACTGGGTTTGTGTTCTGTGTGTTGGTGCTGCCATTGCTGCGGTTTGCTTTGTTATACATATACAGAATAGTAAAGAACTGTTATACCTTTTCCCATATCTTCGCCTGAGAGCCCCTTAATTTCAAAGTTGTAATAGTTTGGAGGGGAAGGAGATCATATTCTCCATTTCAAGGAAGGTTCTGACCTTCCTTGGGAAACATCTGTCGTTTAAACCAGGATGTAGAGAAAAATGTTTTGGAAGGGTCTAGTGTGCCAGGACAAGGAGTAATGGCTTCCCATTGCCAGAGGGCAGGAGTAGATGGTATATTGGGAAGGAATGCGAGCATGGTGAGGGGGTGCCACAGGGTGCCCAGAGCAGCTGTGGCTGCCCCTGAATCCCTGGAAGTGTCCAAGGTCAGACTGGATGGGGCTTGGAGCAGCCTGGGATTGGGGAAAGCGCCGCTGTCCATGAGAGGGGGGTGGAACAAGGTGAGCTTTAAGGTCCTTTCCAACCTAAACCATTCTGTGATTCTTTGAATTTGTAGAGATGTACAAAATAGGATAAAAGACTAAGACTGTTCCCCAAGGGGAGGGTTTTCATCATCCATTATCTTTGCTCAGCATAAATTCATCAAAAAATTCCCTTTCTATAGTAAAAATTCTAGTTTCTTTGCCAGAGGCTTCTCTCTTACACTGATCATGTGTCCTGTTGAAGAGTGTAGTTTTGTCTGCATTCTGTTTATCAGTTGCATCACTTTGGCGATACTTCCCAGAAGTTACTGCAGCCTCTGTTATTCTTGGCTGTGTGTCTAAAGGCCAAGTCAAACACTGTATGGTTTTCCTGCAGCTTGGGGATTTACATGCAGCTCACTCTGAAGCTGTGCAAATACCTGCCTTGGCAGTTCACATACTTCAGAGAGAAGCCTGATGGAAGTGAACTGCTCCGTGCTCAGCGTGGCAGCTTTCCAAAGACAGGGACTGGATATTAATTAAACTGAAGTAAGAGGTGAAGTGTGCTGGTGGGAACTGCTGGGATCTGGGAGCTGCTACCTTTCAGAGAAATGGGGTGGTATGTGGTGTTGGTTTGGAGCCCAGGGCTCCCTTCTGGGGGACTGTGCCTCCCACACAGCCCTGTCCCAGCTCCACAGTGGCCTGCACTGTGTATGCTTCTGTAAGGCCACTAAACAACTCCCTCAAAAGGGTTTTTGAATGAGCTTATGGATGTTCATACACCCTGGGTTAGACAAACAGGAGAAATACCCACAAGATATTCTCAAGAGGTCAAAACAACAGAAAAAACTTTACTGGAAACTTTAAAAAAAAAATCAGAGAACTTTTGCAAAAAGTTTAGTGCAACATTTAATCAGCATCAAACACTTCTCAAAGCATTAACTTGCCCCATCCAACTCAGCAAACTCTAAGCCCACTCAGTTTTAAGTTGTTAAAAACATTCCGAGAAGATGAAATTAGAAGAAAGAGAAAAAGACAAAAAAGATAAGCCAAAGATTTTAGCACCTAACACTGACTCTTTGGTTTTTGTCACCCAAAATTCACTGTGTGTGAGCTCAGTTTGGGTATGACCAAATGCTTATTTTGCTGAACACTTCACAAAAACCTTTGCTTCCGAAATTGCCCCATAATATTGTACCTGGTATGTCTGCTGGGGAGTAGGACTCTTCCTGCTCTATTCAAATGGATAAGAAAAGTTTGGATCTCAATTTAAAGGAAGAATTCTACTGTTGTTCTTGTCTGATTAATGCTGTACTTTGAGCTCCCTCCATGCAAATGTGTAAAGATATTAAAATCTTTGTGGTGGTACCAAAAAAATGAAGGGCTAGTGATAACCTACCCAGTTTAGTCTTATTTTAGAAGAAAACATTGGGACAGAATTTGTAACATATGCACTTTATGTGGAGAAGGGTTAATTTATGTGTCTGTGAGGAACAAGAAAGTGATGAGGGTACTTCTGGCTTGTTTTTCCAGTGCCTCTAATTGCTCTCAGAGTCCAAACTAAGGAGTTACAAAAATTAATTTGAATCAAGTACTTGATTGAAATGGGGGGAAAAATTCTATTTTAAATAGGTTAAATATGAATGTGTGGGAATTTGTGTCCAAATTGGTTGTTTTGAAGCTCTCAAACTCATAAGCAATGTCACAAAAGTATTGTAAAAATTATGTGACTATCATGCAGAACTCTGGGAGTAATAATTAAAATCTTCAACCCCCCCCAAAGCCAGGAATTTTTGTAGATTGAATTAAAAAAGCAAATTATTCACTACTTTGTTTTTTTCTTTTGGTGGAGACAAAGTTGTAATCCTCTGGTTATTTTCCTGTTGATAGTGTCCTCCATGGTAACGCGGTTTTTGGACAGGAGTGTATAAATTCCCAGTTTTCTGTGGCAAGGAATCTCACAATAGCTTGAAAATGGGGCAGTGCAGGGGAAGGCATCTTTCAGCTATCACCTGATAAACCTTTTTATATTTACCATCAAAATTATAGATTATTTAGTGCCATAAGTATATACTGTTGGCATTTTTAGCTGCTTTCTTGAAAAGCTGCTTTCTTGCTTTTTGAAAGCAGATCAGTGTAAAACACCTGCTGTATTTTGCATGAGAGCCTTTCTGATAAAAAATCAAATATTGATGTAATCCTTGATACAATCAGTGAGGACTGATAATTCCGTCAAATGCTCTCATAATTTTGCAGGAGAGAAAATATAATTTTCTCTTAATGAAACTTGTCAACAGTCAGTGAAATAGTTGTTTAATCAAGATGACACAAAATCATGTTCACAATTACCTTGATTAGAAGAGGTATCATTGTTCTCCCATAATTTATTTTTTCCTCAAAACCACTTTTAAATATTGAGTACCTACAGGATTTGTATCATATAGATTAAGTTCATTGGCATGTATGAAGTCAGATCACTGACTCTGTATTTCTTAAATGGGTACATCCCTCTGCAGAGATTAAAATAAAACTACTCTTTGGAAATGATCCTTTCTGGGCTGCTGTAATGATTTCTTTGTTGTTCTTCATCACACCTATGGATATCTTCCCATTTCTAATTACCAGGAGGTTTAGGTTCTGTGAAGAGTCATTCCCTCTCACTTTTTATTTTCTTCTTTTTTTTCCCTGAAGTTATATTAAGCCTCCAGCTCTTGAAGTTAACTTCAATTTATACTTTGGCTCCTATAATAGTGTTTGATAAAACATTGTCCAAAGATGTGTGCATTAATTGCTTAATTTTCCAACTAATGGATCGAAATTTGAACAAGTGTACTGGTTTTTAACCAAAGGGGGGAAGAGAAAAAGTAGGCACAGGGTAGCTGAAGTTGGCTTGTGGCAGGATTGAGAGCACTCACCTTTCCTTTTCCTTTCTAATTAGTCTCTGCAAGTCCCTGGGGGCTGAGGCCTTGGGAGGTGTTTAGAAAGGCAAAATGTGAGCAGCAAAACCTGAGGGATGGGAAAGGATCAAGCAGAAGATGCTCAGATCTAGAATAGGTTGAAAGTTACCTAATTGGAACTGATCAAATACCTTGAGTCCTTGGTGAGCGTGGCTGAAGCCCTCCTGAAGTGCCCTGAGTTACTAAAGGGGTTCCAGGAGCCCCTCTCATGACCCACAATATCTGCACCTTTCTTTTCTGACTTTATTTGTTGTTTTAGTAAAGTACAAGCCTACATGGCCTGGTAGCTATACTTCCAGGCAGGAAATGCTCATTCAAGCCTGAGTTATCTTAAATCTCATTGTCTCATACTACCCCATCTTTCTGGGTATTATTCATTATTAAATTTTAGCTTTGTCTTCCTTTCCCCCCACATTTTATGGGGTTAGGTCTACATGAAAAATTCCCATTGATGGTTTAGCAAGCGCTTGTCTCTGTTGTCGCTCACCCTTGTGGTAATCCTTGCTCAGGTGATTGCCAATTAAAGGTATTTTCTGAGCTTGCCAAAGCAGAAACACAAACCTCTGAGAACTTTCATACCTCATGGCTCCAGGAGAACTGAAGTCCTTCACGTTGCCATCTGCTTTCCACTTGTCAATTCTCATTGGAAACCACCAAGGCACATGTGTTTGCTTGCAGCTATTTTGAAGAGATTTGCATTTATCAGTGTAATCTAATTAGGTCCTTTTATTAGGGTTGAACATTTAAATGCTTGCAGAAATTGGATTAACAATTATCTTTTTTTTTTTATTCTAATGCATTGTAATAGGTATAATCTATTAGCAAAAACACTCCAGGTCATGTGTGTACTTCATCTCCTGGAGCAGCAAATGATGTAATTGCTGTTCTTTTCCTTTTGTGATGAATCCAACCGATAAAGAGTTCTTTGCTAGCAATTGCTTTTGAAAAATTGTATTTTTCTTTTCTGGTCAGAAATTTTCCATGAACAGTTCCATTTTATTGACTTTTTCCATTACATGAAGTATTTCCCCAGTGATTTCTCCAAACAATATTTAGCTTCTAATTATTTCATGCACAGCTGAGTGATTTCAATGGCATGTTTTCCATGTGCTGCCAGACTGTGCCAGCATGCCAAAGGGCTCAGGGTGCTCATCCTCTGCTTCAGCTAAAGTTAGCAGAGAGCAGGATGTATTGTGATGTTACATTCTCTGCAGCAAGACAGGAGGAAGGACCCTTATTGCTCCTAAAATGAATTAATTTCTCAAAATCTGTGGATTTTGGAGTTTTTCCTGTCTAAGTGAAAAAAGAAAAAAATAGATATTGATATATAAAACAAACATTCTTTATAGTTTGCATTCATTACCAGGATGTGATCCATAGGAAATCTGGTTAAAAAGGCCAATTATTAAAATTATTTTAGAAAACGGAAGAAACTGAGGAGGTAAAGAGCAACTGCTGAACTGGGTTAGTGTTCTTTTACTCTTAAATTATATTAAAATTTTGCATAATTTCAGTTTAGTGTTGCCATTTTTAACAAGGAAAAAATACCTTTAAATAATCTTTTAACAGATTAGGGGAAAAAAGTGTGTTTTTTTCGTAATTACCCAAACTTTGTTCATATCCATAGCCTATCAAGACAGCAACAGTACTTCTGATGTTTCTGTGACAAAAGCTGTATTGAACAATACAAAAAAGAAATAGATATTTCAGAATTACAGAGTGTTGTTCATCAGCTGAGTGTATTTGCAGTTACATTGGATCGGTCACAGAATAACACAATAGTTTTTTAATCATATTTAAAGCAAAAGACTTGGGTGATCAAAGTATCAAGAGCACTATAAGAGATCATTCCTCTCAGTTTATATTAAAAAATAAAAGCCCTGTTGAGCGTTTAGCTGACTTACAAAGGTTTGCATTGTTTTCCAGGTATATCTGTACAATTTTATTTTCTGCATGAAGAATATTGCAGTGCCTGTGTGACCAGAGAGTAAAAAATAAAAGACTATCAAAAAGTAGGTTATTAGGAAGGCAGGGGAGCACTGGTGAGATTGGGTTCAACAGGGTGTGCTCTTTGTCCATAGGTAATGCTGTCAAGCAGACCAAAATAACTGTTATCTTTGGGAGGAAATGAAATGATTCAAGGGTTGGATGAGCAGTGGTCAAGATATAGTATTACAATATTTCGGAAAGGATATGCCCTTTGCAATTTTGTTACTTTTTAAAATGTGCATTATACTTAAACTGGGTATTATGCAGAGCTCTGAGAAAGTTCAGTTCCCTATTTCAGTACCTACTTTTTTTTTGGTCTACATCTGTGTGAATATTTAACAGTGAATTTTCATTAACTGGAGACAGTTGGAAATAAAAAACTATTTACCATAATTTTTTTAAAAAATCTTGTTCCACTTCAGTGTTTGCAATTGATGAACTCTCATTTTTTCAAAATAATTTACCTTTCTATGAAATTCTGTAATCCTAAGGAGATGATTTTTTTTTTCCTACTAGAGTTCATCCTGTTTCCTTGCAATAGCAAAGATTCCAGTACCTCCAAAATATTCCTTAGAATATTTTCGAAGGATGACCTCTGAGTTTGCGTTATACTGTATTTAAGTAGCCCTCCTCTTAGGCCATGATAATTAATGAAAATAATTATTAGGAGAAATTTGAGAACTCAATTAAAGGACTCAATTCAGCCTTTGGTAAATTTGTATGTACGTGACAGTTCCTAATTAAGAAGGATTGTTTCTCTGTCTATTGCTTTACCACGTTTTTATGTTCTTGTGTTACATCTGATCTTTTTAGTTATAACAAAAATCCTGCAAGGCTCTGGGTAAGCAAATCTGTTTGGTTTTTAGTGACGTGCAGCTGAATAAATGTTACCTAGAGTAATTTTATATGTGTCTGACTATAAATATTTCCTTAAAAACATACATTTAATCTTTCCTTCCTCAGTTTAAGGGAATTGGAAGCCATATGTCCTGCTTACTTGGAAAATTACAGGTAGTAAAGGTTTCCTGTGGGGCAAAGACTCAACATGGACTTCTAAACTTGAAGTCTTGTTCCAGAGACCATGAGGAGGTTCTGGGTGGGGATTCTACCTGCAAAGCAGGGATGAGAGAGCAGGAGACCCAGTAATCAACCTCAAAATAGTTGTTGGAATTCAATGCTCTGTCCTAGTACTTTCCTATAGACTTCTCCAGGTGAGAACCCAAATCACAGCACAGCATTTTGGCACAGAGAGACTTCTGGGCTCTGAATCAGAACACATGGAGGTACTTGTGCTGGGACAGTGCCTGACGTGGTGTAGGTGCCTTCTGTCTAGTACTTAGGGGTTTTGGATCCTCCTTGTGAGAAAATTTTACAGTCTGGCTCTTAGAGTCTGTTATAAAATTGAGGTATCTCGTTTTCTTTGGATTTCACTCATTTGATACCATATGTGTTAAATCACTGAGCTCCCTTGCAGGTTTCTCAGAAGCTAAAGTGATTTCTTGGCCATATATCTGAGGTAAAAAAGTGTGGGGTTGTTTTTCACAATGGGGGATTGTTTGGAAATTAGTTTTAGTTAAACATCAGTGTTCAGTTGCAATACCTGACTGACAACATGAGATCTTTGAACACTGGAAATAGCCTGCAGAAAGAGCAAGGGGGTATTGTTTTTGAGCAAGTGTTTGTGATGCTGTTGCTGAAATACGTTTTTTTTTAATTTTAAAATATGCACTTTGAAAAGGCCTGCCAGAATGAGTAAACACTTAAGAAACTCAAACTATAAAGTTCACCCAAAGTGAATATTGAAGTAATGTGTGCTTGTTTGAAAGAAAACCAGTGAGAGGAGTCAACTTCACACAAATATCTTGCAATAGATTCCAAGTCAGAACTACAGTTTAATAGGAAAACTTACAATAAAGAGAAACACTGGCTTAAACTGACAAAGTCAGAATATGACCTGGCCCCCTGTTGCTCAGGGTGGTGGCAGCAGTCTGATAGCAGTGATGGATGTGGTCTTGTTGAAGTGGTGACCTTCTCTGGAGGTACAGTGGTGGTTACTGAGAGCCCTTGTCCTCTGGAAATCCAATGGTGGTATCAGTGGTGTCTCAAACCCCGGATTATATACTGGTGGGAATGTTTGTTTCCTCCCCCAGAGCAGGGCATTTCACATTAGGATGATGTAATTCTATGAGTCATGCTGGGGAGTCCTTGATGGCCCAAGGGTGGCTTGGGTAGCTGCTGCTTCCCCAGAGGGAGTTATCATGGTTGACTCATGAAGAAGATAAAGTACACTGCTCCACCCATTCTAACAGCTCATGTAAGTGGTAGTAAAACACATAGTTTTGGTTACAGCTTACATTGTAACCCAAGACATAAAGCAATCACAGCCTCACATCCCCGTACACAGTTAAAAATCTGATAGCAGAGGCTTATTAGATAATGGTGGAAGATGGTTGGGACCAAGATCCAGATAACAGGACTGGCAGTAAGATACATCTTTTTATTAATGAGAATAATAAGAGAATCACAGAATCATTGAGGCTGGAAAATCCCTCCCAGCCCACGGAGTCCCAGCTGTGCCCAATGCCAACCTTGTCCCCAGCCCAGAGCACTCAGTGCCACCTCCAGCCCTTCCCTGGACACCTCCAGCCATGGGCACTCCAAACCTCCCTGGGCAGCCCCTGCCAAGGCCTCAGCACCCTTTCCATGCACAAATTCCTGCTGCTGTCCAAGCTGAGCCTCCCCTGGCACAGCTTGAGGCCCTTTCCCCTTGTCCTGTCCCTGTTCCCTGGCAGCAGAGCCCGACTCCCCCTGGCTCTCCCCTCCTGTCAGGGACTTGTGCAGAGCCACAAGGTTCCCCCTGGGCCTCCTTTTCTCCAGGCTGAGCCCCTTTCCCAGCTCCCTCAGCCTCTCCTGGGGCTCCAGCCCCTTGCCCAGCTCCCTTCCCTGCCCTGGACACGCTCCAGCCCCTCCAGGGCTCTCTGGCCGGGAGGGCCCAGAACTGGACACGGCCCTCGAGGTCCCTCAGCAGGGCCAGCCCAGGGGACGGGCCCTGCCCTGGGCCTGTGGCCACCCCATGGCCGGCACAGCCCCGGGGCCATTGGCCTCGTGCCCCCCTGGGCACCCCTGGGCTCCTGTCCAGGCACTGGCACAGCACCCCCAGGGCCTTTCCCCACGGGCCCTTTCCAGCCCCTGTGCCTCTGGGCTGAGCCCAGAGCAGGACCTGGTACCTGGTCTGGCTGCATCAGTAGTTGCAGCTTACCCAAGAAATTAGGTTGGTTCTCCACCATGTGGAGACTTTTAATTAAATATGGATTTCCCTCTAGGAAGAGCAGTTTTTTAACAGCAAGTTGTAGTTCGGATGCATGAATGAGTGGCAAAATGGGCTTGTTTTAGACAGGACTTGACACAAAATGACTATAATTGTCTCTTTCAGAAACAAGGTAAAATTTGATTTATTAAAATTCAAACTGTTTTCTACAGGGAGAGTGTTTCTTGGCTTATATGACCTTTTGCAGTGTTGTTTTTCCACAGAAAGACAAAAATCTTCAAGAATCTATAATGAATATTCATCTCTTTAGGCATAGGATTCCCTTCTACTGTATTTGAAGGTGGTTTATTTTCTCTTCAGAAGTTCTGACTTAATTTTTTTTTTGCTTTTACTGCTTAGCTTCTTTCCAGAACTTTGTGCCACCAGTCCTTCTCTTAGCAGATCTTGGAAAGTTGGGTTTATTATGAGTTATTCTCTTTCATCTTTGTGTATTGAGACAACACCTATTCAAAAGCTCGGGTGTCTTTCTGAGGATCAGACTATAATTTTCCTTATGTCAGCTTCTGGGTTATTAGAAGCCATTCTGCCAATGACTTTAATAGTAGGAAGGAGTAGGCTGAAATCACGAGGTGTCCCTCTTTACAGTGGTGCTTTACACAGCATATGGTGGAGCAGCCATGTGGACTTTAGGATATAAGAAACTACTAACAATCACTATGTCACTGGAGAAAACAAAGCAATTAAATTAAGAGAAAAATAAATGTCATATATGTATTTGGAGGAAAGATTATATTGTTTTAGCAGATTCTTTTTCTTTGTGAGTTGTATTTTTTTTAGTTTTAAATGAGCTCTGTGCCACTTCTACACTTAGGCTTAGGTGCAATATTTAACTAAGCTCATGGTATCCTTAAATACTGGCAACTGCAAGGCAACACTTTACTTGCTTGCACAAGCAACTCATTGTCAAATGTATCTTTGTTTGGTTTTGTTTTCCTTTACTAGCAATCCCATTCCTGTTTTGGCTTCATTAAGCAGCATTATGCCTTGCTAACTTGCACTTCAGCCTAGGAACCACTGTGTTGGACATCATTACTTCCATGAATTCTGTGTCAACATCTGCAGCTTCAGAAACTTGTTCTAACAGGGCAGGAGCCCTTACTACCATAGCATGGTCATGTGCTGCCCTGTAAGTGAAGAGTATTTCTTCTCAGAAGGTGGGAAGGTCATTTCCCTTCTACCACCCTGCTGCAGTCCTGCTGAAAATGGATTCTCTGTACTGAAAATGGATTCTCTGTATTTAGTTATGGAACCTCCTCAAGTACCTCTGGGAAAACTATGGAGCAGATAAAATCTCTCAACAGTTGTATTTCTGCATCAGCATTAACAAGTGGTACAGAGAAGCCATTGTACATATCCGGTGTTAAAAGCAAAGCTGTTTTGTGGCTCAGGTAAGTATCACCAGAGATTTGGATTCCTTATTTCTGGGTTGTCACCTCATGGAGGCTGCTGGGGGTGCTGCACAGGGCCTTTGTGAGCAGGTGGCGTTTGCCCACCTGTCGTGCGATGTTACACATACCTGTTAATTGGTCCCTTGTCACAGGCTCTGAGTATGATCATGTGAGGGATTAATGTCCAAATGGGCACTGGGTGTGGATGGGTGACTCTGGAGGACCCTTCAGAGGTCAGCTGAGTACACACAACCATTTGTGTTGTGTTTCTGGGTACCAACCTCCTTTGCATACTAAAGAAAGCAGCCAAATGTAATTGCATAAATAAGTGAAGGCAGCAGCTTCCTGGAGTGCTTGAGGAAGTTGCTGCATCTGGCAATGCCTGCTGAGAGGGAAGGCTGAATAGTAATGAAGGAAATGGATTTGAAATGCTTCCTGATAGGGAATGTCTCTGAGTTAAATGCTGACAGCAGACACGTGCATGGAGTCACTTCTGACACTAAGGAGAGCTGCAGGCAGGCATCTGAGGCCAGAGTTGAGTCAATATTTCTCCTCATGTTGTCTGTGTGCGCTTGTCGCTGTTTATCCCGTTAACCCTTTGGCCAGATGATTGCAGAAATACTGTGTCCTGTCAATACCTGACAGCAGGCAGGCTTTGAATCATATATACACAGTTAGCTTTTGAACTGGTAGCCTCTCTGATTTATTTGCTGTCGCCTCAAGAGCTTCTGTCTGTTTTAAAATCATGCCTGAGTTATATTGCTACTGGGAGATGTATAATGGCTTACCTGTTCTGTGGCTCTGTGTTTTCTTTTACTTATGGCTTACCTTAATCGTTCAGCTTCACTAATGTGCAAGTCACCATTTTGGCTTCATTTACATTAAACTTGTGCCCATGTTATGAAATAAGGTGGAAATTTTCTGCTAAGCCAGATGCTAGGCAGAGTCAGCTGTACTTGTTTAGAATGAAACTGCAACCTCATTAAATCATAGCATTAATTTTCTTGCTGCCAGATACCACATGGAATGAAGAATCCATCATCTGCTTTTCAGCCACAGCCCTTGTATGGCTGATTTGTAAATGCTCAGGTGAAGTTCCAGAGCAAATGAACATTGGTGAGCACTTGCTAGAAATGTGAAATATTTCTCTTCACAACTCAGGCTCCATGATGGGACCACAAGTTAAACATCACTTGTTTTTTTTTGGTGTGGGATAGACTGAACACTGGAACTGTTTCAAGCCTAAGGAGATAAATAGTGAAATTAAGGTGAGGGAACTAGTTCAGCCAGAACCAAAAGTACCTAATCCCCTAACTGGAGTTGACATATTTAGTGCAGAAAAACAAAACACATGATTAAGGAGCAGTGCACATGAAAACTTTCTGTGGACTGGTGCTAAAGTTAAGAGCCTGAGAGATGAGAAATTCTGGTTTTCATCCCACTTCTTGAATTATGGAAACACTGAGCCCTTTTTGTAATGTTTACTGAACCTTCCAAAGGAGAAAAGGGATGGGGTACAGTCACTCTGACTTCCTGGGCTTTGAGACATAGAAAACAGCTACTGTTGGACTGAATTTTTTTAGCAGGAATAGCTGGGGTTTAAGTATGTTGTTTAACTGGGATCACGGGTGGGATCACAGATAGATTTCTGCGTTGCTGGGATCTTTTGGGGGCAAAATATAGGGGGGATTTGTGCCTCTTCTGTACTGTGTTCTGTAGGTATCTGAAAACCAAGACTCTATTTCAAATGTTGAAAATTTTAGGTGGTCCCATGTAGGAGAAGGGAATACTGGTGACCTCGTCCCTGATAAGTAACAGCTGTGTTAATTACCCAATACAGCCTCTCCCCTGATGAGTCACAGCTGTATCCAATAAAGATAAATGTGATAAAAGGGAGTGGGTTACCTTGTGTGGAGAGAATCATGAATGGAAGAAGGATGAAGAAGAATGATCCTGGGGAGAGAATGGCTGCTGTGAGGTCAGTCTGGGTATGCAGTCAGAGCCTGTTGTTGGAACCTCCAGTCACAGTCTAGCTGGGTAAAAGCTGCAGTCACAGTCTGCACACTGATCCCTGCAGTCAGAGTTCAGCAGGAAATAAGCAGCAGTCAGAGGCTGCAAGGGAAACCTACAGCAGGAGGTTGCTGCAGCCAGAGGCAGTGAATGGCCGGAGTCAGGATGGCTGAGCTGTAAAGAGGAATAAACCAGGACCCTTTTCATGCTGTGCTTAACAAGGTGTCTGTGTCTCAGCTCGTTTCTACCCTCTAACAAGAGAGCTGCTGCGGCATTCCCACATCTCTCATGGTACAGCTCTACTGAATAGCTGCTGATTCTGTGTGTCTATCAATGATTGCAACTGGTATTTTACCTGTAGCAATTTGATAGAAGGAGTCAATGTTGGGTAAGTGTCACTCTACATTTCCATGGGGTACTTGCAGTATTCTGGTCACTCAGGTCACAGGGCAGAAATAGGAAAAAAAATGCAGCGGAGGCTAAGGAAAATGTAACAGCTTCTACATGGGAAAAGCTAATCTGGATTGTCACCCTGGAAAAAACAGTGAGTAAGGGGAGAGGTGAAAATGGTCTAGAATGTTATTATGAGAGAAGAGGGAGGAGATGATTTATCTGAAGATGGTTTCTCACTGTTGCTTGGAGTTAACATATGTGGGCAACCTGGTAAAATTATCAAGCATACAGCTTAAAGCAAAAGAAACACCATCTTATTTTGGCATGTTGTAGTTGCATCATGTAATTCCTGTCCATGGGATATTTTAAGGCCTAAATATAAACATAAAAGGAGGTTAAACATACTCATGAGGTGCAGGTGAAACAGATGATTGTAGAGAACAAGTGTAGTTGAATATTAAGCACAGTGGTCTGTCCTTCCTATGTCTTCAGCTTCAGAAACTCTCACGCTACAGATTGCAGGGAACAGTAATTCAGTCCCTGTACTTGACTTTGTTTTCCCTGGGTGGTTACTGCTGGCTGATGTAGAGGTGGCAGCATGGCTTTACTCAGTGTGACAGGTCTCACTGGACCCATGTGGAAACGTACTGCTGCTTTAGGATCCTTCCACCTAAGCAGACAAACCCCAAGGTGAGGGAATGTAGAGTGCTGTGCTGTGTAATGGCTCTACAAGAAGCAATCTTCACGTCTGTTTAGAGAAATGTCTGTGAGATTGGTTTTGGCTCTGGGCACAGGAATCTGTTCTAACAGAAAGCAGGAATATCTTATAAACCCATGAAGTTTTATCTCTGCAGATGAAATGAGAATAATTTGGGGGAGCTTTTCTTGTGAGAAACAACTTGATAAAGCCACTTTTCCTTTCAGAGATGCATTTAGATGTGTCCAAAGAGGCACTTTGGCATTACAACTGATGCTCTTTAATGAAATCAAGTCCCACTTCTCAAGATGATTATTCTTCTTGGCCTTCAGATATGCACTCTTTGAGCAGGTTAGTTTTAATGTTTTGCACCTCTCTGGGCTTGGGCCACCAAATCACAGTAATTTTGAGTGGGGGTCTCGAGAGCTCTGCTGTGCTGTTTGATTTAAATTAAATGCATTAAAAGAATTATTCTTTCTTTCTAAAAAGAGAAAAGTCTTGATTTCAATAAATTGAGGAAGTGAATTGCCTGCAGCTGGCGATGGATTGTCATTGTAGTGATGATAGCAACATAATCATGGGGAGAACTGCAGACACCTCTCATCCTGTTGCAGTTTTTTCTCAATTTGATTGCTTCTTAATCTTTTGTATGACAAGTTGTAAAGACAATGATATTAAGACATAATTACAAGTCAATAGGATTATACATAACACTTCTGCCACAGTTTTCTGCCTACCAAAGCTAGTGGATTATTTCTCAGGTATCACCAAATCAGAAAATAACTGAGCTATACTGGCCAGTGAATAAATGTCCTCAAGTACCAAGCTGGACATGTTTGTTGCATGTATGAACTTGCTATTAGAAGCTCTGCATGAGATTAGATGTTTTTATATGGCAAACTCTCTCCTTCCAGTAAATTCCCAGTAATCTTATGATATAAACGAGTACTGGACTGTGTAAAGGACAAAATCATGTTCTGTTGGATAAGCTATTGACCATTTGTTAATTGTGTTGCCCTCTAAATTATTCAAGACTGTGCATGTCAGATAAAATTTCTCAGAATAAAATCTAATTTTAGATCTAAAAATAAGTGCTAATGTTGTAATGGAAATGTCTTAATGACAAGTTCCTTGGTTTTGTGTCTGGTTTTGTTTGCTTGTTGTGTCCTGCCCTGCACATTTCCAGAAGAAAGCACATTGTGCATTCTTTTTTCTGTCCTTTTAGAGAAGGCAGGAATCTCAACTCTTCTGTTGCGAACTCTTTGAAGTTAACTATTCTGTTTAAGTTTTCCAAAATAATACCAAATCAGTTTGGTGAGGTGAGGCACAAGCTTTCTGTGAGAGCATTTCAAATTTTTCATTATGCATTTTTATTTTATATGAAGAATATTGAGTATTTCACTTCAAGTTTCCTTTTTGTTCAAATCAAAGGAAAAAAGAAAAATATGAAATCCTTCAGCTTCTCATACAGCATGGAGGAGGATTTACATAAAAGATATGAATGCTGTAAATAAAACTAAATATTCCGCAACAATCAGTTTTTTAGTCAGAATTGAGAACATTCCACTGTTTTTGGTTGAACAAACACTTTTTAACTAAAGTTCTTTCTAGTGGTGACATCATTTTCAGTTTTCAGCTAACTCTAGAGATATTATAGATTCTTCTCTTTTTTTCCCCCTCTTCTTCTTAGGCAATAGAAATCATTACTGCCCAGGCCCAGTTTCATATGTCCAGTATAGGGAGGGTACTTGATGTACTCTTGTTTTCAGTAACTTTTTACTTTAGTGGTTAAGTGTAGGCTGGTTTGAAATCTCAAATGTGCCAAAGAGAAGTGCATGTTAAAACCCCACACTGCGTCTTCAATGCCATAGGTTGGCATGAAATGCCAATTTTACACATTAGGCTTTTGCATTGTTTTGCCTCTTTAAAAGCAGGAATGTCTTTTCACCAATTCAGCTTTCATAAAGTGTGTGTGTTTATGGAATTTCAGCCGCTTGTTTTATCAGTGTGGGTCTGCCCCTGTGTTACACAGTGCTAAAGACAAAGGATTGCTTTATCTCCCCTCTGTGGCAAAACAACCACACACTGCTCTGAAGGACCAGCATGACAGGTTTAAAGATATTGATCTGGGCTCGTTTTGTGCCAGGCATGTCAGGGTTTCCATACAAGAATTCTCAATAAATAGTAAGTTTGCTCACATACAACCACTGAAGAGTTTGCAGAGTCCTCATACTGCTGTAAAGTACATTTGGCCAGTTGGGAAATCCTGTCTGGGAGGGACTGCAGGTCTTGATGCACATATTCATTCTGTTGCTGATTCCTCCCTCTCCAAATGGTTCATCATCCTCAGTTATTTAATAGATAATCCTAAGTGTAGTTTAAATAATTGTGTCGTGGCTGTTGAAAGCTCACAGTGAGACAACCGCCACAGTGTGAGATTTTTATTGATCAGAGAGTATTGTTTGAAGCAGAAGGACTTGAGCTAAGAGGGTTCTTTGTAGCAGAACAAATTCTGAAGAGTTATCTCTCCTATAAAGGGAGTACTTACTTTAGAATCTGGTTCAAAGCATTTTTCATGTTGTCAGCAAAGCGTCTGTTGTATGAATTAATGATTTTGATGACTTTAGCTTTCAGAAGACATCAAAAACCAAAATATTGGATTTGGGAGCTCTATGCTTGAAATATATAGGATATTTTGCTTTAATTTTCAGATCAATTCTATATTTCTGAGTTGTATCTACTCTGGTACATGATTATAGTTAATATGTCTGAAAACTCCAGATTCAGCTGGGATTGTGTATGTGAAATTGTGCCAGGTTATCTGAGGTTTTTTGCTCTCCTTCCTCATACTAGGGCAGATTAAATTTTATGGTAGTCTTCACATTTCTCGTTTTTTATCTTGCTCTTTTAAGTGCAACCATTCTCACCTGCCTCCTTCAGTCCCATAAATGTCTTGTACTCCAGCCAGGACTTGTCTTGCCTTTTCCTTTAGAGGAAGCTCACACAATCTGTAGGAAAGTTTTTCCAGTGCCAGATTTCAGAAACAGATAGCAAAGCCTTCTTCAGGATGCTCCGGAATGTCCTGTGTCCCAGGATTTTAACGTGAAGGTCAGTGCAGAGCATCTTGGCCTTTCCCATTTAAGAGAACCAAACAGGTTCTAGAAGACAAGAGCTGGGCAACAATATTGGCTGCTTTTCCTCTGTCAGCCCTGGCTGGTTAGGAAAAAGAAAAGCTGTACACTGCAGGCCCCTGCTTTTCTAGTTCTGCGTATTTTGCAGTGAGGTGGCCAGCCCAACAAAAATAACACTAGAATAATCTGATTCCTTCCATTGTTGCTGTTTTCTGGAAACAAAGGTCTGTTTCCCCAGGCTCCCAGGGGCTTAGAGAGCCAGTCTTGTCTTGGAAGTGTTAACCCAATCTGCTTGCTTGAACCAACCACCAAAATATTACAACAGTCCCTTTGAAGTTCCTCTGTTTTTTGTGGGGGCACTGTATCTGCTGTCCTTTGGCACATCCCGCCTGCTGTCTTCTTTAGTGCCCCAGTGCACAGCAGGCAGGCATGGGAGCACCTCTCCCATCACCAAGATGTTGATAAGCTTGCTCTCAATGTGCTCTTAGCTGTAGGCAGGGAAAAAGAACAGTATCCTTAGCTTCCAGTTTACAGCTGGAAAAATTGAGTTTCAGCTGTTCCTTACAAGCCTGGTGCAACAAGCTGAACAGAGGACGTGAGGACTGCTTTGTATGCATAAGCCTAGAGGGTCTTGTTCACTGCAGCTGAAATTTGTGGTGAACAGATCTCTACAACACGAATTCTAATGTCATAGCAGCTTTACGCTGAGTGGTTTAATTTCATGCCAGCTTTAGATAAGAAATTTTTTTTTGTTTTGTTCCTGTGGTTATTCTAAAGCCTGTTGTTAAAAGTCAGCACTCAGGTTTATGCCCGTTGCAAGCCAGAAGCAGAAAACAATCCAGTCGTGTTGCAACAATGAGAAAGTTATCTTAATCTAAATTAGACAAGAAATAAGCACAATATTTGATGGGGACTCTGGTTATCTTTTCATGTCCTCCCAGTTTGTGCTTTTTGCTGTGACAGGAATTTATGTATGCGGTTTAGAACTGAAAAATAATATTTAACTCTTCAGGGTAATCCTTTCTGGAATCACACTCAGTAGAGAATTAATATTGTTACTGTTTCCCTTTCCTTCATCCATGTTAATATCTTAAAATAGGAACTACCATGGAAGTTTCCATCCAGCTAAGATAGTTGAACTGCAGCTGTGGTAATACCTGTCTAGAAATACATCTTTCTTTTTATTCACTCAGTCTTTATAAATTTCAGGAGTCCTATAGTTGTAAATAAAGACTATTTTGAACCAGTCTACACAGTGTCAAACACAATTTTTGCTGCCAAGGATACAAGGAGGTGAATATTTACATACATAATTTTCACAAAAGTGTCTTTCTTATGCATGGAAAGTTCATCCTTGTTCTTTTTTCTGAAGATTCCCACTGCAGCTTTTTCATCCTTGTGCTTAGTGCACCTGCCTGGTGCCCCATGAAGTCCGGAATAACTTGGAATGCAGAGCCAGGAGGAAATGTGGAGCTGTTTATCCACCAGTATGTGTTGTTTGCATATGTGTGAGCAAAGACAGGAGGCTCAGAAAACTAAGGAAAGCAACAGGACTTATTCTGAGCCATCTTTTGAGGCATAGTAGGGGAATTAAGAAATTTTTCCTCAGGGTCTAAGGTCTCTCCCCTCAATACAAGAGCCTGAGCATGTCTTAAAAAGACTGGAGAGTGTTGATGACAGGAGCAGGGAGGTTGGAGGAGATCAGGCAAAGCTGACTCTGTGCTCAGCTCTCTGAGGGAGCAGTGGCTGGCTCCTGGATTCCCCTGGGGGCCGGAGCACACCTTGCTGGGGATGGAGGACTGGCTGGTGAGGAGGGGGTAATGAAGGGACAGAGGAAATGAGCTCTGAGTCCCTAGGCCCTGGTGTGGCATTCTTCCTACCTTTCTTTCCCTGGTCACTGACACCCTCCTGGAACTTCTGGTGAACGTCAGCCCTCACTATTTGTTTGTTACTGTGCCAATGGGAGATAATCCAAAATTGCCTGTGGTATAAGGAATTTTGGGAGCTATCCTAAAACGCAGTCCTGTAGTTACCTACCCACTGAACAACTGTTTTAAGGCATGTCAGGGAGTGGGCTTGAAGTTTTCTTTCCACCTTGCCTGGAAGTTCAGAGGTCAGGACCCTCAAAGGTGGGGTTCCTGTCTTGGATACCAAAGACCATTAGTAAAGATTTGCTGCATGCTCCTGTTGAAAGGCTTGGGCCATGAGCTTTTTCTAGCCTAAGTTACCATTTGGAAAATAGGTGCTTTAGGATTTAGCTGGCATTTAATCCCAGAAACCTTTGTCATGTAAGAAATAGCATGCTGGATTTATGGGGGCGCTTTTGGTTCCCAACAGTGCTAATACAGTATTTTCACTTAAGTAAGATTTAATTGTAAATGCGAAGCTGCTCATTAGCAGTAGACTGCTGTTGTTGTAACAGAGTAAGTTGTCCAGCTGCATGAAATTGTTCTCCATTACTTGCTTTACTCTCTTAAAAGTTTCAGTTTGTCTCTATAACCCTAATTATAACTTTTATGTCTCTGGAAGCCATCCCTTCAAATAGCGGTTACCCTTACTCACGTCATGATTTGGAGATTAAAAGTCCAGTTCCTGTTGTAAGATACTAAGGACAGAAAATGGGGATCACAAATCACCTGTTCTCTCTTTCCTAGTATGTCCCTTTGATTTCTGCCCTTCTGATTTTTCCCTAAGTGTAAATCAAGTCAGCTTGGAACAGTGCTGCTGTTGATATTGTGCGTTTAATCTGATAATAAGGCACTTTCACTGTTAAGAAATTGAAATGATGTTCCTTCACCCAGCTCAAAGCCAAGCTGAAACACTCCAAGCCTTAAGCTGAGGTGCTGTGAAAAGTTGACCTTTAAAGCTTAAGCTGCAGGGAAAAACTGTTTCTAGGCAGGTCTTAAAGTAGATGGCTGGAGGCCAGAGACCTCCAGTTAAGAACACTAATCTTCCTTCTGCCCCACAGAGGATTTTTTCCATGGTCATGGCCTCTTGAAGTGACATAACCTGTTGTGCTTTGCAGTTCTCTTTCCTCACTGTGTCCAGTGTAAAACCATTCCTGAAGAAGTTTGGGAATGAGTGCAATTCTGTGGCAGTTATGGTGGCATTTTCAGGAATTTCCTGTAGCTTTCTCACTTTTGGAGCATGCTCTATATCCCAAATCCTGCTGGAAGTTTTAGTTTCAGCAGACTTAGTACTTTGATAAAGAAAATATTTAACTAATTTTTTTTCCTCACCCTTCAGGTGGGTGAGATGAATATAGAAAGTGCAAAAGTCCTTTGGAGGCTGAGCTGCTGGGAATACCCTGGCCTCTGGGAGAAAATCTGATGCCAAAGGCTGCCTGTACCAGGTGGGTGAAGGTAATCCCTGAGCATTCAATATTGGCAAAGGTAATCCCTGAGCATTCAGTATTGCTGGAGCTGCCACCCTTCCCCTCCTGCAACTGACTTGACTTTGGGTGCTTAGATCTGAGAATTGTTTGAGAGCTGAGCTTTGGGACAATTCTGACAATTACCATGCTGGAGGTATGGAATCTACCACCAAACTGTTCAGATTTAAGAATTTAAAATTTTATATTACAGTCTGAAAAATAAAGCTAAATTCCCAGGAATTTATTATTTTATTTTTATTGGCGTATTCTGCTTGTTTTCTTTCTCCTTGGGTTAAATGCCTTTTAGAAGGCTGGTTGTTGACAGATGACACCAGAGGTAAGGAATTGCTGTTTTTAAGGATTGTTGAGTTCTGCAGGGCAATTTGCATTAAGGTATTCAGGGAGTTAACACTGTAGATGCTATTGATTTAAAATTGGAGATACAGTGGAGACCTGCCATGCACTAACTCGTCCTGCTGGAGTTTTTCACACAGCATAGTCAGGAATGACAGCTGCCCTTTTCCTCCAAAAGCCTCTGAATCACAAGAAAGAGGAGACAGTGAGCAGTGAGCATTATGTGCTCTGCCCAACATCATTTTAGAGGCCTCTTACCTCTCCCACCCTGGTTTCTGTTTCCTGGCAGAAAGATGCTAATCTAGTCATCCCATGGTCTGAAACAGTTTCTTATCTCTGGTCATTCTAGTCACCCTTTCCATGCTTTTCCAATCCTGCTCTACTCCCTCAAGGTAAGAGGGTCAGAACCATAAGTACTGAATAATGGGAAATACTTCCTTTTCTAAGTTTTAAAACATGGATTCATTTTGCATTTTTGACTCTTGAGGTTTGACTCATATTGAACAGGCAGTTTCCAACACATCTTAGTTATAACCTTAAGATCTCATTCTCTTTGCTTTAAAGAACACATTTCAAAATAAATTCACGAGTTTTCTTGAAGAGTGGTTTGCTTTTAAGTTTAACTTTTTGGACTGTTGAATAGGATGCCAGTGCACCATTTCCTGCAGGTAGATGTTATTTACCTGTGGCATCTTTAAAGCAATCTTAGGAGAGAATATTTAGAGGAAATTCTCAAATTGGAATTTTTGATCTTTTGAATAACGTACCACAAATGGGAATAAGGACACAGAAGCCTGTTAGAGGAATATGTGAAATCTGATGTGCTGTCATTCTAAAATAAATCATTGATGTTGCCTACAGAAAACAACCCAGACCTGCAGGTTTATTTGGCAGCTCCATTGCTATCTGCCTATGCTTTTGTCATGCTAGAAATATGATTGCTTTTCTGCATAGATCCCACTATTCCATTGAACACTTCTGTCCATACTTCTTTTCCGTATGGACAACATCCTTTGTTTCTGTGTTCATTTTGACATAAGCAGGGGCTTTGTAATTGGCACTGTGGACTCAAGGAGCAGGTGCATTGCTGACAGGTGAGGCCTGACCTGGAGCACTTGTGTGGGGAGGGAAGAGGAAGAACAGAGAGGGAAGAGCTTGGATCAGGCAAAAAATGAGAGCAGGAATGTTTGTGTTGGCCACGTTCAGATGCTGTGGGAGGGTCCCGGCTGGTCCAGTGACAGATTTCAGAAACAGGTTCAGAAACCTCTTCCCAGGAGCTTCCCAGAGCTGCTCTTGTGCTTTGTGTGCAGTGACCCGAACAGAGCCTGGCCACCCTCTTCTCTGTTTGTTGATTTGTAATGGGAACTCTGTGCAATCCCCTTAAAGCCAGGGTGTTGGAAGAAACAGAAAAAGAACAAAGGCCAGGTGCAGTCAGATGAACTATTAGGATATGCTGGAGGAAATAAATGCTGATGTCTGGCCCATAAAATCTCAGCGAACAGCTCTCTATCCGTAATTTCCAAAAAGTGAGCTGAGCAGAATTTGGAACTGTTTGGCTACAGACAGTGATGCAGACGACCTAGAGGTAATTGGATACTCTTCCTGTTAGGAAATGCAGATTGTGTTTTGCTCTGTGCAACGGTCCAGCCAGTGACCCTTTTGGGTTTGCTTTGCTTTTCTAACAGCAGACCTGGACCAGTGGGAGCTCAGCAGAAGGATACAGCCGCAGAGAACAGCATTGCCCATGGCTTAAAATCTGTTCAGGGGAAATAATGTCCAAAGAAAAACAATCAAAGAACTTTATATTGCTTAGGTCCATTAGGGCTAATTAGTAGAACTGGATGATAAAGTTTTGAAAGCCATGTTAGCCCATAGCTAATATTTGACAGCTGGCACAGGGAATATGGCAGGAGCTGTTTTCCTTTTCTGTAAGGGGAGAGAGTCCATAAAGTTGTAGTGTTTAGTAAGAAACTACATAAATTGTTTGTTGCCTACTCTTATAAGTAAAAAAAATCTCGGCATTATCTGATCTCTGAGGAGAAGAGCATTGATAAATGAAGATTGTCTGGACAGTTGCAATTTTGTTTAAACTCCTTGCAATGAGCAGGTGTTTGGACAGCTGAGAATTTTCATCTGAGCTTTCCTGAGGGGACTTTGTAGCCCAGTGTATGTTGCAAATCTGTGGGGATGTATTTACATCACAGCTTGAGGTTTTTTCACCTTTCTTTGTGCATATCAAAAGGATGATAAAACAAAAACTAAAACTTGTGTTTAGTTTAAAACTTCCCCTTTATATGTTGCACATTTGTTTTTTAGAAACAATCTCACTGCTTTCTGAATGTGACTTGTGCTAATCTATTTTTGTAGGAAGATGTACTTCCAATGTTTCTGCAACACAGAGTGCACCAGCACAGTGGTAAAATAAGCTTGTAGAGGTTAAATTCTTTATGAGAAAAACACTTAAGGTAAGAAGGGCATATAAGTGGGGCTTCATTATGCTCCTTTCCACTCTGCACAGCCAAGGCCCAGTGAGAGGTGAGTGGGAGTTTTAGCTGGTCCTTGCAGCAGCAGCCCCTGTGTGAGTTATGGGCTCTGCAGTTGTGAGCACCCACCTTGCTTGGAGCTTCACCTGCTCACTCTGAGAAGAGTCTGGAGCTCCTGCCTCCTATCTGAGGAACTGCAGATAAATGTCTTGAAGCCTGTTCTGAGCTGTAGCTTTCTGCTTTCTTGCAGAGTTGCTGTGGAACTGCTGGAAGCAGGGAGCTGTAACAGCCTCAGCAAAAGCGGTGGGGCAGCACCTCTGTCTATTGAGATCCCAGATGTATCTGAGAGTATCACACCAACATCACAAACTGGCATCCTAACGTGTCTCTAAACAACAGATACAGAATGGAACCCACAGATTACTGACTCTGTGCATTTGAATCACCGAAGTATTTGTTCAAATCAGTTAATGCAGCAGGCAACACTTAAAAATAACAGGAGCACAAAACTGGAAGAAGCAGCTTCCCCCAAGTCTCTGACATGGCACTTAGTGCATCCCTGACCTGATTTCTGTGCCACCACTGGCCTGGCCACTCAGTCACACCTGCATTTACAGCAATGAACTTGTACAAGTTACACAATTCACAAATGTGCGCATCACACCATTTCCTAGAAATATTAGAGGAATAAGATAACCCTTAATTCATTTTTTAGGAAGGTGACGGTTGAAATCAGACATTATGATTTGTGTAGCACAGCATTTTTAATTCCAGTGATCTTGGGGCTCCTGAGTACTAACAACTAAGGTCAGGAGGATGTCTTGGGCGTGCTTGTATTTCTAGAATCATTTAGGTTGGAAGAGACCTTTTAGATCATTCAGTCCAACTGGTTCCTGGTGCTTTTCATGATGCTTCAGTTGGCTGAGCAATAAGCTGAGTGATAGCTGCTTTCTGAATAGGGGGTGAATGGAAAAACAGGAACTGTGTCTGTGTCTGCTTCAAGGAGCGGGCATGCTAAAGATCCCAGTTCCTCTCATCATTGTTTGAGCTCCTTCAGCTATGCT
Source organism: Cyanoderma ruficeps (assembly GCA_008694505.1). Classification (NCBI taxonomy): domain Eukaryota; kingdom Metazoa; phylum Chordata; class Aves; order Passeriformes; family Timaliidae; genus Cyanoderma; species Cyanoderma ruficeps. The sequence goes on along the minus strand of VZDJ01000325.1, from coordinate 1,962,750 downwards.
CATATCCAAGTAGGAGAGTCAAGCCTTGATGTGCTTACAAGGGAGAGCAGTGCTTCCACAAGAGGGAAAGAGCTTGCACTGCTGCTTGAAGGGCGAGTGGGACTCCAAAATCTATATTTGGTTGACCTTCCAGATACAGGTCTTCTTCCAGTGCCATGTGGGGCAGGAAAGACTTGTGTCTGTCATGCCATCAATTCCTCTAACATCAACACCAGCCAGCTTTTTCCATGAAGCTCTCCATGTGGGTAAAAATGAGATGAGCAGAAAGGGATGTTTTATACCCCCCTTAATAGTCAGATTAAAAGGGAAAATTATCTGCAGGGATTAGTCTCGTCACACTCTGGAAGGACTGGTATTTTATGGGGTAGACGCAGTGCTTAAAGGTGCCCTATTAATGAATGCTCTGTGTATTAGACAGCAAATGGAATAGAACTGTTCTGTCACTGATAAGACAATCATTTGGAAATATGAATAATACAGAGAGAGAGAGGTATTTTTAAAGTCAGGTCCACCAGGCACCACAAGAAGTATCTCTTTTTGTATATGACTGTGCTTCCTTTCACACAGTCACCCATAACATTTACCTTTTACTTTTCTTTCTACGTTTTCTTTCTGTACAGTACTCCATTTCTCCCAGCATATTTTGAAAGCACAACTTCTTAATTTAATGAAATTAAATGTCCCATCCTCCATGCTCACCATTTTTTTCTGTCCCAGGTTGCAATGTTTCATTTCATGGGAAATAAAGTATGTGTCTGTTGTGATTGGGTCCAGTCAGGTGTTTCTAGACCACCTTAAGATAAATTTTGAGTTGTGCCAAATAGAAAGTTCATGCAAAATTGTTCAGTTCGGGTCCATTTTGCCAGCACCTTTTCCTTCCTTCTTAAATTGTTTAAATCCATTAAATGTTCTAGAGGTCTAAAGATTAAAATATCTTACTATAGGCTAGAGATGTAAAGGCTTAAAGCAAAGCCTCTCCAAGTTTATGAGCATAGCAAGAAGTTAATTAAAGTCAAGCAAGAAAATTCAAATGCTAAGAAAAAAATCCACATTATGAAGGATTTTTTAACTGTGAGTTTCTATGAGTAAGGTTGGACAGGTCTAAGTTAAAGCTTTTACCTTACCCTTCAAAGCAGGTGTTTTGTGATCACAGAAATGATGTGACATTGCAACACACCACGACCCATCTTTGCCTCAGAGTCTGAATCTGAGCCCCACTCAGAAGGTTTTACTGCCTGTGCAGTCCATGGTGCTGGAAAGGGTAGTTTGTGCCAGTTCAAGGCTTTTGTTCAGGCAGAAGTGTTCTGGCACACCTATTTCGATGTAGCTTTATTTCTGTCTATAATGTCTGTTTTATGTCTTCTGCCTGTCCAAGTAGTTTTATTTCACTCCTGATGCCTGCAGAAAGAGGGGTACTCTGAATTCCCAGAAAGATGGCCGAGAATATGTAAAGCTGGTGTGATACATCCCCAGTGTGACATATACAGCTCTCAGTTTAATGAGGTTATGTACTGTAAAAGCAGTTTTCAAGAGGAAAAACCTGGAAATTCTAACAGTAAATGTAAATATTCATTTTAATGTTTAATCATTCAGTGAAGTTATTAGTGCTAATTAACCATATACCCACATAAGTAGGGAGTGATTTGAGGCCTCTTGGCAATCCCAAATTGAAGTGTGAGCAATTTGCAGAGCCAAAGCCTGGATGTGCAGAGTACAAGGTTTGCTGTGGGCTGTGTGTGGATCCCAGGTGCTGGAACACTACAAACTCTTTATATGCATCACAGGGAATCAAAACGGGTATAAGGCATCTGTTGTAATCCTAACTGCAAATGCGCTGATGTCATAATTTAGTACCTGGGAACTCGTGTGTGGTCATCTGGGAACTGCTGATCTTCATGGCAAAACTCTCTCAGAGAGGTCTTTTATCACTGATGCACAGAACCCCCATCCTAAATCATGGAACTGTAGGATTATCTGTGGACAACTGGGAGAGGGGACTCTGCAAACCTGAGACACTTTTGAGAGAACATGTGGTTTTATTGTAAGGGTTGTGGGTAAAAGGGCCTTGCCTTCTGTTGATCGCTGAGGCTGGGAGTGTCCCAATTTCAGGGACAGAAAGATGAGGCCACCAGCAGCAGTCAAGGGAACAAACTCTTTAATTCAAAAATCTGACTCCATTTATACACATTTGTACAAAGGTCAAGAGATTGGCTGCACAGGTCACCACCTCTCTAACCTGGATGGTGGACATCACCATCAATCAATTCTTCTCTCAGAGGAGAAATATGTAAACATTTTAGAAATACACATTGTTTGCATGAAGCTGCGTGAGAATCTACAGCACAAAGGCAGAAAATTCAGGGCGACAGCCTTCAGCCACCAGCCTCGGCTGAAGGGAAGTCCCAAAGAGAGAGAGAGAGTAGGGGTAAGCCAGGTAAGGTAAGAGCAGTGAGGTCAGAGGTAAGAGGTGGGCCAGGAAAGAGAGGTAAAGTAAGAGAGCGAGAACTTTGTTACAATACTTTATATCTTTTTATGTGTTGAATATTCTAATTTACATTGACCAACCCCCGTGTATACAAACTTTGCACACAGCCTATGAGAACTGCTATATCACCATACCACTCTGTATTCTAAACTCTAAAGGCTGTCTTCTTATCTATCTTTTCCCTGATACCTTGGCAGGGTGGGGCTACACCCTTGGGTCCCTTAGTGTCCCATTGTTTGTTACAATCACCGTCTTCTTGCCTGCTGTGATCACATCTCAAAGCCAGCTTTCATTTCTATTTCACTCACAGGTTTTATATTCTCAGTATCTCTTGCCAGGCAATCATATTTGTTTTTCCTGTCCCATCTTTCCCAACATGGAATCATATAAATTTTAACTTCTTCATCATTGGTTGGGATGAAATTCTTCTAGGGACAAGAGTGTAACATTCAGTTCAGAAACCTTCCCCCAAAGTTTACAATAGATCTCAAAGTACTGTTTCTATGTTTTTATCATTTTTAGGACCAGCACCTAGAAAGGTATCAAAAAAAGGAGCACAGTTTGAAAAAGGCAGTAAGTCTGGAAACATATTCAATGCAACTTCAAATCTATTGTGGCTTGTCCTGAAGGACATTAGAGTGTCTGTGGGCTGGCCCAGCAGCTGGATTGCAGTGAACTGTCATCCCTGATGTCAAACAGGTTTGAAAGGGGGACAGGCCACATTTGAAATCTTCCCAAGCAGAGGTAACTAAACTCTAACCTGCTTCTGAGCAGTTCCAGCCTGTATGAAAACTATTATGCTGCTTAAAGGCAGAGTCAGACTGGTGAATTCCAGATCCTGATTCCAGGTTTCATGTTTGACTCTGCAGTGGTGCTGCCTTCAGACGCACCTGAGTAGTTGGAATCAGGAAGCTTTTAGGAAAATTTAGGAAATTGCTTGATCACCTCTCACCTTGTGAATGACTTGAACTGAAATGGGCTAATAGAAAATAGGTGAGCTTGACGTTGCTACTCTTTTCTTCCCCCTTGTCTTTACCCTGAAAGAGCAGCCAGTCTAAAGTGTTCAGGGAGGCACTGTCTGGGAAGGCACTTCCCTGTGCTGCTAATTTCATCTCCCAGCTGAGACAGTGTGACATCGTTTGAGCAAAATCAGCCAGGAGATTGTGAGTCACTCAGACCCTCCCAGTGCTGCAGCAGGCAGAGTTAGACTCAGTTTATGATGGACAAGATTATCTTCTACAGAATTGCTGCCTGCCCAGTTGTTCTTGTCCCTGTATTTGCATTGTGACTTACCCCTGTCCCAAGAGTTGTTCTCCTCCCTTATCCTTACTTGAGTGATTTTCAGGCTCTTGGAGTGATTCATGGTTTAAATCATGCCGGGAACAGCAGTGGTCTGCTGAGTCACTGCCAGCACTGAATTAGGTTTAATATGCAAATACACATCATGGCATGCACTGATGCAGTGAATACACACATACTTGCCCCAAAGTTTCTTCTCTTGGATGAAGCTGTAGAGTTTGTCCTCTAAATACTGTTTCAAAATCTTGGAGCTGTGCTAGACTAGAAACAATTGGGAGTTGTTGCTTTATCCAGAAAGGCCTTTTGTGTGTTGCCAGGATTTACCAGCTTAATGGGATTTTGTACAGAGCAGTGGGGAAAGAGGGAAGCTGCTGTGGCCATAATAACTAATAATAAAGAGCATCAATGCAGTGTTTTGGTGCTTTGGGGCTGACTGGCTTGGGAAGCACTAGACAATTCTCTTTTACCTCATTAAAGTTCTTCTCAATTAACTTTTAAAATAAGCAGTGGTTTATAAATGTCAATTGCCCATCTTTAATTTGCAGTTAATAGTGGAAAGTTATTGCCTCTGATTAAGATTGGTTGTAATGAAAACAAGCCTGTGCTTAACTTCCTACTGAGTGACCAGTTTTACTGTCTTAGATGTTGTCATTTTGCAGACCTCTAAAGATTCAGGTTCTGCACATGTGGTTTTATAAGCCACAAAACCATCTTGCAATTGAGTTTAAAATTGATTGAAACAGAATTAGAAGATGGAGGAGGAGGGAAAATAATGTCCAGAGACTGTGTGAAAAGACAGTGAAAAGAAAACTTCTGCCTTAGGAAATATCAGATTGAAAATGATTTGGTATTTAAATAGAAAAGGGTGGGGGGGGGGGTGGAATGTTTGTGTGTAAAATAACTTAAAATCCTGGTACGTATACTGTCTCAGAGGAGCATGGTATAGGATGTAGAGACGTGAAAAACTTAGCAGTATATTTCTAATTCTAAATAAGAATGCAACCCTTCTCATTGTGCTTCTTGATAAAGAAGATGCTGGAGCCTTCCAATAAAATCCCAAGTTTTTTAATTGAACAGAATATAGGAGTAGATGGCATGATTAGTCTTTCTCTACTTTTCCACTGTGATGTTGATTTTGAGCATTTGAATCTATTTTTAAAGACAGGTTTCCTGGGGCCCTAAAATGCCAATCAGGGATGACCTGTGTATATAAACCATAGATTATTGGGAAGGGATTAAATTCCTGGCAGAAAGAAGCAAGAAAACTGGCCTTAAGATGTAGTAGAGACTAAATCCTTGGCATTTCAATCCTGTATGGCTGTAGTTTGAAATTTGATGTAAGGGGAGGTTGATATGTGAGGTAGTTCCACTGCTGAGCCCAGCCTCAAGCAGCCCAGGACAAATACCTTCCAAAGGAGGTACAAACTGTGCCAGGATTGCCAGGGATTGATGTGCTTGGTGTCAGATGTTGAGAGAGAACATGTAGTACAATTACTGGGGGGAGCAGGTGCTCCACTGAGCATTTATGTTTTTTCCTGTAGAACACAAAAGGCACATTGGCAATGAGTGTTACCCTTGTGGCTGATCCCGAAATTCCAGGCTGCATCCCCTGCAACATCAGCCTGGCAAACCGAGCCTTCTCTCGGATTTCTGCACAGTATAAATGGATTTGATGGGCTGATCTGAGGCTGTTTCATGTACCTCAGGTTTTAGATCATTATAAGGCTGCTTTTTCAGGTTCTCTGATTCCTTGCAGCTGCCATGGTATTTCTCACCCCTGCCAGAGCTTTGTTCCTGCCTCTAAAGTTGTCAAACTGACTACACAGGCAGTCAGACCCCATCCATTCATGATGAAATTTTAAATTATTTATTGCTAATCTCTCGCTGAAAATCAGGCTTCTTGTGTCTGTGTGGAGGAGAATGAAAATTGACACTTTACTGATTGCTGAAGAAGGCTTGAAATACGGACAGGAATTGCTCTTAGTTATGTACAGAAGAAGATGATGCAATATAGACTTAATATTCCCTTTTTCCCTCCTAACCAGTGCCATTTCCGTGGTCTCTGGCCCTCTCACATTCCTGCCTCACTGCTGCTACCACTGTGCTTCTCTGAGGTGTCTCCACATGAGAAACATAATTAATTATACACAACATAAACATACTCGTCACGTACAGTCAGAGTAATGGGAATTCTCTGCGCAGAGGAGGTGGCAATGTGGGAAAAGGACTGTCCTGCATTTTAAGAGCCACAGAACAAATTAGTAAAGGAAAATTTTCCTGTAGTACTTCAGAAGGTATTTAACAGTAAGGAAATGACTTAAAAAAAATCTCATTTTAAATCAAATGGGATTAGATGATAGTATCTGTTCAATTTGGTGGTATGAAGCAGATATGAAATAATAAATACCAATTACATATGTGTTGAATTTTTTAGCTGTAACAGCACTCCATAGGTGTGAAACAGTGGCCATCCATGCCACGGGATGCTGAGGAAATTTGGGAAGCTGCTTCCTGTCCCAGTCCTGCTGAGAGCAGACACTGTTTTATTCCTCTTTAGTCATGCAGGCACATATAGAAATTAAATGGCTGATTTGTGTGAGGGCCGCATTACTAAGTATGTAAATTCATGCACTTACCTGAGTGTAACCTGCTTGAAGTCCTTAAGTCACACAACTTGTACACGATTGCACAGATCATAAAGGATGGATGATAATCTCTCAAAACTCTTGCATGTTACGGCTGTACCTGGTCTTTGTGGGTAGTGCAGAGGCTGAGAGCTTTTATGGAATGTTTCTTTATCCTGCAAAACAGACCCTGGGCTGATTCACTCTGGGATGGGACTGCTGCCTCCATCCTGTTTATGACCTGTCAATTATTGCTTTGTTTCCAGGAATCAAAGAATTTACAACTGGAAGACAATACTACAGGGTTCTGAATAATCCAAGGATATGTCTGGAAGCTAGGTTTTTACTTTTTTTGAAGTTCACTAGTATTTTTAATTAAACACTGAAGTGTAGGAAAGTACAAAATCTGAAAACTGCACGCCGGGACTTTAACAAATCACATGAACTTCTTCTGCCTGTTGAGATTTCCTGTGAGCTGAGCCTGATTTGTCTCTGGCTTCTGCTGATTGGAATCCTCCAGATGCCCCCCGAGGCTGGAAGTCTTTGTGGGCAGCAGCTGAGGTGACAGAAATCCCTCTTCCAAGAGGTCACTGCGTCCCAAGTGATCCGTTCTTTTGGGAGAAATTATGTCAGAAGTTCCTGTCAGATGGTCCTGCCTTGAGGCTGCCACATAATCTGTCTTCCTTCGGTTTTCTGTCACCATCCTTATCCCTTGGATGTGAGTTAAGGTTGTTTCCATGTCTAGCAGAACCATTTCAGCTTATTCCATTTTATTCCTTTGCTGCAGGTGAAGTACAGGGAGGCCCAAAGCCTCACCGTGGTGTTACAGAGCCTGGATTCAAAGGCTGCCTCAGAAAGCTGCATAATTTCACTGCCTTGGGCCAATTTTTCTGGCTTCACCCTTGAGATGTTCCAGTTGTTTCCAGTGGACCTAGAGGTGAGCTCAGAGTGGTTGCCTGGGGGAGATTTTTGTCACAGGGCTGCCAGTGGAGGACTCACTGTGTGTGAAGGCTGGAGAATCCATAAAGGTGACACCTGCCAGGAATTCAGAATGTCAGACGGGGGAATGAGAGAAGTGGAGAGGCACACTGCTGCTTTTCTTCCCAGGGTGCCAATTGTAGGGTATAGCCAGTTTTATATTTTCCATTTAACACAAATGAATATTTCAGCCTCTTTCAAGCTTCCTATTAAAATAAATTTTATAGGCTTCTTTATTCATTTCTTTATGGAATTCAAGATATTCTGACCTTGTCATAAGATCATTTCTTCTTTTAAATCTGGGGTTTTTTTAATACAGAAAGAAAGTGATTCTCTAAATGACAAGGTCAATGCAAGTCCTGCTTAAGACACATGGGAGCATGAATATTTCTCAAAGGAGTGGCTTACAAAGAGATATTTTCAATAAGTACAGTCAAAGGATTTAAAAGAGCACAGAGAAAGAAGAAAATGCAAAGTACATTCTGTGTTAAGTGTTTTTAAATTCATATAATAAGTACAAAGGAAAAGCACATTAAATCATCTCCTAATGGGTGTTATGCATCTTTGGTTGGAAGGTTAAAAGTGACCTTCACCTGCAGCTTTGGATCTGGGGTGCCCTGTAAGGGACAGACTGCCTTAAACCAGGTGAGATTGGTGGCCTTTTTGTGACAGGCTGTCTAGAGGGTCACGGTTTATTCTTGTGTAAGAGTCTCCCTGTGAAGGGGCTGGAGGTAATTCCTCAGCAGCTCCTGGGATTAGGGGCAGAACAATGTACTGAGATCTCCAAGTGAAAGTACGGCAACAACAAATAGTGTCTGACAATTCTGTTGTGAATGTGGGAGAGTGATTGAGAAGTGTGCAAACAGCACTTGATTCTGCCTTAAAGTGTAATAGCTTTAAGGAAAATATCGGGAATTGGTTTATTTTTTTCTTGAGTTAGTTTTTCTTATCTTTAACAGTTTCCAGCGAACTGAGGGGGCAGCTCTGAAATTGTGTTGTAGTCTAGATCTAAGAAATACAGTATTCAAACTAGAAACTGATTTTAAAGTACAATTAAAAAGATGAAAATATAGATATTGTCGGATCTAAGACTGAGCAGAAATTACTGCAATTTGTAATTGCTTGTGGAGGAGGACTTGGGAGCTTGCAGTTGACGTCAACAGCAAAACCCCAGAGAGTTTGGAAAGAATCACAATTAACCTTTTTCAAAGTAATTTGAATATTGAAGGCAGAGGAAGTTATCTGGCCTAGACTGAAGTTACAAGAATTTCAGAAGCTTTTTCTGCCTCTGGTTCCTTTTCCTACAGGTTGTTTTTTCTCTGTAGTCTGGAGTACTATGTTTATTTTTTCCCTTAGTTTTTCCCTTCAATAAAAATGCATGTTCCAAGAGCCAAGAAGAGCTAAGTTATACTTGGAGAGTGGGACAAATGTGTAATGCATCAGATCCTTTTGCTCCCCTATGTTTGTGTGGGAGTGATCAGAATGCAGCAATATTACCTGTAACCTCCAGCAATTCCTCAGAGAGATGCTGTATTTGCAGCAGGTGATGGGACACAGTTGGAGGGCACACCTTTAATTCATCTGTGTTCCTGAGCACGTTGAGGCAAGGCTGTATTCCCTGGGTTTTGGCAGGAGGTGTCTGGCAGCTGCTTGATTTTTCTTTTCCTAAGCCTCTTCGTGGTGATTTATGCTCCCAGGACAGGCTGCTGTAGTCCTGCACCCCTGGGAGTGCCTGGAACTTACAGATGCTGTGACCCAAAACCAGCTTGCCCATGCAAACTCTCACCTTGTGCAGACTGATATCTTCAATTAGTGTCATGCATGTGAATTTTGGAAGCTTCAGGATTTTCACCCTCAGCATTTCCCCCTAAGGGAGAGCGGATTTCATGTCAGAGCTGTGGCAGGGACACAGGGGCATCAGTATTCCCACAGAAGTGGGATGGAGCACAGCCTCTAACGTGACTGGAAGTTCCAGGCAAAGAGCTTTAACACTACCTCATTGTTTCATCTTCCAATTCTCCAGCAATTCTCAAAATCAAAGAGTTCCCTGCTGTTTAATGTGAAATGTTAAAAAGAATTTTTCCCCTAATTTTTCAAATTTTTTTTAAAAATCAAATGAAAATCAGGGGTCACCCAAGTGTACTGTAAGCTCTTATCAATGCATTCAGTAGATTTTAAACAAGCTGTGCAGCACTTTTTGCAGGCTATGACTTTGAGACAGTGTAATTCCCTTTCTATCTGAGCACAGAAATACTGAAGCCAGACTTGCTTAATGACATGATTATATCACCAGCTCTATTAACTTAAGTGAAAGGGGATCTTCCATTATTCTTGCTACGTCTGGTATGTGTAATTACAAATATCAAATTGCATTTTGCAGAATGATTAGAAAACCTGAAGGAGATTTGCAGGAATTTTTTGTTGCTTCATGGACTGGCTTTAAGCCTATGCTAAAAAGCAAAACCACATATGAACTGCACAGGAACTTCTCTGAAGGGGCATCATAAGAGTGAGCAAAGGAAGGGGATTTTTTTGACTGTAGTTTTCCAACTATAGCATTTTGGAGACTTTCTGTATGTCCCTCCCAACCTCCCCCACCTGCACGGCATGAGCCAAGAGTAGGGACTGTTACCTGCTCACATCCTTTGGATGGAGGCCAGGGAAGGATTGATCCCTCCTTTATCCCTCAGAGGGACTCTGGATGTGTCTGGAGGGGAGAGGGAGAACTGCTGAGCTGTAGTGGGAAAGGAAAAGGCCCTGGGTTAACATTGTCCAGAATGAGATGTGACCAAGGAGATGGTGCCGTGCAGCAGTCGATCTCCAAGAGCTGCTTTCCTGGGGAATAATCAAATTCTCCAGCCCTTTGACAGAGGTGGATGTGAGCGGAAAGAAAATTCCAGTTTGTGCCTCTATGCCAGAGCCATAAATGACAGTTTCACTGAAGTGCCCTGAGTCAACCTGGTCTGGTTTGTTAAGGTACCAACTTGTGTTATAGTTCTCTACTCTTATTGCTGTGTGTGCTCAGTAGTTATTTTCACTGATTATTTTGCTCTAGAATTATTACATAATCTTTTTTTTTACTGGATTTAACCTTTTCTAGTCATTTTAGGAAGAAGGGAATCAGGTGGTATGTTATTGTTTATTATTGTGTGTTATTAGAATATTGTCACTCACTGTTGAAAGCTGTTTATTCAAAATTAGGAGCTAAAAAGAAATGTAATTAAGATAATGGAATATTTTAGCAAACATCTTATTTTGTTTTAACTGTTGGTCTCTAGTCTCCATTTATCTAAATTCATATTTCCTATGCTTATTATCTCATTAAAATGAAAAAGAAAACAATGAGATTTTGAAGAAGGAAATTCTATTGTTTGTAATTCTGCTGCACTAAACAATCTATACTATTCCTGCTGTGACTTTTTTTTCTTCCTTGCCAGTCTATCACCTGTATGATTTAATGTTCTGAAAGTAAAGTTTTAGCTCTGTTAAGCTATCATCAAATAACACATTTTCCAGGATAGATATGATGAAGAAATTTAAGCATTTACACATTGTTGCTGGAGTTGTGGATTTATTTTTTTGGTTTTGTTTCATCACAAGTCTGAAAAAACGGTTTTGTTAGCAAAATGCAAATTCCTCTCATAAAACAGAAGCTTTTTCTGTGTTGTACTTTAATGTATTTAATAAATAGCCAAAAGTTAAACAAATCCAGATGCTTACTGGTATTTTATGTGACAGTATTGCGACAATTGATAAATATGTTCTGTTTTGTGAGAGCAGCCTTCTGCTCAGATGTACCATCCTCCTCAGTGATTTTTAGTTGAGCCTCAGCTGCATTTCACTGTAGATGGAGCTGTATCACACATAAAACCAAACAAAGAGCCCTATTACATTTGTCGTTGGTAGTTAAGGGACCTAAATCTCAGTGAAGAAAATTCTTTGTTATTTGTCAGTTTTCAGACAGAACAGTGGCAAAGGGAAGGCCAAGAATTCCTGTGAATGGCTCCTCTCTGAAGGAATCTGCTCGTGTTGGGTGCCAATGGCTGCAGTGCCAATGCCACTGCCTCTGCCTTCCCAGCTGGGAAACAAAGGGAGTGTGAAGTGTGCTGTCACTGAAAAGAGGCTGTGTTACTGGGAGAGGTGGAAGTCACTGCAAATTACAGGCTGCCAAACCCTGTGTCATCGTAAAACCACTGCTAGATTTCCCTCTTTGCCTTCTGCGTAATAAGAGAGCTTGGGAGACTTGTTAAGAGTATTTTCCTTTGCTTTATTCCTGCCAAGTTGGCCGCTCACAGCGGCACAGAGTAAGTGTTGTGTTAAGCACTGACTCTTCTGATTTCATGTGGGATTTACACTCCCTTTGCGGCAGTGAGACGCCCGTTTGGATTGGTGACACCAGGTCAACCAGCAGCAAGAAAAGCTGGTTATGCCTCTGAGGAGGGAGATGGAGGGAGATGCAAGCCCTGCATGGCTGGTTTGGTGTTCTCTAATGTCAACAGTGTGGGCTGATCCTTTCCCATTTATCATAAATATGGATCTCCCATTTCCTGCTTGTATGGTGTAACCAAGCCCGTTTTGTTGTTCTGTCCCCTCTGAATCTCTGGAGTTCCCAAAAAAACCCCAGAACCCTTCCACACAGGTTTAGAAGAAACACTTGAAACAAGAAATTCTTTGCACTTGGCTTGGGAATTAAGGAGAGAAGGCCCAACAGAGAGGAGATGAAGTGGGGCAAGAAACTCAGCTCTAATGCTGCTGTGTAAAGTGTTAGAGTTGAAAAAAAATATTTTGTGAGTATAGATTTAAAACAATTGAGAACTGCCCCCAGCGTGGGCAGCAGGGGAGGGGGGATTCTGCCCCCTGCCCCTGGGCTCAGGTGAGACCCCACCTGCAGAGCTGCCCCAGCCCTGGGCCCAGCACAGGAGGGACCTGGAGCTGCTGGAGAGAGTCCAGGGGAGGCTCCAGGATGAGCAGAGGGATGGAGCAGCTCTGCTGGGAGGAAAGGCTGGGACAGCTGGGATTGTTCAGCCTGGAGAGGAGAAACTTTGGGGTGAGCCAGTTCCAGTGCCTGAAGGTGCTGACAAGAAAGAGGGAGAGACTGTTTGGAAGGGTCTGGTGTGCCAGGAGAAGGGGGAATGGCTTCCCACTGCCAGAGTTAGATGTGATATTGGGATAGAATTGTTCCTGGGAAGGGTGGGCAGGCCCTGGCACAGGGTGCCCAGAGCTACCCCTGGATCCCTGGAAGTGTCCAAGGCCAGCCTGGATGGAGCATGGAGCAACCTGGGACAGTGGAAGATATCCCTGCCCATGGCTGGGGGTAGGACTGGATGAGCTTTAAGGTCCCTTCCAACCCAAACCCATCTGGTACTCTATGATTACACACTGGGAGCTCAAATCACCAGGCTGTCATCCTACCCCCTTGATATATCTGTATGTTTGCCCATTTTTGAGTCAGACACAATTTTTTTCCTCAGCTTGATCCTCATTCTCCCATTTTATGCTTGGATTACATGACCATAAATGATGTGTTCGCTTTAAGTGAAGTTTAACATTGTAAAAATTTCCTAGTTCGCATTCACTTTTCAAAATCTAGTAGCTTAAATGATTTAGCTTTCAGATGCTGAAAATTCCTCAGGTAGAAGAGTTGAGCTTTTGTTTGCAATTCTGGCAGAATGGGCCATCTGTCTCTCTCAACCATTTCCCTCTAGAAAATATGATATTAAACCTCCTGCATCTACACTGGCACGGAAGGCGAAGAGATTTTTCTTTCCGAGACTTAAGTTTTCTAAAAATACTGAAGGAGAGGGATAAAAGTGGAGAGTAGAAATGGCTTGAGAAAAAAAAACATGTTCTAAATATTTAAGCCTTGTGTTATTCAGAGCAGAAGCAGGGACTTTAATCCCCTCTTATGGTAAAACTATACAAAGGTCCCTGCTTGCTTAACACAATCCTGATACACAGTTGTTTAATAACTGTTAAAAAGGAAAATTCTCCTGGGTGTCTTAAGAATCAGGAGTGTTCACTGGCTCAAAAATTTTTGAGCTTCTTAATGTAGATCTGCTCTCATTTTTGATAATAAAAAGAAGTACAATGCCAGGAAATAAGCTACTCCATGAGTTTCCAGCTCTCCTTCTGCTTCCAGCTGCCAGCCACTTCCTTTTTATAGAAGGGTGTTCCATTGTAGTCAATTCATTACTCAAGGACTCAACTCTCTGGATTACTCCTTAAAAGTTTGTGTCGATGCCAGGACCCTGTGAACTGGTGTCTAAGAAATTGTGTCCTAGGTTTTTTCTGTTTATCCTGGAATCCTAGACCAGGTTGTTCCAAGGCCAGTCTAATCTGGCCTTGGACACTGCCAGGGGTTCAGGGACAGCCACGGCTTCTCTGGATATCCTGTGCCAGGGCCTCACCACTGTCACAGTCAAGAATTTCTTCCTAACAAAGGTGTTTGTCAAATCTGTTTTCAGAATCCTGCAGCAAAGGGAGTCTCACCACATTTCTGGATTGAGAGATTCGCCATTTGGGTTTAACAAGGTTTTCTTTTCTCATATTTAAGTACTTTGAGACTTTTTCTCTGTCCTTAGTAGAGTCATCACAGAGGACTGGTGATTGCCAGCATCCTTGTGATCTTCTGAGCATTTGAAGAAGGTGGTAGTCATCAAAATTATTTATTTATTTATTTATTTTGCCACGCATCATGCTTACTAATGATTTTGTTATTCTGGATGGTTCCTTTGGACCAGTTGGTTTATAATTTTACGGCAGTGTAGTGCTCCAAAATGGCTTTTTGAAGCCCTAATAGAGCAAAGGAAAGATAATCCAGCTTTTTGGTGAGTGCATCATAGCCTGAGCATTTTCTTTATCAACATTATGTTGCATTAATTTGCTTAGTGGTATAATTATTGAATCATGTTTTGAGATTCACCATCTAGTTTTTAGTTTATTTGGGCATCCCCCAAATGGGTTATTCTCATGGGAAATTTGGGGGTTTGGTTGTTTTATGTTTCTTGTTAAATTTGGTTTCTTTGATTTCAGAGTGCTTTGCTCATCTGTGATGTTGAATTCTGTTCTCATACCCCAGAACATTCACAGCCCATCCTAGCTTGGAGCTGTCCATAGGTTTAGGAATATATTCTACATGTCAACATTGAAGCGTTTGGTGAAACTAAGAGCAGAAGTAGGGCCCTGTTTGAAACGGCTTTCCTTATTAAGGCAGCTTAGGTGGCATTGTGCCTCTTGGAACAGGCTGCCCCATGGGAAGCAGAGGGAATTTTGGTGCAAGGTTGGAAAACACTGATTTGTCCCTCAATAAAGCTGGGCCAATGATCAACGTGACTGGTGACTCGTGATATTACCTGTTTCTCACCCATTTTGCCCACGTAGGTGGAGAATAATTCACTGTTTAGTGGCATTTGACATTTTGAAGAGCAGTGAAGGTGGTCAGCACAAGCTAAGGCAGTGAGGGAGTTCCACAGAGCTGGGTGAGGAGCTTTGCTGCCAGAGCAGTGCCCTGTGCCAACACCAAACAGGCACTTCACACCTGAATTCCTTTTTTCTGGCATCTGCTGATGCCGCTGGTGAATCACACAGCTAGGAAGGGACATTTTCTTTTTGAAATATATCAGACTTATAGCTAAGCTGTTACAAAAGGCACTGAGTCAATTTAAGTCAGCCCAAGTTCACTGTTTAACATTTTTCCTTCAGCAGTGATTCACAGAGTGGATTCTCCCCCACCAGATCAAACTTTGAACTCTTAATTTATGCACATGTAGGTTATGCTTCCAAAATGTTTTGTTGCCCAGTTTTATTTGTGCCATTGGATTTTGCCCTTTCCCGGTCAAGCATGCTGGGCCATCCGCAGGCACTGGAATGATTTGGATGGCACAAATTCAGCACTGGAATGATTTGGACAGCATAAACTCATTGCTGCTGAGGGTTGAGTGTGCAGGTGCTTCCTGCTGGTACCTGAACACGGGGACAGATGTGTCTATTACATGCTCTGCACAGACTGTTTCTGTGTGTCTTGCTCAGTGAGGCTGAGGCACAGTAAGGTGCTTGTTTTAGTAAAATCAGAAGATGGGTTTCTCCTGAAGTGATAAGAAATTACCAGATAGAATGTCTTTGTGGGAGAAAAAAATTACTTGAGAATACTGGACTAGTTCTTGAAGCTGTGTATTTAAGAGATTGCTGAATTATTTTAAAAACTTTCATGACATTATAGTCGAAGATTTACTACAAACTTACATATTTACTTCTATTTGTTTTAGTCCTAATACTTATGACACTGTTTCCTTCAACTCTGTCTTCACACAGACAGATTTTGGTCTTTAATTAAAACGCCATCATATTTCAACTTCCAAGTAAGAACCCATCCGTTTATTTTTACTTTTGTTTACACCGAGCAGTTGCAAAATACTTAATTATAAATTTTGTATGGCTTCCCCAGTTCTAACAGAAAATCTCTTTTGTCCTGCCTCTTTCAATACAAAAATGCAACTAAGATTATTCAAATAACCCTATTCACTGGAATGACTGTGATTAGCAATGTGATGACAATCGAATTGTAAGAAACATGCTAATGTTTAATTTATTTTCACTGAGCTACTTTGATGGTCTAAACGGCAATTTATATGCATTAATAATAATAATGGTGAACTAATAGATAAATTCATGATGAATTTATAGATAGAAAATATAGATAGATAATATAGATAGATCTATTATAGATGTTTCCAAAAGTCCTCTTTGGGAGTGGAGGTGGGTTGTGCTTTGAGCTGTATCCGTGCTCATGATACGTTTTCATAGGTTTAGGTGCCACTGAGTAAACATAACTAAGCCTCGATTTTCCCGATGTCCAGCTCTGTTCCCATCTTAGAGCCCTCTCTGGGAAGGTGATGTGTCTGTCCTGCTGCCAACCTGTGCCTCCCATGGTGAGTATTAGCAGTTTCCTGTTCACGTCTTGACGTGGAGGGGAAGGAGCAGGGAGCCAGGAGAGCCAGCTCAGAGGATCCAGGGACAGGATCCCAGGCCAGGGAGGCAAAGAGCAGAAGAAACAGACTCTAAAGCTGGAGCCTAAGTTTAGGGTGCACAGTGGGAAGAAAGGCTGTGATGCTGAGGTGCCCTGTTTGGGAAGGGAATGATGAAAGACTCACCTCTCTGTGTAACCCCACTAACACTGAAGGCACTTTAAACACTTGCAAACACAGAGAAATGTTACCAATGTGAGTTCTATTACTTAATTCATTCACAAATTCTCCCATCATGACTGATAGAGGAAATGCAAATTTAAAATTTATCCAAATAAACAGCTACAGCATTTCAGATGGGGTAAGCCATGTGGCTGGAAGGCCTGAACTTTTGTATTTTATGTCAGAAGTAAACTCTGAGCTATAGAACCTCATGGGGGATTTGGGTGGCTTTTTGAGAAGCTGTTAACATCTTTCCTGACCTTGCCTAGCATGTGCACACACACACACATAGAAACACCTCTGTACACACCGCTATTTTTGAAGTTGTTTGCATTCTGTTCCTAAAACTGCCTGTCCTCCTCTTGTCCAGAAGCTCTGCTTGATGAAGTTCTCAATCTGAGTTAACTCTTCACAAAAGCTGTGCTGAGTCATTACGTATGTAGATACAAACTGTAAAATAGTTGAGGAATGAAAAATTGGCACTTGGCCCACTGGGTTTTCTGCAACACCTGGGAGAAGATGGTGAGAAGAGACCAGACCTTTGAGCTCCTTCCCTGGCTTGGCAGCCCAGTGACAGGGGGTTTATCAGCTGACCTACATCTTTCTATGGTCTAGAGGAATGACTTTCAGGAGGCAGACCTAGTGTAGGAGGTCCCTGAGATACCTGCAGCCAAAGCTGTCTGTGGTACCATGGAGGTGGGGCTATATCCAAGGATGAGGAGATTCTGTTTTCCCTGCAGATCCCAGGGATATCACTGTATGTGTTCACTGTGAGCAGGGTGTTGCTAAACAGGAGCTCACATGATGGCATTTCTCACAGTCTGGAGATGGAGCAGATCCTGAGGTTTTCTAAAAAATCTGTAAGAGGATTGCCACACATCCAATGGAAACGAACAATCAACTTTTGTATTTCAGACTTGTTTCCTCCTTGCTGTGTATGAGGCTGGTAAAAGTGGCTGGCTATATGTAGGATTATTTGGGTCACCCTGTTGGAAGTGGTCTGAACTGGGAGGAATAAGCTGTTTCCTGTTAAACAACAGGGAAGATAAAAACACTGGAAAAGATAACTCCAGTTGGGAAAGACTATATCTCACAGTGCAACTGTGTTGCTTCCTTTGGGTACAGGAACCACTGCTGCTGCCACTGAACAGGCAGCCCAGAATTCCTCCTAAACGTGTTTCCAAGATTTTTTTTCCTTGCAGTGTTACTTACCTGGCTTAGAAAAGCTGACTGAGGTAATATTTGGCATGGTCCCTTTGTTTGTTGTTTTAGTTGACAAAAGCAATCTCTAGAAATGGAGCAGCTTCTTTGGCAGGAGGGTGGGGGTGTTTGCAGCTGCTGGGAAGGAGGCAGTAGTGGCAACACCCCCTTATCATCCTCTCCTTACCAGCATTGGCCATTATCTTGGCTTAAACTTGCTGATAAATTGTGCACTGGGGATGTTCCTGTGCTCATGTGGTTTTGATTCCCCTGTCAGTTCTCTGGAATTCAGCCTGTGATGATCCCACTGCAACCCTGCTGGAAGGGTTGTGTGGAATTTCTCGAGTAACTGCACTGTAGGAAGGAAATCACAGTCATGGAATGGTTTGGCTGGGAAAGAACCTTAAAGCCCACCTTGTCCCATCCCTGCCATGGGCAGGGACACCTTCCACTGTCCCAGGCTGCTCCACGCCCCAATATCCCACCTGGCCTTGGACACTTCCAGGGATCCAGGGGCAGCCACAGCTGCTCTGGGCACCCTGTGCCAGGGCCTGCCCACCCTGTCAGGGAACAATTCCTTCCCAATATCCCATCCAGCCCTGCCCTCTGGCACTGGGAAGACATTCTCCCCTTGCCCTGCCCCTCCATCCCTTGTTCCAAGTCCCTCTCCAGCTCTCCTGGATTCCTCTAGGCACTGGCAGGGGCTCTGAGGCCTTCCTGAGCCTTCTCCAGACTGAACACCCCCAGCTCTCCCAGCCTGTCAAATGCTGGTACCTCTCAGAGCTTGTGTTTGCCATCTCTGTGTTCTTGGGACATTCGGATGCCTGTTGGTCTGGCCTGAGTTCAGTCTTTATTTTGTGTTTTGCTCCATCAGCATTAATCCTCGAAGAAAACCCAGCTTGTTTGTAAGAAGTGAGGTTTTAATATATATCCAGGTAGAAACGTCCAGTTAGTTCCGGGTCAGATATTATAGGTCGTGAGCAGAAGGAATGGAATAAGTATTTCACCACTGAGTTTATTGTCAGGACATTTCAAGAGAAGAACAAACATAAGCCTTCATACTGGGATTGTTGACTCAATACTGGAAAGAAAGAGGCCAGAAGCAGACATAGGTATTCATCAGAATTTCAGTAATATTTCACTTGCCAAATTATCGTGTCTCATGAGATTCACCTTCATTTCCCCCCTGGCTCTGTACCCCGTGTTTGCTGATAGATGATGGGGTAGTAGACTGCTAGCATTTTTCAGACATTTGTTTATGTTAGTGAGCCTGAGACCTGTCTCAGAACTTCACGGTTTGGGTTTTTGTTTGTTTGTTTGGGTTATTTTTGATTGATAGTCAGAATCTCCTGAGAGTTTTCTGGGATTTCTAATGCTTTCAGAACTGCTTCTGTCTCCTTGCTCTGGTCGTTGAGCCTGCCTTGCCTCTCAATTGCCTGACACAAGAGGCAGCTCAGGATTTTAATACTAGCTGTGAGCAAGAGGCTGGAGAGCATGTTGAAGCAGGGAGAAGCGTGGATTCTTCAAATGTCTTTTCATTACAAATTCTTCAAATGGAGTCTCTGATCTTCAGGGAGAAAAGGGGAAGAGTCACTTGCCAGCGCAGGTGTGGAAACCTTCTGAAGGACCAGTCAGAAATGACACTTGGGAAAAACTAGATATGTAACTGGCAGAGATAATTGCGGGCAGGACACGTATATACATTGAAGGAGTGAGCTTAGAGTCAACCACATTTTTCCCATCTTTAAAGTCACGTTGAGACAGAAAAACACGTAACAGAAAAATATGGATTTTTAAAAATATATCTAGAACTGATATGTAAGCTTAATTTTATCTGACTTAGTATTCTGCTAGAGTTACTGAAGTGGCTGAATTTCAGCTTTTAAAATCCCTACATGTTGTGCTATCCCCAAATGGCTAAAAGCAGCTGTTTTTATTAATTCTCTGACTTATGAATCTCTTGGTGGCAGAACTTGACCACAGTTTGAGGCTTTGAGTTGCTCCATTCCTGGCTTGGCATCAGATTTTTATTTTAAATTGCTGCAGCTTTACTTGATGAGGGATAGCAAAATATTCTTCAACAAATTTGTTTAATTACAACCTCTTCCAGAAGTGCCAGAGTTATGTGGTTTCACATATAAGGAGAAAAAAGCCTTTCTGTTGGTGTATTTTCAAAAACAATCTGGAGGGAAGAAGGAAATTTGAGGCTTTTAACAGACATTTGCATGATTAAGAATTTCAAATCTTACATCCATCCAGAAAAAAATAATTTCATCTTAAGGGAAAAACAAAATGTGTTTTCAAGTTCTACCCTACAGTCCTCTAGGTGCAGGGCTGCCACAGAGGCACAGTTTTTCAATATGCTTTGCTGCTGTGATTGATTTTATGGCTTCTGTGAATGATTTTATGGCTGGTGTGACCAGTGTCCATGAATTCCTGGGAGCTGTGCTTGGGCTGGAGGCAGTGGGATGACTGTCTTTGTCTGAGTGCTGGGTCTACTCTGGCAAAGCCCAACCCAAAATGGACAATTATATCCCACTGAGAGTGAGATTGCCCTAAAGCTTCACAGGGGTTGTGAGAGATGACTGAGTCACAGAGGTCGACTTTGATAAATGCTGGTTTTAGAACCACCACCAAAAAAACCCCCCAAAAAACAACAACAACAGCAAAAAAACCCCAGCCTCTAATTTGTGATGCTGATATTCGAGTGAGTATTCACATGAGCCACGTTTGTAGATGTTCCTCCTGCTGCTGCTGAGGCTGTGAGAGCCCAGCACCAGGCAGGAAAGTCCCTCAGCTGGTGTTCCACAGGAATTCATCAGCAGAGTTCTGGCACTCTGCTGTCACACACAGACCCTAACACCCCCAGAGTGCTGCTGAGTGCAGGTTTGGGATTTAGCAGCTCTGGATATCATCAGAGTGTCACAGCCAAGGCTTGGTGGCATGACTTGTAGCAGGCAAGGACAGAAGGTGTCTTTAAAGCAAGATGAGATGAAAATGAGATGAAATCTCCTATAGATCTTCGCTTTTGTGAGTTATTCCTGGATAATCTGCAAGAACATAGGATAAATTTTCCATTAAAAAAATGCTTCTGTTCTTGTGTGTGGCTTAAACTTCATTTGTGCTTGGGTAGGAAATAAGGTGGTAGAAAGTATGTGTTCTGTTACTGTGGAAAGGGCCAAAAGAACACTTTTTACATGCCAGGAGAGCATGTTCAGTGGCTTAATGAAGTTTTATTTCAGCCATTTGAGTGTCTCTGCAAAGGCCTCCCAGCACAGGGTAATACATTACTAACATGAAGTCTTAAAAGTAAAAGAAAGGAACAAAAATGCCACCACCAATGACCTCTGAAGCTATGAGGCATCAGTTTTAGTATCTCTAGAAGGTGTTTTGTTCTCCCTCAGCGCTGCTGCCCCTGATCCTGTCCCACAGTGCCACACGTTCTTGCTGTGTCCCAGAAATGTGTTCCTCGAAGTTCCTGCATGGCATCCTCATTCCAGGTGGGAGACAGGGAGGGGAAACATCTTGCACTTGGCATTCCACTTCCCTGGCCAAAGCTTTTGTCCCTCTCCCACGAAACCCTGCAGCAGGACACAGGAATGGGGCAGGAGATGGATGTGAAATCCTTGGAGGGGCAGTGGGAGGATTTGTGTGAGAGTAAACAGGAAGAGGATGAGGAGGATATCTTTATCTGAGCTGTTCAAAGTGGAGAAGCAGCACCTGTTGATGAAAGATCTTCATCTCTTTTGAGGAGCAGGAGATCAGTGAGGGACAGAGATCCCATTGAAAGTCAAGGAAAAAGTTATGACTCTTCCCAAAAGATATTTTCCCTGTGACTCATGGTGATTGCAGCACCCTTTTGTGTCCGGCTGTGAATGTCATGAAGACTCTAAGACACATGTCACTCGAGTAGTACGTGCAGATAGAAGAGCTTGATCCCATGCCTGCTGTTCATTTAGTTTCCAAATAAGAACTGTGCCTGGTAGCAGCAAAGCTGGGCTGTCACAGGCCCTTTCCCAATTTCACTCTTGCCTGACGAAACAAAGCAGGATTTGGGTCAAGTGTTTATGAAGTCAGTCATCCATATGGATTGGATGTCTGGGGGAACATGAATGTTTAATCAGACATTTGTTAGCAAGCTAAAGAGGCGACGTTGTGCCAAGCACGGAGCTGTTGGAACATTCCCTGCCTGCTGTCACTATGGCAACAGCCAACAAATGCCTGCTTGGATTATGTCAGCATTGGAGCTGAAGAAAAACCTCCAAGCCATAAATTCTGATCATCAGTGGCTGGGCTGGAACCAAGGAAGGTACCACCATTTTCCAAACCTGTTTGTCTGCCTGACCGATAGGTTTCGTCAGGAGCTCTGTCAGTCATCCAGGAGCAGAAATGGATGGCACGTCCATCAACCACATGGGCTGAATTTTAATTGCAGTTGCTGGGCAGAAATATTCAGCTTTTCTCGAGTTGGCCCAAATATGTTCATTAAAAACTTAGTGAAGGATATATCTATATTTTTCAAAGAGCAAAATTCTCTGAGCCAAGTGCTTCTTCTGAGAAATACATGGCTTGCAATGTTAATTTGGCTGGCTCTGCTGCTAGAGAGAGTAACAGCCAGGCTGGCCACCATAGAAAGTCTGTTTCTGCTGGGCTCCATGAGAATTCCCCCATTTTCAGAATGGCAGTATTTCATGGCATGGCCTAACAGGCTTAAGGACAGGCTTGTCTTACGGATTTCTCTGGCAGAGCCTTTACTTTCTCTAAGGGAGCCTTATTTTCCCATTAACCCAGCTCCCAGTTTAAAACCACACAGGAGATCTTGCCCTAGTGCCTTTCCAGTCAATGCCTTTTTCTTTTCTTTTCTTCCTCATCCTCTGAGTAATTCTGTAGAAGCAGCTCAGGCAGAACCTTTCAGATGAGGTATTAAAGAAGGAAGGTAATTCCCAGTGGCCTCCCTGTCTTCCTTCCTCACCAAAGATCTGTGCTGGGTGAGAAGCTGAAGCTTGATGAATGTTTCCATTTCCCCCCACACCTGCAATCTGCCTTCCCACTTTATTCTTGGGAATAATCTAGGAAAACACACAGCCTTTAGGAGCCTTATCTCCCTGAGATGAGGGGGGTGTTGAAGGATCAGAGGCAGCTGGGTAAGCTGGGTCTGGTGTAAAGCTGGCAGGTGAAGCACAGTCACCTGGGCCACCAGCAGATGTGCATTTGGACTCTGTCTCTTTCTCTCCCTGTGACTTGTGAAGCTCTGAATGATTCACATAACCTGCAGCACACACAATTGCAAAAATTATCAGAGGAATCTTCTTTTCAAATTTACCCTATACCCTTTACTTGCCTATGAATTAATGAGGCTGAGGAATCTGGCAGAGATGCCTAAAGGCTTTTAACTATTTTGTCTTGAACAACTCTGAAGATTTATTCCTCCAGTCATACCTTAATACACGGAATTCTGTCTCTGGAAGTAAATTAATGGGTAGCATTTTATTGCCAGATTATACTGTTTTAGAAAATTCTGTGTCATAACCTGTCCTGGAAGGATTCTGAGAGTGAGTGGCTATTTTCTGTCTTATGAGTAGGATGTGTAGGCACAAGATCTTGGAGCCCTGCAGTGTCAGAGAATGACTGGTGCACTGGCAGGAGAAGCTGTAAAGGCATTCCAGTGCCATACATATTTTATACCCTCTGTCATGGACTCTTTGGGTTAATTGAATATTAGGACAGTACTGCAACCCTCATTCTTTCAACAAGGCCCCTCAGTAGATTTGGACAGTATCAAACTGTTGACAACCTGTTTGGAAAAGCAGAAGACGAAATTGAATGGAAGTGGGGATGTGCAGACAATTTATCAAATACTCAAATACTCCCTGCAAGGTCTCTTGCCAAGGTCCTGTGCAGCTGAGAGGATCCTGTGTGCCAGCCACGGCGACTGCAGGTTACATGCACTGCTGTAATCTTGTGGCTTTTAAATGTATTTAAACATTTAAACCACAGGCAACTGTGCTCCTTGCTTGATATTAGGCTGCTGCAGTAGGACTTGTGGAAGTAAAGAAATCAAGGAGCTGGAAAGTCACTTTGGTACAAGTGAAATGAAAAATACATGTACTTTGTCTGTAAAGCCGAGGTAAACCGCCCTTTTAAGTAAATTAAAACTAAAAAAGCCCACTGTTGAGTAGTACTGATTGCATAGTTGACACACCTTAAAATGACTGCATCCTGTTTAAAATGCCTATTAAAAAAAGAAAAACTTCTGGAAAATAAATTTTATAGCGCTTTAAGTAGTTTTTTTTCCAGGGGATAACAATGTTCAGCCACAGATAGCAACGTTCAATTACAGTGTTAAAATGCGCGTAGCTAAATAAAGACCCGTTCTGTTTCCATGGGAGTAAACTGACTCTTCTTTTCATTGCTATGACCTGAAATTGTCACATTTTTCAGAAGTAACTTCAAAATGAGCTGTTGGTACGTAGCCTTTTGTAAAATAAGGCTGATTACTTGATTGCCTACATTTTGGCACCCATATTGAACAGCCCTGCTATATTATTCTAACCACAAAAGACAATCATTCCCAGAGGACACGATCGAGAGAGTACAAAGCAATTCAAAGCTGCATCTCGGGGGAAAACAATTTCTTGTTATTTTCATGAAAAAATGATTGTGATAGCCAGTGCTTTGTGAAAAGTGGCCATGGAAAACTTCACAGTGTTCTCACTAAAAATTTGAAAAATTCTGATCTATGGCCAGTGTAGCAAGTTCCAACCTCCTTTTGGCATGGTAGTTTGAATGCTGAGGTGAGCAAAGAGGAGCTCTTGTACTTGTATCTGCATGTTTGGGTGGACTTACTGTACCTCTTCAGGAAAGGTGGAAAATAAAATGGCTACATTGTTGGTTTTGGAAGACATGACTGAAAATCATTTTGTGCTTTTCGGGTGGATAAGGGTCAAACTCTTGTGTTGTGTTTTTAAATCAGTATCTGTCTGTCTTGAGAGATTGAGGAACCCTTAGATTAACTTTCTCCGTGCTGGTCAGACCACTGCTGTACTGGTTCTTGTGTTGTTGGGGTTGCCCAGCTGGGGTGCAGCCACTGTAATGCCCCTCTGAATTCGGGGTTAGTGGAACAGGGAACCCCCTCGACCATCACAAAGAACCCAGTGTAAAGAACCTGATTTTTAAGGAAGTGCCTCTAGCTGTGGTTTGGCCATCCTGGCACCCAGAGAGTGTATTTTAGGAGGGAAGCAGAGTCCAATGAAATCTGACTGAAGGTGTTCCATAGATCTGGTGGCATTAAGCCCCTCGCAGAAGTTCAGGGAAGTTTGTTGTTGGTGCCTCACAGAAGAGTGGTGATGACCAGGTACAAATCCCCTTGATCCTCGTGAGAACTCCTGTACCCAGAGGAAACACAGGGAGAAGGGAATAACTGTAAACATACGATTTGTGGACTTGGATTTTTGACAGACATGTGAGTTTTTAATGGAAAATACATTTGGCTGTTGGTCTGGGAACATGAGATATGTCTACTCTACTGCACACAACTCCTACATGAGGGTCATGTACTCATACTCTGATGGCTATGCCAGCATTAAAATTGAAAGGTGAAGAAGTATCAGAAGAATCTGTTTTTTCTCCCCAATCCAAGCACTGAATGAACCAGAAATTGGTGCATCATTTCTCTGCTGTGAAGTTCTGTTGTATTTCTCTTGGTTACTCTGTTGGTGCTGTGGTCCAGCCTGGCCTTCCCTCCTGCCCATGTCCCAGGGCTGAATTGGTGTTTTCTGACTGACACTTGGGTACCCTCTGCCTTACCCCTAATCCTGGAACATTGTGGTTACTGTCTCCTGGTGCTCAGTCTGTTTGAGAGACAGAACATGAGGTGTCAGAGAGAAAAGGGAGAGTAGACAAGAAGCAGAGGCAAGACATGAAGGTGAGTAAGCAAAGGGTTTTAGCACAATTACCAGGGAGCTGGAAAACTCCTGTTGAGAAATTCACCATCAAGACCACAGATGCAGGCAACTGGCTGTCTAACAACTGTCTCCAGGAATAAAACTTCCAAGAGCACGTGTCTTGCATCCCTGAGCTTCAGAGATGAATTGCAGTTGTAAATGGAAAATAAGTTAATCAAGTAACTTTCATTGCTCTTTAGTTATTATGTTTTGGGGCCCTTTCCATTTATAATGAAAATTTTCATGGGATCCGGGTGTGATATGACTACTACATTAGTTATTACTTCTACTTAATGCCAGAAGTCACACATCACCAAAGTAGCGGGTTGAAGTGGGTCTTGAACATGTTTCTTACCCTCTGTGTTTGTCATAGCTTGTAATTCTGGATTATTCCTTGTAATACCTGGTGCAGAGTTTGTATTTTCATTAAACTCCTGTTCCTGCCAGGGTGTTACTGCTGCTTTTACATTTTGCTGCACAGTTTGGAGTGATGGCTGGGGAACGCTTGCAGGCTCTTGTATTTCATCAAATTGTTAATGGATTCTGTTCAGATGGCTGACCACTCCACCACAGGCAAATTATAGCATTCTCCAAAGCCTTTTTAAGTTAAATAGGATTGATTAGTGACAGGCCAAAATGTAAATGCCTGTTAGGACTTTTTTAAGTGTAGTACACTTAAACTTAATGTCTGACTGTAATAAGAGCAAAAATTATAGACATGACTTGAGCCACCACTCTTTCTGTTGGTTATTAAATTAATTATTAAGCAGTACTCTGTCATTTAATATAATGGACACCTCAACCATTTGTTTTGGTGCACCTTCTGTATTCTAGAAAACCATTTTCCTACATTTACCTGTCACTCACCAATACATGAGGCTTGTCCCTGGGAAATCTAAGGAGGAGCCTGAGAGATCATGGCTTGCTATTAGACTTTAAGGAGACAATTCTGCTGGGGTGAATCAGCCAGGTGTAGGGTGAAAGTGTATGAGAAATTCTGCTGAGTGGGGGGTGAGTGTTTCAGGTCCTTTCTCTTGGTTGCAGGTGTTCCATTGGCAGTGTTTGCAGGGGGGATTCTATCAGGTGGAAAGAGTTAAATGTTTTTCTGCTCTGGCCATGGCTTATTTGTAGACATTGAACATTCTACTCATTCACCTCCCTAGTATAATGGCTTTATATCCATGTGAATCTGTTTTTATTAAACTTCTTCTTTTCTTTTATACACCTGAACGTTGTTTAATGTGCTGTGGCATTTCCTATCATTTCAGTTAAGCACTCATTATGCAAGGAGCTTCCTTTGCAGTCCTCAAGCCTCCCTCTCCACGTGGATACCTGTTGGTTTGGGGATTTGCTCTGCATCTACACCACATGAAGAAAGGTATCCAGCTGATGATGCTTGGTTTGTTTTACTCTCTCTTTTTTCGTATCACTTCCCAGGAAGCTTTTCAAAGCTGTTCTTTTGATCTGCTGCTTCTCTTAAATTCTATCCTCAGATGCACATGTATGGCTTCAGCTGAGAGCCAGAAAATCCCACCAGGTGTATGAGACACTGAGAGTGGGGCCTGGGAGGGGTCCTTTTGAAGCTGTTTCACTGGCACACTTTTTGTAGTGTTCAACCAGGATGCAACATGGTGCCACTGAACAGACACACGGCCAGTGCTGCACAGACCTCCTGGGTCAGTCTTGCTGGTGCCAGCATCCAGGGAGCTGAGAACAAAAATGTCTCCTTTATAAGAAGTAGTTAAATGTCATTTTGTTTGCATGTTCTCTAAATGCTTAAAAGACAGTGGAACAAAATGAAATGGTCAGAAGACGTTTTTATTCCTGTAGTATCATGCATAGGGACACTGGGAAATGACCTGGCTCAGAAATCCAAGGAAAGCTGCTTGTTTTGAGAGTTTTCCAATAACACGCATGATTATGAGAATAATAATCCTGCTTGAAGCCAAAGTTCCCCTGCTTTTATTCTTCATCTAATGTAAGGTCTGTTGGGACAACCAGGCCAATCTTTCCCCTTCCCACCCTTTCCCAGGGAGTTGTGATGTGACCACACACGTCTCTATATGTGAAGTATTGCCAAACAGTCTGTGGCATGTAATAAATTAAAATCAACTGTTGAACCACACCAGTTTCTCTTAGCAGACTCTGCCTCTTGCCATACAGTGGGAAAACTGACCTGAAGAAGAGTCGCACAGTTGAAGCAGGGAATGGGAAGTGTATGTTGTGAGGGGACTCACTGGTGATCCAAGGAACCCTAAACAGACTCAGTGTAATTGTGTCTGGGGAAAGGCAAGAGCGCTTCCTTTGGTGGAGGATGAACGTGGATTTATTCTGCCAGTGCTGACGGCAAATAACGGTGAAGTCTGGTTTTAGGATCAGATTACTTTATTCCCTAATACATTTTAAAATGCTTAGACAGATTGAGCCCATTCTAAGTATCAGGATACAAGGATGGATCCCTGGGGCACAAGGAGATTAAGGGTTTCTTTTCCTGTCTAAGAGTCAAAATATGAATGCACTAAAATGAAAACTTGTTTAGCTCACAAAAGGATTACAGGGTGTTCCAGAGATTTTAATCCATAGAGAATTTCTAATTACTATAATAATGATTTTTCTTGCAATAGTTTGTAAGTCTTTGCTGAGCAAAAAAGGGAAGTGTCTTGTATGCAAAGAAATTCAAAGGATTTAGTTTTCGGTTGCTTCATAATTACCCTATCAGTGATCACACAGTTGATAAAAGACCTGCTCCATCTTGCAGATAAGTCAGTCACTGTAGGGAAGTAAATTTGTGGAACAACCTTTTTGGAAGGTTTGTTTTAGTGCAGACTCAGTGACTGAGGGTAAACTCTGACTGGTATAGAATGTGGAGTGATGCAGGAGCTGCATTCTATAGACCAGCCTTTTCTGTTGTCCTGTTAATACAAGTTAAAGGTACGATTTAAATTGTACCAGTTATTTTCCTGTTAATACAATTTGAAGTTTATAAGTGACTTTAAGTGATAATGCTGCCGGGTTCTGCAGCTCCTGTTGGTTCATGCAAAAACCCAGACAAGAGTTTGAGTCAGCTCACAAGGGCGATATGCTTTTGTTGTTTTGTTTGGTTTTCAAAACAAAATAAACAAAACAAAGCTCCTATACCACTGACCATACAGTGCCTCCAAAACACTGATAGAGATGCAGATCCCCACACTGAGTTATTCTAACATCAGAAGGGGTGAAGACCACCATAAGTTGCCTATTTTGCCACTTTCCCAGATAGAATCTCCCTTTTATTGCTCACAGCCACTTCAGCTTCTTGTGTATCTTGTATTATACTACAGATTTTCCCATATGCTTTTTGATACTACCTATTGAATGATAAAATCATTTTTTCCTGAGAAAAAAACAACTAAACGAAAAGAAATACACAACATTATCAGTTTTTACCCAGACTAAGTAGTGGGATGTAGGGTGACAAGTATTTCCTATTTCTGAAGATTAGCTAGCCTCTAATTATTTCACTTGAAAAAGAAAGATCTTTAGGAAGTAGGCAATTTTAAAACTCTATGATTTCCTGTGTCTTTGATACTGCCTGCATTTGGAGTGAAGATATGTGAACTGCATTGAAAATGTAGTATAAAATTTCTATGTAACCTCTTTTTAAACATTCTGTAACTTCAGAATATTATTTCCATTCAAGATTTAATCTGTGTAGTTGTTTGCACGAAGTATCTGTTCTATAATAGGTAGATTATCTTAATATTTACATTTTTAGATAGAAATGGTTTTGATGTGGGTTTAACATACATGCCGATATTTTTTATTTATATTTTTGTGAGAAAACCTACAGGTATGAGATTGTTGTAGGTGTGAGAATCAATGATAAAGTTCAGTTTTGCAGCTATATTCCAGTAGATTTCCATCTTTTTTGACTGTTCAGGTATAAATAATCATCACATACCTTAAGGGAGCCTGCAAGAAAGATGGAGAGAGACTGTTTACAGTAAAGGAATCCAGTGCCAGGACAAAGGGGAATGGCTTCCCACTGCCAGGGGGAAGGGATGGATGGGATATTGGGAAGGAATTGTTCCCTGGCAGGGTGGGCAGGCTCTGGCACAAGGTGCCCAGAGCAGCTGTGGCTGCCCCGGATCCCTGGCAGTGTCCAAGGTCAGGTTGGACTTTGGGGTTTGGAGCAGCCTGGGACAGTGGAAGGTGTCCCTGCCCATGGCAGGGGTGGAAAGGAAATGATCTTTAACATCACTTCCAATCCAAACTCTCTGGGATTGCAGGACCATGGTTCTCTAATTTGATTTCTTAGAAGAATTTATTTATATTTTAAATCTGAGCTATGCTCCAATTTTAGGTTCAAATGGAGTAACGGAATATAATTTCAGAGGCATTGATTTACCTCTTTCACCCATTTTTTGACTTACCCAGCTCTGTCCTGTTCCCTGATTCTGCCCTTTCCCTCTGTTCCAGGGAGTCCCTGGCCATTTGGATTCAGCCAGCAGCGTGGTGGGAGAGCCTCAGGCAGCAGCTGTGACAGACATAAAGTCAATTGTAGCACAATGCTAAAAGTATTTAACAGGTACTTTGTAAATTTTTTTGTAAATGGTCACAAATCGTGAGTTTGCTCTCCCTTCCCTCTGTCTCAGGGCAGGGATCTGCACAGGGGGAGATGCTCTGTCCGAAAGGGAAGGGCTGGCAGACTCAGCAGGACTTCAGGCCAGGCCACAAGCACTGTATAATCGTGCTGTAAGAAAAATTTTCATGGCAAATTTCTGTGTATTGTCCGCCTCAGTAACAGATGCAATTATTTGTTGGGAAAAACTGGCATTTTATGCCAGCAAGGAGATGTGTAGACTGACAGACTGACTCCTGCCTTGAATTCGTTTGCTTTCCAATGTGTATCTGGAGATGGTGCTGCTGGTGTTCATTTTAGTTTGTTTGTTCATGCTGGTTATTTCTTGCCAAGCTGGATGTCATTTTTTCTTTCATGTTTTAAACTGTAACTTGGGAATCTCCTCAAAGTGATGTAAGGGTTTCTCATTTAATTTCCTCCCCAGCCCAGCCCCAGAAAGGACCAAAGGGCTTCCCAGCCCTTCTTGTGGGTAGTCTCAGCAGCTGGAACTCCCCAAAATTACTATTCACACCAAAACTGGGGTCAGATCCAAGGATGGCATGCGTGCATGTCCTGTTGAACGGTGTGTGAGCCTTTCTCACCAGCCCAGCCTGTTCAGTCTCATTCAATCTCAGGTGATTTTATTTGAGAAGTGTGTCTCCCCAATGAGGAGATTTAATGTCACTCTTCTGACTTAAGAAACAAGAGTTGTTTTGCCAC
>VZDJ01000325.1:1900206-1931696 GCA_008694505.1 Cyanoderma ruficeps | reverse complement strand
AAGCATGATCAGCCTCTGTGCTGAAATCTCCCCCCTCTCAGGCAGATGCAGATCCATGGAAACCTGTATGTGGTCTTGGATGTCAGAAGAATGAAGTGATACTTTTACACTTGTTCTCTTTTTTGTACTGCTTAGTATGGAAGTTATCTTTTTTTGTGCTGTATGAATGGCAGTGTGGTGATATTCACTGCTAATGGTGGAAAATGTATTTTCTACTTTTTCCCCTGACTTGAAAGACATCACATTATTGTTCTATGTGAGTGATAAATGCCTGTCTCCTTGTGTTACAGCTCAATTTTCATTTTCAATTTCCTTTTTGTTACCTTCTAGATATCTTTAATGTATTCCAAGGATTTTGAAGATTATGTTAATTCAGTTCACCCACGGGGTGTCTGTTGTTGGTTTGTTCGGGAAAGCCTCTTACTCTGTCTCTTGGTGTGAACAACAGCCAGATCCTCTGGTGTCCTTGGTAAGGGAGATTCCATGTCACTTTTGTAACCTGTCTTTTTTTGAAAACAAGTCAGAAAGATTTTGTCAGTGATAATTATTTGTCACCTTCCTCTATCTGGGTGCACACAATCATTTAGATAATTTGCATGTGCCTTTTCCCCTTTGCCTGCTGTTGGTATCTCTTGCTTATGCTCCCAAGCCCTCTTACAACTCATTGTCCTGTTTTGAAAAGACAGGTGTCTGCTAAGCAAGGCAAGAGCCTCCCTCGAAATGGCGAATGTAAACCCTCTCCCTCAGAATAATTATAATTTTGAAATTAAGTGGCTCTCAGGCAAAGATATGGGAATAGGAATAACAGTTCTTTACTTGGAAAATTAAAATAAAAATGTAGGAGTACAAAAAAACATCCAAACAAAAAAAGAAAACGCTGACAGAGTCAGAACATGACCTGACACCCTGTTGGTCAGGGGGTTGGTGTCAGTCCAGTCCAGTCCTCCTGCAGTGACAGATGTGGTTCTGTTGCAGCAGAGATGATCCTGTAGAAGGGTGTAGTTTCCTTCTGAAGGTCCAGTGGTGCTGAGATGGGTCTGGTCTCCCTCTGGGAATCCAGTGCAAACAGGCTGTGCTGGTGTTCTGAATCCCAGGTTTGATCCAGGTAGGAATGCTGGGCTCCTCCCCCCTGGGTGGAGCATCTCCCAATGGGATGATGGAATTGTATCAGCCCTGCAGTGAGCCTGGATGGCCCATGAACAGCAGATATCCCCTGGAGGAAGGATGGTTTGTGGGAAAGATAAAGAACACTGCCCCAGCTGGTTTGAACAGCTGGTAACAGAATACATACCTCTGGTCACATCTTGCATGGCAACCCAAGACACCCATCAAGGCAAACTCTCACAGAAATAAACTTCACTGAGGGCAGAAAGGCGATTTGTTCCAATACTGGAATTAAGAGAAAAACTTGGGCCATGAATTCAGTATCTGTGGTGTTCAGGGCCATCAAACTCCTTCTCAACCCTTGGCAGTGAGTGGCTATGTCACACCCAAAACACAAGGACTAATATATTTTATAAATTATAATGATGTCGGAAGAACTGTGGAAATTCATGATGTCTGCATGAATGGCTAGTCCTCCTTTTAGGTCTGACAATGCTGTTCACTTCACCGATCCTTTAAGTCAGTGAGCAGCTCAGGCTAATTACAAGTCGTAATTAGTAGTTAAAAGTAAATTAAAGTAGTAGTTAAAACTTTCTTCCTTAAGATTCAATTATTAGCTTTTGCCTTTAATATCATGTATCTCTTCCTGTGTACGACGCCTAGAAAAGGATAAACTGACCACAACCACATTTGGTTTATAGACTAAGAAGTCCTTCATGTTTTTTTGTTGGACTTACAGGATTTGTAGATTTTTCAGGAAACCCTTAACTGGAAGTGAGAAAGTGAGGGAGAAAGAAGGATGGCATTGAACTAGTAAGATTATCTCATCTTGTCCTTTAGAGTATAATTCGGGATTTTCCTGATAAACAAATAGTTACAAAGCATTTTATTTCAGTGTCAACTTTGTATTTCTGGAAAATCTGAGGATTGCCAGAATTGCTGCTACGTTGGTGGGCATTAAAAGATCTGGGGTTCCATGAAATTTGCTCCAGCACATTCAGCAGCAGCTGAAGATGTGGCAGCCAGTCTGCAGCAACAAGAGGGTGAGACCTGGTCCCCTCTTGGCTGATTGAAGGCATTGAGTCTTGCTTTCAGTTCATTTGGTAGTTAAAAAGTCCTTTGCATAGCTGAGATTTGGATCAGTTGTGTTCTCTCTCTTATCCTTTATTAGCGTCTCATATTCTTTTGTGAAATTTTTAATGCCTGTTAGGAGATTGTCATTGATTTCATATAAAAATAATTGGTCATCTCTGCTGACTCATTTGCCAGCAAGGAAACAGCAGCAGCAGAATACAGTTTTTGTCCCTCTAGTCACTGGTTTACTTCATTTGGTGACCTTGTATATCTATGGGCACATGAACAGGTCTTTATTGCAATTACATTTCTTTCTGCTAGAATGAGACAAAGAATCAGAGTAATCCATTGGAATTACATCCCCCCCCAGTGCACAAAAGCCATCTAAATGTTGAGAAACAAACACATTTCCTTACTGTGTGCATGAGAGAGGAGGAGGAAAGAGAGACAGGAGAGAGAAGACGTACAAACCTGATGGTGATTCAGGAAAGATCATTTTGTTTGTCCCGAAAAAAAGAGTTTGTTCTCTCTGACTCCACTTGCAAGCAGCACATAGAAAGCACTGTGGGCAGCCCTCCATCAGGAGCCCAAGGCATCTCAGTCAGGTCACACAATCTAAGTGATCTCCAAAGATAATGAAGCTCATTCCCTTTATCAGAGCATAGCTAATTTCAAATGTAGACTGGCTTGTTCTGGGCTCTGTCCAGATGACTTTTGAGTATTTCCAGGGTTGGATACTCCTCCATGACCCTGGAGTCCCTATGGCTCCACTGGAGGATTTGTCTTCCCACTTATGCTCGAACCACAAATTCTTTTTCTGCAGTGAATCCCCTGCCCCACCCTGAGGGAAATTTTCCTCCATCTGCTGGACTGGGGAGCTGGAGTCAGCATTTAGAGCTCCCTTCGTTTTCTCCTGATAGTCCTCGACTCACTCCAGGCATTTCAAGACTGTGTCAATTCCTTCCTGTCACCCAGCATTTGTTGCTGAGTTGCTTTGGAAGGGCACTGAGTCCTTCTGAGGCCACTGAGTGTTTGCCTGCTCTCACAAGGCACTGTGGACTGCCCCTTTGGTCTGTACAAATGAACACCAGAAAACATTTATGACAGAGAGAGACTGAGCAGAGTGTCAGGAGCTCAGGAGTGAGCTCCTGTCCAGTCAGAATGTGCAGCTTGGGATTGACATATATTTGTGCCTTGTTGTCTGCTGCCTTTTTTTTCCCTCTCAATTCTTCCTTATCCATATTGCTTTTATCCTTTATTTTATCCTTCNTTTTTTTTGAGGTGTTACCCCGTTTGGGAGGAGTGGGGGCTCACCAAGTGAAAAGGAAACACTGCCTGGATTTGATTTGGAAAGAGTCAATCACCTTCGTCTTCATGGAGTGTGATTTGGTTAGGATGATGCAGAAGTTGTCACAGACATGTCTGGGTGGGGTTGAAAGGTAAATTTAGCTGGCATGTGAGGCCTAAGGACAGGCAATAAGATGAACTTTCCTTGCAGAGGCTTTATGCAGTTGGGGCCCATTCCTTCTTGACCAGCACAGAGGGACAGTGATTCCATAGGGTCAAGGAAGCTTCACAGTGAAAGTCTGTGTGTTTTTCCTGGCAAGTGTAAATAATCATGCGATCAAGGCTTATCATATTGATGGAAGGGAAAAAATACATGTTCACATATGAAGAGGCTGAGCTGCTCAGCCTGGAGAGTCCTTTGTAGCTTTGGGAACTGTTCCTCCAGGCTCTTGGAGTCTCAGAAGCAATGCTACCTGCAGTGGAGGAAATGGGATGGTACAGGGATATTATTCTCCATGTAAAGTACCACTAGGAGCCTGTCTGGAGTGCTCTGTGTTTGGGATAGCCCACAACCACAAATCCATTCTGCATGCATTTCTTGTGCTGACATTTATTAGCCTGAGAGATCAACTCCTGTGACTCTTTAGCAATGGCAAAAGCAGAACATTTTTATAATAGTGAGTTCATGCTTTATGTGGGATCACTACCCGTGCTTCATCTTGATTTCAGAGATGGAAAAGCAACCCTGGAGCTTTATTGTATTAAAAATTGGTGTCTGAAGAAGGCTGCTCAAATGTTCCTTTATAAATATACACGTGAAGATAAACATTTCCATAACAATGTTTTTCAAAAATATGTTCTTTTGATATCTTGAGTAATTACACCAATCTGCATGCAGTTTATTTCTGTTTATCTTCCAATAAATTCACCAGCTTCTGCCATCAAAATCCCATGTCAGTGTTTTGGGTCTAATGTTCTGTGGCTTCAGAATTATCACCCGCATGTATATTCCAAAATTGCAATTCTACTATAAAGTTATCCTGCAGGGAGCTCTTGAGGCTTTCATGACCTCATTTACACAGCAATAAATTCCCAAATCTCATCCAGCCAGTGTTTTCTCTGTGACTAAATATTTCAGTCACCCATCATAGAGGATAATTTTCTGAAGTTAAAGTGGTATGGGAATAACTGTTACAATTAAAGGTATAATAAACTATTGAAGTTGAACAAATGAACTGATTCTTTGGTGAAAAAAGGCATTAAGTTGTAAAACCTATTGTTTCTAATTACAGTAGTGGGTGTTTCTCCTGCTTGACCCAGAGGACTGCTCTGTACAATCCTCAGTGCTGGGACTAAGCTTGGAATGGCAGCTTCCTTTTAATTTATGGATTCCACTGAAGGCACCAAACCTCCATTCAAAAGGGGAATTACACTGAAAACTCCTATTTCCAAAATGAGGGTCCTTGTATTCTTTTTTTCTATTTTCCCCGAATTACACCGAAGACATATCACTGCAAAGCTTCTAAAATGCGCATTGTGTGCAGGGGCAAGATAATTTCTGAGAACTATTGAGGCAGAATTTGGTTCTTTCCTGATCCCAGCTTACCAGAAGGTTCCCTGTTTGAAGAGGAAAGGGAGTTTGCGTGGTCGCTGCTAACAGGAGCTCTGCTAACAGACATTTGAAAAGGTAATTGATCAAAATTAAATACAACCTCCGTGAAAAAGCGATGAGGCTTTTTCTCTTGCTGAAACACATTAAGCCAAGTGTAATGGCTGTAGCTTTTAGAATAAACTCATCAAAACTAATGAAAGCATAGTTCAAAGAGACGTGGTTGCTTTAATTGCAGAACTTGTCGTAATTTTTAGGTAGTAAATGCTTTTTTATTCAAGGCAGACGATCTATCAGAGACATGTTTGATCCCATCTTTCTTGGGTAACAGCTCAATGTGTCCTTGGACCCAAAGCTCTCTGAAATGTTCATAAAGGAAGGAAATACTTGGATTGGAAAACGAAAAGGATTTACTTTATTTTTGGAAATGGGACTTTCATTTTCACACAACCCTAAAGGAGCTGTATGAGTCAATATGACTTTTAAAATTGAAGAGTCTTTTACAAATTAATGTTTAAATTCCTCCAGAAAATATGCCAAATATCTCAAATCCTTTATCATATCATATATTGCTTGTTCTTTTGGTTGTTTTTTTAATTATTTACTTGTCCTCTTCAATACTGTTCTCTTGAGTTGGTTAATACCAAGACTGCTGAGTATCATAGAATTGTTGAGGTTGGAAAAGACCTTTAAGATCTCAGTGAGAACACTGAAAAAAGAGGAGAGAACAATGATTAGTGCAAGATATTTTCTTCATGATGTATACATTAAATTTTGGTTAGATAATTAAGCTGAAGGTTAAAATTTAGCAAGTGTTCCTATTTCCACAGTTGATGCCTCATGCCAACACAAGCTTTGACACAGAATTCACTTATTTTTAGAGCCAAGTCAACAGATCTTGGGCATGATTTGCTCATCACAGTATTTTAGCAGTAGCTTTTTATAAAAAATTATTTAAACACTTAGTAAAGTGCA
Organism: Cyanoderma ruficeps; assembly: GCA_008694505.1. Classification (NCBI taxonomy): domain Eukaryota; kingdom Metazoa; phylum Chordata; class Aves; order Passeriformes; family Timaliidae; genus Cyanoderma; species Cyanoderma ruficeps. Next base: position 1,925,647 of record VZDJ01000325.1, on the reverse strand, counting down.
TTGTGTGAATATTGTTTAGCTTTGTTTGCTTTGTTTTGGCAATGTAGGACGCTTGCAACCTGCCATGGTTATACAAGAGTTGAGGTAGCTGAGGAGGGAAAAGACATCCTCTAGATTTAGCATTTGACCTGGGAAATGACATAATGACCCATCAGCTCTTCAGGCATCAAAAACTGTGTGATGATTCCAGCATCCAAGTGTCTCTGAGGAACTCCACTTAACTGACAGGTTTTGTTTCTTTCTAGTGAACAATTAAATATTAACTGAGTATTTTAAAGAATGCCTGCCAACATGCTCTCTTCTGCTTGAAAACAATCTTGGAATAAGATTATAACTATAATACTTATGAATAAATTCTGATTGTTTTACAATACATTTGCAATCTTGAATTCTTTAGAAAAATAATGTTGTATTTTGTAGACCTGCAAGGGTACTGTTAATTCTTTGTGTTTGGTGCAATCTGAGAAGGTAAGATTTTACAAAATAAATCCAGGAGAGGAGCAGAGCTGTCAGTATCTGATAAATGTGGTGTGCTTTGCTGAAGAAGAGAATGATGTCTGTGTTTTGCTCCTGACAAGTTAGGTTTGGTGCCAGGGTTGTGAGGGGTCTAAAAAAGAGGTTTGTCGCCCTAGGTTTTCTTGCTTTTGAGTGCTTGTAACTTTGTACTGCAGATTCTCATGCAGCTTCATGTAAACAATGTGTATTTTTAGAATGTTTACCTATTTCTCCTCTGGAAGGAGAAATGTGATTGATGGTGATGTTCATCATCCAAGTTAAAGAAGTAGTGACCTGTGTAGCCAATCTCTTGAAATTTGTACAAATGTATATAAATGGAGTCAGATTTTGAATAAAAGAAGAGAGAAGGAAGAATTTTCCCTGAACCTCTGCTATACCTACTTCGTCCTTCAATTAGTAACCCTGTCCGTCCCTTCATCTAGTAACCCATCAGAGGTTTGCTGGGATTTTTGTTGCAATGTCTCAGAGTGAACCCTCCCATGGAAGCAGATGTTCTCCAGTATGAATGTCAAAGCTCTGCAGTGGGTTTCCCGTTGGCACTGGATCCCTACACTGGCTGTCACTGCTTCAATTCAAGTTTTGGAAAGGTGTTTTCTGTAGGGTTTACACACCCAGCTTCACATTGTCCCTGGAACTTGTCCCCTGTCTTTTAGGAGAGTATTTAGCCAGATTTCTCTCTTCCATCTCCAGCATTTTCTCAGGCAGGGAATATGAAAACTGAACTGAACCTCTGGGATCAATAGCCAGGACATGTTTCAGAGCTGCCTTTAACAGGGATTTGAGGCCATGAATGACCCCTGTGGAGCCCTGGTAGGGTCCCTTTCCCCTTCATTTACCAGTGAATGGTCACAGGGACAGGGCACAGCCATGTCTCAGCCCTTCCATTTTCCAAGTGCTGGACCCATCACGTGAATCCAGGATTTGAGAATACAAAGCTGATGGGGCCTGGGTTTGCAGCTTGTCATTCAAGGACAGCCTTCAGAATTTGAATATGGAGCAGATTTTCCTTTCCCACCCATTTTCTTTTTTCCACCATATAACTGGAGGACACCAATGCCTGGATCAGAACATTGATAATTTCCTGAGCTTCACGGAACCATGGTAGGTCAGAATTCCTTTGGTCACCAGTAAAACATTTTGCTGATCCAAGTGTTCTCACTGCAGCATTCATTAACCCTTCAGATCTCTACTTCAGTAATTTGTGCCATGATTTTATTCAGGCTGTGTCAGTTTCTATGGTGTTTGGGATTATTTTTTCCTGCCACCTCAAGCTGTAGTTTTATTGTTCACCAGCACTCAGCAATGAGTTGAATTTCCTGACTGTCACTGAGATGCTGTCACTTTGGTTTTGACTGGCATTGTACTGAGCCCCTAATAAATTTCCATCCTTGATTCTGTCAAAGCAGCATTGCCTGTGCACAGCGAGGCAGAGCTTAAAATGTTATTAATATAACAGCACAAGAAGAAAGAAAGTAATTTTTCACTACAACACTTCACTTTGTTCCCTATGCCTTAATCAAGACCTTCACACAGCTGTGAAGCTTGTTTTGATTTACAGAGATCATGAGAAAATTACTTGCCTTGCATTCTCTCTGCTTATATTGTTGGGGTTTTTTTGGTGTTTGTGTTTTTGTGATTTTTTTTTTGTGAGAGTTTATGTATCCATTTTCCTGAGACATGTTAGTCTTTAAACTCATTTAATATTATATTTTTGTGTGTCTTGGAATGACTTCTTTCATTTAAAAAATCTTTGAAGCATGAGGTTGCTCTGACATCTTTTCTCCCAAAGCTTTGCCCTGAGCAGTTTGGTCACCTACAGGAGAGCACAGGGTGCTTGGAGACAGGGAAGCACAGTATTCCCTTTATCCTTGTTGCTAACTCCCTGCTCACAGTGCTGTCATTCCTATACTCCAGGGATTTAAATAGCTTTCTGAGAGTTGGACAGGTTAGTCTCCTTGTCTTTTCTGGGAAAAAAAAAACATTTAAAAAACACCAATACCTCAAACCCACCACATTTTTCTTCTTTCCTTTACAAGTTATTTTTAAACACTGTGATTTAAACCTGTTCAATTTAGTTATGCACATGCATCAGTGGGAATAATAATTGGTTTAAAAATGTAAAATGTTCTAGTGGGAAGCAGTAATATCATTAGCCAGTCATTTATAACAACAGTGCCTTGCTGTGCTGTATCTCTCTGGTATTCCTGAAGTCACCATAATGGAACCATGTAGAAAGAAATCTTTTCGATTATTTGTGGATTATTTGTGGGAAGTTTGGCTTTCCCTGGGCTTAATGATTCTCCAGTCTTCTTTAAGAAGATCATATAGGGAAATACTTGGGCAGCTTCATCACAAACCTTTGGCAAAGGTGGGATGCTCTCACACTCCACTGCATGGTCTGGTTTGTAAGCAAACCCTGCATTTGGGAAAACAAATCTCACTGGCAGAGAACTCACTGTTATCAGTGTGAGGTAATCCTGAATTTGGGGTTGTCAAAGGTTTGGCTGTCAGGTTATCTGGAACTTCACTTTCCTGAATAGTTCTGTGTGAACTCTCTGCTGTGGTCCATTTCCGGGGGAAGTGTTTTGAGGAAAAAGAGAAAACTTTTGTTCAAAGCCATCTGTCCACTGGAGCAATTCCTGCTGGCTGCCCTGTGGTTGGTGCTGCCCAGCTCAGAGCTTCACAGCAATGAGGGAATGGCACCTGCCTCCGTGTCTGTGTTCTGTGCTGTCACCTGGATGGATCTGAAATGTCACCTGAAACAGCCACTGCACTCAGAACAATGGAATCCTTCAATTGCACTCTGAACTGTAAACAGCAGCTGCAGTGGGTGCTGTCAAAGGCAGAGCAGGAACAGCTCTGCTCTGGGGATGAGATTTTCCAGTGCTCTACATAAGCCAAGCACGGGAGCTGATTAACAGGCTTGGTCTAACTGAGACTCACCTGTGGTTTTGCTGTGCTCGGCTCACGTTCAGTTCCTCAGTTTCATCCCTTTCAGTTGCATCACACTGAGAATTTGCTGATGACACCTGTTGATCAGAAATCTTAGTGTTCTCTCATCCTTCCTCTGATACAGTGACACAGAATTTAAAATAATAAAGAATACAATGCTGTTTGTCATAGAAAGTGGCAGTGGTATCCTGCCTTTAAGTGTCAATGCCTTTCCCCAAGCCAAAGAAACAAGAATTTTCCCCCTCTGTCATTCTCAAAGTTAGCTTAGAATCTTGCATTGATTCATTACATATTTATGTGGTACTTGTTGTACTATCCCTTCACTGACTTATTTTTATCAATTTCAGAATAGCTCTTGTACAGATAATGCTGCACACAGTTTCCCTAACAAGCTATGCAAGCTGCTGTGAAAGGATTCTGCAGAATCATGCTATAAATCCCTTGAATAGGTGCTATTGATTTCTGAAGAGGTCTTGCTGAAAAAGGAATGTGCTGCTCAGGTCTCCAGAGGTGTTACTAAAAGGACAATAGCACTGGAGAAGCAACAGCAGGAGAAAATCAATTCCCTGGCTATTTTTTGTTTGTTTGTTCTCAGTGAGATTATACGGGGAGAGGAGATGGATTGAGCTATATTATTTCTGCTGGCCTGAAAGTTGCTTTCTTTTTATGTTGAGTTATTTGATGTGCCTGAAATCTGTGAGAGCTGAGGTCTGTTGCTGGGTTTATGTGGCAAACAGACTCTGCTTGTCAGGCTCTTACCTGGAGTGTGTGAGCAGCGGTTCTTGCACAGTGAGCACACATTGCCTTCACCAAAGGAGTCATCCAGCCATGTGCCAGAGTTACTCCGGGGAGGAAGGAGTTTGTCTTATTTTGCCACCACCTCTGGTTTAAGACCAGGCTTGTGTATTCTGCTGTCAGATAGTGATATTTATTATTTTTTTTTTAAATGAAAGCATAGGAAAGGAATTGTGTTTGACAAAAGTACCTGCATTATTCAGAGTTATCCTTTCATCAGACCAGCCAGTGGCTTGTATTCACACTTCCATGCTGACAAATGACAGGAAGAGAGGAAAAAGAAATTGCTGAAAGAGAAAATGGAGGAAGAACCAAGGAAAGTTAGGCTAGAAACTCACCATTGCGTTGTTTAAAAACATCTCTGATGTGCTGTTGACTGGTTTCCATCCTGTTGTTTTAAGAAGCAGTAAGTCCTCATTCCTTCATGCCAGAAACAGCAAAGGCTTAAAAATGATTTTTTAATGAAGCTGAAGCTCGCTGCCCTTTTAATTTACCTTTTTCCCAGTTGTTCTCGAGCTCAGTATTTGCTGCACTTCTTCCTTCATCTTTGGATAGACAGTGTTATCCTCAAGAAATATGTTTTATCAAAGAGATGGGTTCTAGATCTTTCCTTTGTATTATGTTCCTTACATCATGTATTTGGGCTTGTGTCTAAAGGAGCAGATTTTTAAGTGTATTTTAATTTGTAGTGTTTGGGACTAGCAAGAAAATAGCACCTTTAAAATACTTCTAAAAGATCTACAGGATTTTGGAGCCTATTTTCAAAGAATGGGGCATTTGAATTCTTGAGAAACCCTACTGTTATAAACGTTTGAAGTTGAACGTTTTAGGTATAAGCGTATACATATGTATCTTATAAGTTTCATTTCCATTTGTAACTTTGTAGGTGTCTGTCACAAATGTTTATTCATCTCAAAGTGTCATTTCCCACCTGTAACTTTGTGAGTTGTTTACTACAAGTTTTGTATGATTGTAATTGCAAGTTTGTATAATTGTTACTGTAAGTTCTGAATAGTTAGGAGCGTAAGGAGTTACAGTCAAAGAGTGGGAGAGCGTTTGCAAGGCTGACACCGAGAGAGAGAAGAAAGAAGGGATCTTCCTTCCCCCTCAGAAGGCTCCAAACCAGGACATCGCTCCGAGTCAGTGATTGGTGGACACAACTGACCAATCATCCGAAGGCGGGAAAGAATGATTGGTCCAGAGGAGCTCCCGCTAGAGACCAATAGAACCCCGGGAAACGAGCCAATCATCTCAAGGATCCAAAACTGACCAATCAGTGGAAGAGAGAAGGAGATAAAAAGGACTGACAGCCTGAGGGAGTGCCTTTTGTCTGAGGGATGTTGTTGCCTAAGAGGGAGGTGCCCATACGGTACCATACGTATTTTTGTAACTCTAGCTTGTTGCAAAGGGGTCGGGACTAGCCCGATCCTTTTGATGTTGGAGTAGTCATTTTATTTTCAATAGATGATTAGCCATTTTTTTGGTCCTTAGGCAGGCTCCATGAGAAGAGCAATGTTCCAATTCACACCAAGAATCCAGTTTAAAATGCTGGTGTTTCACAGGTTATTTTGTCCGTTTCTAATTCCTGGCTGCAGTAAGGTAAGAGGAGGAAACATTTTTTTCTTGTATAAAAACTATCCAGAGAGTTTTTCTCTTTTAACAGCTGTCCTGTAACAGCTTTCTTGAAAATATCAATCTGCTCTCAGATTTCTACCAGATTTTCCCCCCAAGATATTTTCTTTCCTTTTCTGTCTCCTGAATTTTAGCAGTCTTACTTCAATGCTAGCAATATACAGACTTCGTTCTGTCCCCTTTCTTCCCCCATCCTCACATGTGTACATTTTATAAGAGCATTTTGATTGGAAAATAGCTTTTTTTCAAATGATGCTATCTTGATATTTGTATTTCTCTTTTATACATTCTCTGTATTCTTTACACACACGTATTTGTAGTTTCGTTGTCGTTTATTGTGACAGCTACAGCTGGTCTGTGAGCTGCACAGATGAAATTTGCCATAACAGACCCCAGCTCGATGAGCCTTATTTGTTGACATTAGAAGTAAACAACTCCCCAGGTAAGACAGTGATAGGTTGGATTCCAACTCAAACAGGGGACCCCAGCCAATCCCCTTAAAGACTGAAGGCATCTAATTGGCCATTGAGCTGGGCGGTGCTAAGACCCCAACCAATCAAATGTCCAAGCACAGGAAGTTTGAAGCCCCTATAAAGGAGGGCTTCCATCAATAACCTTTGGCTGTTGTCACACGAACTCGGCGTGTTCAGTCGTGTTGATGCCTTGGGAAGGCTGACCTGGAACACAGACTGGGCAGAGCTGGAGAATAAAGTAGGTATTTACTGAAAGGCCTCCAGGATCCACCCTGGGCAGGACAGGGCCTGGCCAGGGCTACACCCAAGGTGGACCCAAAATGCTCACAAAATGGATAACTGGTCTTACACGAGGTCTTACACTTTTATAAGTTTTGGTCCATTTGCATATTGGGGTTTAATTGTCCAATTACAGCTTCAGGTTGTGAGGTCCCATCCTTCTTGTTCCTCCCTTCAGTCCACCCTTGTTTGTGCTTTTGGGCCTAAAAGTTGTCCTTCAGGTCTTCAGCAGGAAAAGGATTTGTTTTGTCACCTACTTTGTGGAGACATCTCACCAGCACTTAATATGAGACTCAGAACAACACTTTTAAGCAGGACAGTATCTGAAAAATGTGAAAGCTAAAACTTAAGTCATCAGTTTGTCTGTCTCTAAAACATTTTATTCTAACTTAGCTTCAATATTTGTCGCTGTAGAGACGGACACAACACACTGTGCAACGTACCCAAAGCTTCCTTTTTATTTGCTGTGTGTTCCCTTTTTATACATTTCTAAACAAAGCGTGTACAGAACATATTTTTAAACAAAGCATGTGCTTAAATTATTAGTTAATTAAAACGGTTCATCATGTTCATTGGTACAAAGCAATTAATGTTAATATATTTGGCAAGCATTTATAAAAAATTTAAAGGCACGCATTCACTTCTGTTTCTTTAACTACAAAACTGCAAATATCTTTTTAACTGTCTCTTTTAAATTGTTTTGTCTGTTCTCATGCCAATGACCTTGTGTTCTTCTTTTCATGGGCATACACGAATCTTATCAACAACTTCTTCTTCTGCTAACTCAGTCCTTTTGCCCACAGACTCACTGTCAGACCCCCTTGAAGTAATTTCCTAGGCAGAAAGACAAAACACGTACCAGGACCCCTATGCTATCTTGGTTCTCCTTAGAAGCCAAGGTTGAAACCAGCTCTTTGAGACAAATTTTTTATAAAGAGATCTCAGTCCTCATCTGAGGGGGGAGGATTTAGAAGGTGCTAGAGCTGGGGGGGATTACTTCACCAGGCATGCTTCTAGCTGGGGACTCTGGTCAGGTATGCTAATTTGCAAAATCTATGAAAATTGTAAATGAGTGATGCAGGGTGTGCCTCTCTGGTGTTTTCCACCTGATGAATTGCACATCTAAGGATCCTTGTATAAAGTTAACCCCTTTTTATCTCCCCAACTGTGTCTGGCTCATGATTCTTGGGCCACAGAAAAAGACATCACAACTTGCCTCAAACCTGTTCTGGAAGGAAGCAGTCCATTTCCAATGCCTAGTTTCAGGTGCATCTTGGGAGGAGGGAATGAAGGAGTCAATATGTTCTTCCTTGGTAATTTTTTTCTCTAACTCTATTAAAACTGTAGAACTGAAGAATAATTGAGGTGTGAAGAGACTTCTGGGACTTCCTTGTCCAACCTCTTGCTTAGAGCAGTCTTAATGCATAAGGTTGCTCAAGACCTTGTCCAGGTGAACTCTGAATATCCAAGGATGGAGATTCCTCTGTTGCTCTGGAGCCCTGCTCCAGTGTATGACCAGCCTGAGGTGAAAAAAATTCCCTTGTTCTACCTTGTGCCTCTGGATTCCGGTCCTTCACCTGCACACTGAGAGGTGGNGAAACACAGTTTTCTTCTTGTTTTTTTTTTTTTTTTCATTTGTTTCCAACAGTATTATAAGTAGCAAACACCTGCTTGGTAATGAAAGGTCAGTCTCTTACAGAGGTAATGAAAGCACAGAGAAGTTTACACAGTTTACACAGTGCACCTCCAGGCAAGCTGTTAAAAGAGGATTTCCCTTGAGGCACACATTTAATATTGCACTGGCACTCAGACAAACACTTAGTAATTGTCCAAGAAAAGCCTTTTTCCTTAATACTGACTGTTGTGACAGCCCCAGAGCTGGGGGTTACCTGAGTTAGATGTTGTTAGACCTGGTTACCTGAGAAAGTTGTTGTTGAGTGATAACCAGGTGTGTCAGGTGAACACAGCTGGTGGCTGCATCGTACATTTGAGAAGGGGACCTGTAGGAAAGAGTTCTGATTAACAAATGGCATAACAGAATACCCAACTTCAGTGTTCAAAAGGAAATAAACTTGTCAAGGACTAGGAAGGCTGGCAGTCCATATTCCAGGTTGTCCTGGGGTGACTTTATGGTGCTGGTATCCCCATAATCTGTTTTTTTGCTCAGAAATGGGTCTTGTAGCTTTAAGCTAGGCCCGGTGAGAGAGAGAGAAAGAGAAGGGGGGGGGAGCAGTGGAATTTTTTCACCCTGTATTCAAAACATAGAGATGAGAGTTCAGCTTTCTCCAAGCTCACAGCAGTGCTCTTCAGGTTCTCTGCTGCAAAGAGAGAGAAATGGGAAATTTTCCTTGCTTTGTTTGCTCCTTTACCTCATTAGCTATGACAAGAAAAGTTTTTCCAGGACTGCATTTTTTTCTGGAACTGTTGGGCTCCTCTCTGGCCCAGAACACCAGGACGGTTGCCTGGGGAGCCCCCAGCACCCCGCAGGCTGCTCTGTGACCTGGACACTGGGTCTGAGCCTCAGAGGGATGGAAAGAGACTGAGCTGAGCCACACCCCACAAAAGGGCTCTCTCTCAACCACAGAAGGACTTCCTGGATTTGCCATCTCTAAAACATACAACATACACTTGTGATAGAGATTTGGACTGAAACTGGTTTGGATTTTATGGGCCAAGTAACTTCAGAGAAAAACTAATGCTGTTGGTGAAGGTCCTTATATCACAACTTTTCTTCAAAGGATGGGCTTTAGTCCAGTCAGAAATATGACATGACAGCTTAATTGCAGAGAGTAAAATAATAGATTTAGTTTTTAAAGAATCTAATTTTCAGTTGTGGTGGAAGTTTTACATGTCACTCTTGAGAAATATTTACTAAAAGCGACCCCAACAATGCACACAGAGCCAAACCAAGCCAACACTGCCTTGATGGACTGGATTTATGCTTTAGTTTTGAAGTTATGCTTTCTTTTCTGCTTGTTTCTCTATGTGCAGCTCCCAGCATATGCCACAGCTACACAAAAGCTGCTCCTGATGGCCTCTGATCTGAACACACTGCAGCAGGAAATCTCCTCTGGATATTTATTTGACAGAACAAGGTGAGAAAGGAGATCTCTTCTTCTTTGTTGGCCCCAGCAGTAAATTTGTTACCCATGTTATGCCTCAAGTATGAACTGGATGAGTTTTGAAAAGTTAGTGTTGATCCCTGGTCTGGCAGGGTGGATGTGGAACCACTGGAATTGGAGAGATTGGCATCTTGGGGAATAGGATTTGGCAGTGACTCCACACTACATCTCCTGATTGCACTGAGCATTTTTTCCAAGCTAGGGATTAATTTAACTCTGCATGGCTTTATGATATCCAACTGCTGCAGTGCTTGTGGCTATGTGCTGTAATCATCCTGACTGGATCTCACTCTGGATGTCTGCCATGCTGCTGTCCCATGGGTTAGGAGTACGCCCGCTTCCAAAAAAAAAAAAAAAAAAACAGTAGCAGAATAAATAGACATAAATAATAGAAATATATAGAAATATATTATTTATATAGGTGTTGCTTATAGCTGCTACCTTTACAGAAATTGTGGGAAAAAAATGAGGTAATGGAATTAATAAATAATTGTTGAGCTGTTTTGGGTTGTACATACCTTTGATTTCATTTGTCCGTACCCTAGATTTGATTTTCCAACATTCTCTCCAAACACTGCTTGCTTTCTTCAGCTATTTTTTTAAGGTTTAATGAATCTTTTGAAAACAGTCAGGTGAACCCCAGTGATCTGCAAAAAAGAAGGTTGAAATTCCACATCTGTGTGTGTCAGAGCACAACTGACTTCTTGTGTGCCATAAACTGTTCCAGGGCTGCATTTGAACCAGAACTTTTCTTTAGACACTCCAAATCCTCCATCTGGTACCTTGTATTCAGAAGGGACAGAGGAAAGACTGAGTTTGATCTTCTCTATTTAATGATTTAATTGGGATTGTACATCTCTGTTGCTTCACTCACTTCAACAAAGAGTGCTTCTCTGTGTCTCTCTGATTTCAGAATTGGGATGGAAATTGATAGTGGTATCACAAAAAGGAAAATACTGTTTGGAACTAGCACTCAAGAAAAATGACACAGCCTGGGTTTGAAAATGGAACTAATTTATTCACCCGTTCCCTTGGCGGCAAAGCAGAAATAAGTGGGAAGGATGAGAGGTGATAACAGTGATGAAAGCTGTGGCATCCTCCTATGGGCAGGCACTAAGGCTGTTTTAAAAATGTGCAGTCAGTTTTCTGACAGAGTCACCACCTTCTGAAAAAGGCCTGGATTTCTAACATTAGGCTTAAGGCTCAAGAAAAAAAAAATGACATCTCTTCAGCCCACTCCTCACTTGTGTTTGGTATTCTGCTGCTTGGCTTTGGCTGTCAGCAACAGAGTCACACTACATGGGTGGGGATCCCTATAAAATCCCTCATTCCAGCCCTCCAGCTGGAAAACAGCCAAACCCCAGTGCTGGGGGATGCTCTGGGGGAACTTGCACAGGTGGGCTTTGTGCTCAGCATGCGGAGACCAGAGCTCAGACTGGGGTCAGCTCTGTGACTGTTTGAGCTCAGCTTGTGCCTAGAAATCTGAGGAAAATGAACCTCTCTGTCCCTGGCAATGAGTTCATCTGCTGTGCTTGCATGCTCAGATTAACTTGGCAGAGACATTTACCCTGGAGGGCAGCAGTGGATTTTACCGTGGCAGACAGAGCAGCAGTCACTGCCCGTTCCTCGGTACACACAGCACTTCAGTGCACCTTCACCTGCTGCAGCCACTGTCAGACCAGCTGCTCTCCTCCCTGACTCCAGCCTGGAATTGTTCAGCCTTACCTGATTTTTGTTTCATGACACCACGTTTCTCCCTGACACCCTCTGCTCTACCTGACTGTCCTAGCCTGGCCAGCAGCTTTTCTAGTTTTGGCTCTCAGCAAAGAGGGCAGGTAACTCTGAGAGCTCACAGCATCTCCTGGCTGGTCAGGGACCCGAAAACAACTTCTCCCAGCTCACACCTGGGAGCAGGCACTTATTATATAAAGCACCCCCCTCAGGTTTCTGGGTTCTTAGCTTTTGACCCTGATGCTGGAAGCTTTTGGCTGTGATTAGGAGGATCCTGCACTCAGACACATGTGGGTGATTTGTGGTAAGTTCATACCTTATCAAGTTCTTTCCTACTGTATGATGTATTTGTCTTATTGTCTGTAAAAAATACATCTAGTTCAGTAAACTCATGAAAACAAGTGTGGTAGTGTCTGCCAGCTTGTCCTTTCCCTTTATCATTCCTCCTTTTCACTAGATCCCAGCAGACCACTCCTCTATTTCTTGGCTTCTTTTTCCTCCCACACTCTTCAAAATGAGAGGTGCTGAATGGATTTTGCCTTATGCACACAATAAATTTATTTAAATAAGCAAAATTTCAGCAGAATGGGGAGGCACAGAGAAGCATAGATTATGTCAGATGTGGAAACCTGAGCAATCTGCATCAGGAGGTCCTTGTAAGTCTCTGGGAAGAGTGACAAACACCCCTGGCCATATCCTGTTTGTGCTGGGTATGACTGCAGCAGCAGCTCCTTTGTCCTTGGTTGTATGTTCTCCATAACATTCCAGTTCAGAACAGTGCCCTCTAGACCCAGATCTCCTGCTTTTTTAAGGTCATGGAGCTATTTTAAGGGTATGGGGCTTTTTCAGGGTGTTACAGTTCAGGGCTCTGTGAGTATTCTTCTGTCACTGGATAAAATCCGAACACTTGGGAAACAAGTGAAGCTGCTACTGCAAACTTCAGCCAGGCCGTGGTGACACATGCAAGCTTTGAAACAAATCTGGGGTTATCCTCAGTCTTTACAGTCATATCCCCAGAAAGCTGTGGGCTAGCTTCTCCCAGGAACATTAGGAACAGAAAACTTCTTTCCTTAGGAGCAAAGTTGGCAGAAGGATGGAGCCTGTATATGATGGTTTCATTAAGGGAGACTTCTCTCAGTTTCACTGCTGGCATTGCTCCAGGTTAGTGGTGCAATTCTTTTCCTTCTGTTTCTGTTTCGTATCAATGTCTTGCTGCATCTCTCTCCTGCCCGATTCAGCCTGGGGTTTTTCATCTTGTTCCGTGAATCCAGCAGCTGCTGGGATCCTCAGAACCACGGAACTCTTTCAATTTGAGTTGTGGTTTTTCCCATCTGTGCTGATGGGTAACAGGGTCTCCCTTTACCATCCCTCTGCTCGCCTGCTCAGTGTTTGTGCAGTGACTGTTGTCATTTTCTGTTTGTGCTGCTCTAACATTCAAAACCACCATGAAGATCGAAGCCTGGTCAAGCCAGCACATTCAAAGCCTAAGTAAATGAGAAAATGTGGTGTGTATCCCAAAGAGCTTTAATTCCTATGTGATGGTCAGACTTTTTTAAGGGCTTTATATAAGGCTACCAGAATGTGAGAAGAAATTGTCTAGTTTGACTGAAGAGAAGATCTTCCTTCCACAGTGTCCCCACCTGTGGTTTGGGTCAGGACTGGTGTGAGCAGCCTCCTGCCTCGCTGCTCATCTCCCAGTCAGCTTTAGCATCGTGGAACAAGCACTGAGAAAGTTTCCTGTGACCTCAGAGCCACATCTATAAATCCAGACACTGTTACCTAAGAGTAGAGACAGCTCCTGCATATAATTTAGAGGATCAGTGCACTGCAGGACTCCTCAGTAACATAAGCCACAGATGTTTATCACTGCTATTCTTTTTTTCTGTAATAGCTGTAGCATCTTGTTGAGTGCACAGCACAGGAGAAGGGACCAGCATGGCTCTAAACTGCCTGGTTTTAGCTCAAAGTGGGCCTTTATTAAAATACTCAAACCCCATTTGCTATATTTGGAGATTATATTACCCTTTGTAGATGTTTGCAGATTGCTAAATTAGGATACCGAGCAATTATAAAATGGAAGTGCTTTATGAATTTAATTTTCTGATATGAAAAGCACAAGGGAAAAGTACCAATATTAACACTGTAGAGTCTCCAGGATAATTCTGCAGGAGAAAGTTACTGGTCAATATTCTAAGCAAGCTCTGCAGGGACAGACTGGCTGATCTGATCAGGACCCAGATCCCTGAGAACACTGTGGCCCTCTGTGAGAAGTCTCATTTGTAAAAGGATCTCTGAGTCGTTCCTGCCCTTGCTCTTTCCATCATTCCACAGCTGCCTCCCCAGCAAGGCACCATTTCCTTCTTGGCCTCATCTCTCCCATCCAGTATCCACCTGGAACGAGACAAACAGGGTTTCTGCAGACTAACAACAGGGTCATTTGGAGTGGGTTTCTTTCAAAGCAGGATCTCCTTTGTACCTTTGTGGACAGGGTCTCAGAAAGATGAATAAATAAATAATAATTTTTAAAAAAATTAAAAACAGTTGCTTAAAGACCTTCCCACTGCTATGGTTCCTGGTGCTCAGATTCCAGCGTATTGCTAATGGTGGTTGAAATTGTAACATTTTTCTCACCTATTTTGTTTCCTTCCCTCAGGGTTTACATTTTCATTTGCTTCCATGCAGCAAATAAATTCCATGAAAGGCAAATGTCTGATAAACAGCCTCTGGTAAAGAGTATGGCATAACTGGCATAACTCCTTCACTTTTAGAGGAATGAAGATTGCATCACTGAATGTTGTGCCCGTCAGTCAATTAAATAAAAATCCCAAACCAAGTTCAGGAAATTAAATTCATTATAAAGATAATGGAAAATTCTGATTTTCCTTGCTGCTGTAGCCATGCACGCTTTAATTGTTTCCTTGAACAGTCAATACCTTGTAAAGAAACATCCTCTTCTCTTGAGACACTGCTCAGTTTTATAGGGATATGGGGTGGTCTGTTTTACTGCTAGCCTAGAGTCACTTTATGCCTGAGCTTGTGGGATCCAGGGAATGTCTGCCCTCACTGGTGCCACTGGCATTGGCCTGTTCTGCCTCTGCTGCACCTGTACATAACCTCTTGTATTTCGAGTCCAGGATCCCCCTAATTAGGGTTTTTTTCCTTTTCAAAGTCCTGTGCTGGGGTTTGAAAGATGAGTGGAACTTGCAGTTTGGTCTTAAAAGGTGTTTATTAAATTTTTATCTCAAAAGTCTGTGCACCCTCTTACGCCAGGCTTAGAGCGCTGAAAGACACCACTGCCAAGAGCACGGGACCTGGCATTCAAGGTCTCTTAAAGATCTCTAATCCAATTAACCCTTAAAATGTACTATATTTACAGTTTTGTACCAATAATTATGACCAATTCTAGACACGCAATTCTCTACATCACCTACATTCTGCCAATGTCTTTGTGCCACTGTCACAGCAGAAGATGGAGTCGAAGAAGAAGAACTTAAGACCCAGCCCAAAATTCTCCATCTTGCCTCCATCTACTTCCATTCTAAACACCCAAAACTACAAATTTTCACCCCGTGGCAAACTAAACTACTATCTAATTTAAATTTTTGTTGTTCTCATTTTATCCATAAGTATTAGCAGTTTTTCCCATGAACTAAGGTCAAAGGCAATCCTTTCCTGGGGTCCCAGGAAGGGTCCTGGACTACCCATGGCAATTTGAGGGGTTTTCCCCGTGCCCTGGACTCCAACAATAACCCTTCTGAAGCCCATGGGAAAGATCCTGTGCCATAACTCCCCTGAACTGAAGTATTCCAGCTGTATTTCAGCCTGGGCTACCCCACAGTGTTGCATTTTGTTCACCTTTGCTGAGCTGGGGTAAACACAGCTGAAATATTGGCAGTGGAGGAGGAGGTGGCTGTGCACATCAGTGCTGGGGATGCCAGGCTTTGGTGGAACAGAGCAAGGAGCAGATAGCTTTGCCCTACTTCATTTATTAATCAGTCTGATTATTTGACTCTCTCCACGTTTGCAAATCAGACATAATCAGGTTCCCTCAATAGCGTGATAGGTCTGTGTGTTCAATTATAGAGGGCAACATTATTCATAGATCCTTCTAGTTTCCCCATATAGACTAATCTTATTAATATTTATCTTCTAATCTATTTACAAATTCAGAGAGGGTAATCTGTCTAAATGAAGCTCCTGTTCATACAGAGTTCTCTTCTTTAAAAGAGTCATGGTAGCACTTCATATTATCTTAAGCTTAAAGCAGAAAAAATGTAATTAATTGTGAAGTGTCATTAACAATGATGGTATCGAAAATGTTTGTGTGGCTGATTTTTAAGGTTCCTTCCAGCCCAAACCATTCTGTGTTGTCGAAACAAAAGGCAGGAGGGATAACAGCATACGGCAGGTGAAACCTCAAGTTCAGAAACACCCGACCACATTAGTTCTTGACCTCTGTGTTTGGCTACAGAAACTGCCTTGTTAAATGCTCAGGAAGCAAAGTGCTTGGATCAGCAAAGTGCCCAGGTCCCAAAGGATCCAGTGTCTGTCTTCTTCCACCCATTTGTTTTAATCAATGGCAGCAGAGGAGTGGGGGAAAAAACCAAGCAGGCATTTTGAAAAATGCCGGTTATGACCTAAGAATGACTGCAGCTTCTTCCAGTTCTGGGCACTGTGTTTGGCTCCTGAAACATGAGGAACTCTGTCTGGAGAGCTGATCTGGAATATATTCACTGTGTATTAGTTGGAAATATCTAAGGGGGTATTTAAGGGACTTTGGCACTCTTCAGTCCCTGTCAATGACAACCAGGACTGTGTGAAGCCTTTAGGCACACACAAGCCTGTCCCTACTCAGCAAAGCACTTCAGGGTGCTTTTAAGCCCCTTGATTTCTGCTCTTGGTTTTATCAGCAGGAGGTTTTTCAGAGGCAAGAGGCTGCCCTTATCTCACACATGGGCTAAGCTGCCTTATAGCAAAACAGCCCTCAAAAACTCTTCTTTCTTCAAAATGTAAATGTTGCTCTCCCTCCCCTGCTGCAGTGGTCAATGCATTTAAGACCATTCCTTTCTTACCTGTGCATTTGGGAAATACTCTTTCTCATGATGTCATTCTGCTGTTTATTCCCCGAAAAGGTCACTGAAAATGCTCTGTATTTTCCTCAGACTGATGCATTTGCAGGTTGATGCATCCATGTCAGTCATCACCCCTCTAAGTGTTCGTGTTCCTGCATCAGCTTGTTCAGGGCAGTTCTCCCAGGTGTGCACCAATGCAGCAAAGAAAACGAAGCAGGTGTGGAAGCAGGAAGAAATGCCTCACGTTGCTTCGTAAGATTTTGTACAGAAAGACACCACATTGAGATTGAAAAAATCACTAGGTTTCTTGCAGCCAGGCAGAAACTTTTCTGCTTCTCTCCCCCTTTTCCTCTGAAGAGCCAGGCATATTTTGGGGTGCAGGCAAAGGATGCCATGTGCAGGTTTTCCTTAGATTGAGGATGATGCCACAGGTTTTTGACATTCAGGCATCATTAGAGTCATCTTTTCTGATGTTCTTTATAGCCCTGGCTAAAGGGCTTTATCTGCTAATGCTGAACTAAATTATCTCTAAAAGTGCCCATTTGTGAGGTGGAAAGCAGGAAGCAAGAACCTCCCTCCCTCTGTATGCTGGGCAGGTGTCTGCTCTCAGAGTGTAAAATGGGCACTTCCAAGTCATTCCACTGAGTTTTGGAGCTTATCGTGGCTTTTTCTGCCAGGTTAAAGCACGGTGAGCAGAGAGGGATAACAGGAAAGATTAGGGATGTGGAAAAACTTTTTTATGAAAGAGCAAAAGGATTATGGCTGTTCACTATGGAGAAGCAGCAAATTAGAACAAATCTGAAAATGTCTCTTGCCATTTGTTGCTGTGGAGCCCAGAGGGGCCCATTG
This sequence comes from Cyanoderma ruficeps, assembly GCA_008694505.1. Taxonomy (NCBI): domain Eukaryota; kingdom Metazoa; phylum Chordata; class Aves; order Passeriformes; family Timaliidae; genus Cyanoderma; species Cyanoderma ruficeps. Next base: position 1,908,226 of record VZDJ01000325.1, on the reverse strand, counting down.
CCTTTGCTCCTTCTCCCATGGTAACAGGAGGCAGAGATATTAATATGGGAGACCTAACAGCTGTTGAAAAGGAAATTGCTTATTCTTTCCATATTTTTGCCATATTTTAGCTGTTTCATGACTTCATGGAGACTAAGAGATTAGTATGATTTTTCTTTTTATAGTGAGTTTTTTTGAGACTGCTTATTTATAGGCAGAATATCCCATTTTATATCAAGTGTGACAACACTACAAATTCAACAAAACCAAAAATGTTCAAAGCCAAAAATGCTCACAATATTTGAAAGAATCTCAGTGTTTCAGTGCCATGGTTTGTAAGCAACATTCCTGTACAGACAGAGATTTTCTTCACATAGTATAAAACATGATCAGAGGGATCAAATACACTTAATGGAAACACAACTCTGAAAAATGTTCCATCAGAAGTATATAAAAAGTTTAAATGAGCATGAACTGGATATAACATATTACACTATATATAGTAGTGTAATAATATATAATATGTATATATGTATATATATAAATACATATATAATATATGATAGTGTAATATAAAACAGTAATGGAAGTTTCATACAAACTTTAGACTACATACCTGAAAACTTATTTTAATCTTAAGAGTTTAAGAAAGGAGGTGTGGCTTACTTTTGGCTGCCTTGAGGAACCACTTCGATGTTCCTTAGAAGCTCCTGGTGAAGGCCATTCAGTCCCAGCAGCCTAGTTATAGGGGACTAATGAACACTGGTAAAGCAGCAAATGCGTTCTGACATCCTTTGTCCTGTTCTTCTTAAATGTCATATTTTTAAAAAGTTGAATAATTTATCTCTTTGCATTGTATAATGATTGTGAAAGACTTTTCTTTGTGAGCTGAATAGTGAAAGTTGCTTAAAACCTGGGATAAATTGTGTCTCCTGGTGTGCATGTAAGTAGGCATTTAGTTGAGACACCAAGAGTCTTAATGTTTAATTTACATGATGCTTGAAGTTTAGAATATTCTTCTCAGAGAACTGGTGTCTGGTGCTTTCATTTTCTGCTGTCTTTTGATTTTAGCAGCAGAGATGATTTGGTGCTGAGGTTCTTGGCATGCTCTTGTTATTTACGGGTGACATGGACAACCCGGAAACTTGTCCAACAAAAAAACTCCAACCATGCAGTAAACTGGAAATGAGAAGGGGATCTTGTAACGGCTCTGAAAACCAGCAACCCACTTGAAAAGTAAGCAACAGAACAATAAAAAAAGAAAACAAAACAAAAAAGAAAAAACAACAACCAACCCCCCCCCAAAACCTCACAATTCCTTGTAGAAAAGGTTTGAAAAGTCTGAAAAGATTTGGCAGCTGACATGTCAGCGAGTGTTTCATCCTATGCCCTGTTTTGCTCAGAGGGCCACAAGTCCTTTCTCATTCCTCAATTGTCCAGCTGTGCTCTGGGATTTTGGTTACACTGTGAGCAGGCTGGTTCCAGGAGAAGAGGAGCACTCCTTTGGTGGTGTGGAATTTAGGGGATGAAGGGGGAGAGGGAATAGGAGGAGACTGATGGAGAAGCCTTAAAAGAAGGAATGAACATGATATGAGCCTAAAAGAAAGGTGGAGAGAGGCTACTAACAAGGCCCTGAAGGCCAGGACACAGGGAATGGCTTCCCACTGCCAGAGGGCAGGGCTGGATGGGATATTGGGAAGGAATTGTTCCCTGGGAGGGTGGGCAGGCCCTGGCACAGGGTGCCCAGAGCAGCTGTGGCTGCCCCTGGATCCCTGGAAGTGTCCAAGGGCAGGTTTAGCTTGGAGCAGCCTGGGACAGTGGAAGGTGTTCCTGCCCATGGCAGGGGGTGGAATGGGATGAGTTTGAAGATTCCTTCAAAAGCCAAACCATTCTGGAATTCTATGAAATTTTGCTTTGTCCTGCATCCTTCTCCCAGGTTCTCTTGCTGCCTGGCCCTGACACATGATCCAGAAGTTGTTCACTGGGAAGCAGCATGCCTCTAGCCAGGGATTACATTCCAATAAGGAGAAAAAGGAGGAATGAGGCAGACCAAGAGCAGCTGGTGTGTTTCAACAGGCAGCAACACCTGTGCTCACAAACATTCCTGTTGCGGTGGCCCAGGCCTGCAGCTTCAGGAACATTTATTGGGTTCCTCTTTATAGAGTCATGGGTTAAAATTTGTCACTTAAGACTTTTAAATTAGAAAGTGTAAGTGGAGTTTTCACACACAGAACACAAATCTTGGTGACTAACACACACGTTTGAAACTTCTCATAAAATAAACTGTACGAGTTTAATCAAAATGAAAGTTGCAAAAGCTGCATTTCCTGGCACAAAGAAGCATAAGCCGGGGTCTGTTAATGTTGTGGCTCCTCCTTCAGTGATAGAATATAAAATTTCTTTAAAAGACCCCAACATTTAAATTATGAAACAACTTAAAACTTCAGCATGCTCTAATCATCAAGAATGAATAAGGTTGGAAAAGACCTTTGAGAGCAAATCCTGCACCTGATGAAATTTGAGCAAGGAAGATGAAGGTCACAATAGAATAAATTGATTAGTAATTACTTTTGCCTCAAAAGTGAGTGGTTTTCTCTGCAGCACTGAGTGCTTTAAGTCAATCATTGCCTTCATTTAGGCTTTGTTAGGTAGGGAGCAGGGACTCCAAGGCTCCTGTTTGGTTTCTGGTTCTAGTAAGACTGTAACCTTTAGTGAAGGTGGACACAGGACACACACTGAAATGTTCCAGAGATCTCCCAGCAGCAGGAAATCCATGCACATGTGATGTGCATCTCCTGAGAGAGGTTTATTTTCCCAGCTAGGCAGGCCTGTATCACAGGGGAGAGCACTGGAGCAGCATGGTTGTTTCATGGTACAATGAGGAAGGCAGAGAGAGGGATTGGTTTTTGCGTTCTTGTGTCAATCTCTTGGGAGTAGGAATGCTCAAGGCCTCAAGGCATGCTCATGCTCATCCCATCCATGTTCCCCTCTTTACCTTTCCTCTCCAGGGTTTTGACAGCACACTGTGAACCATTTTCCTGAGAAAGGCATGTGCTGAATCCTTACAAAGCGTGGAGCTCCTCAGGCAGGAGCTGTGCTACAATGAAGGAGCCCATGGATCAGGGAGGAAAGAAAGGCAGATCTGTTGTCTGTTCCCCCCAGTTAGGAGCTTTGGAGTTACCAGTTCAGCTCCGTGGGAGCCCAGGCTGTGGCTTACCTTTGAAAGTGGGATGTATTTAACAGAGTGTGTTACATTTCTGAAGCTACTACAGAGTTACCCAACAATTGCCCTTCAAAAGCAGTGATGTTGCTCTCGTGCCCTGCCTGCACTTGATCCCTGCCTTGTCCATTCCTTTCCGCCACATTTTGGGCAATTCCACAGTCCATGTCTCAAATTGTTTGGTTGGTAGCTCCTAATGCCCTGCTAGATTCTGCACACCAGCTCCCTTGGCAGGCAATCACTGACAGCACATGTGCTAATGTTTCTAAATATGAGATTAACTATAACCAGGAGCAGCCTACCCACCTGAAACAAGGAAACTCCCAAAAATAATGAGAGGTTGAGCTGAGAGCAACGCAGGTCTGACCAATATGGTTAATCACACGTTCTCTGTTTATTCTGCTTAAGATGGCAGGTTATATACAGGCGACACTTTCATTGGCATACAGCACACAGAAAATTGCAAACACACACTGTTTAACTTATCCTTAAGGTGGCTAAAGTGTGACCACTAATAATTGCACTCGGTGACCTCTAGAAAACCCACTATCTCACAATAATACCTTAACATCTATTTTCTGCTGTGCCACAAGTAATTTTAACTACGCAACAGGCCCCGAGGCCTCAGGGCCTCAAGGCCAAGCCTCAGTCGGGTAGGCCTCAGCTGGGTAGTTCAAGATCTTATTCTAAATACATATTGTGCCCTCTTTCTCTCAGAAAATCTGCTACACCCACCAAACTCTGGTGATACAAGACTTGTCATTCCACACCTTCCCTCACACAGGAGAGCATTTTCTGTGTTATGCATGTCTGGAAACCTTTGGAAAGTGTTTGTGTTTGGGTTTTCTTTGATTTTCTAGTGGTAGTGTTTGAGCAACTAAAATACATGTTTATTCCTCCATACTTGAGTGGCAAAGTCTCACTTAGAGAGAATAGTGAAGGGAGGGAAAATACAGGTGCTTCTGTGTTTTGGGAAGTGAATGTATTTTCACCTGTTTAGCTCCATTTCCATGAGATGGATGTTTAGGGTAAGATCCTCAGCTGGTGAATGGAGAGCTAAGCAGAAAATATTTGAATAGCTTAGCCTAGGAAATATGACTGACCACTGGAAAAAAGTGATACCCCTGAGAAAGCGATATCAAAGAGCCTTCAGGAGGAGGAAAACATTAATCTAGAAGTACTTACTCCTAGGCTTTTCTACAGGTATGCCTGAGTTCCTGGAGTTAATGTTTTTTTAATTTGTCATTTTGCATCTGTTTGCTTTTTTATGAGTGAACTGAACAGATTCTTGTTCTCTTTCAGCTCATCCTCTGGCTGCTCTGAAGTCTTCACACAGCTATTGGACTGGCAGATCAGAAGAGTTACTGTACCACCGTGGACAAGCATGTAAACTTACTTTTGTGGGGGTTTTATGCCTTTTTCAGGTTGGAAGGGCCACTCAGGTCATGTACTTGGGTAACTGAGCCAGTCTGTGATTTTTCACACCATGAACAGACTGCTCAGAGCAGCTGTGGCTGCCCCTGAATCCCTGGCAGTGTCTAAGGCCAGGTTGGATGGGACTTAGACACTCCTGGAACAGTGGAAGGTGTCCCTGCCCATGGCAGAAGGGTAGAACAAGATGATCTTTTAAGGTCCCTCCCACCCAAACAATTTTGTGATTACATGATTCTATTGAAAAGAAAAAAATTATGACAGAAAGATTGCAGTGAAATTAAGGATAATGGTGGTGATTATTAGAAATGTGTGATTTGTTTGTTGTCTTATGGTTACTTTAAGTGATTACCTATTATTATTATTAGTTACTTGATTAATTTTACTACTTACCATCAACTCCAGGTTTATTCCAATCGAAAATGTATGTCAGTGGAGAAGGTCAATAACGAAAACATAAAAAGTCATCCAGCAGTCAGAAAAACTTGCCAGCAGTCAGAAAACCTTCTGCATTTTCAGCTAAAAGGATGAGAGAACAGGTGAAGTAAGAGACTGCCTGGGACAGGAGTGGGGTCATCTCACCATGGATAGCCAATGATGGTGTCACAGCCTCTAGATTTAGCTGCCATAAAAAGGTGAGCCACCTGCTTTCTGTTTGTGAGAAAATATTGCCAACCAAGGAAATCTGAGCAGTCTCCTCCACACCTAGGCCTGAGCTGGGTACCCCATCAGGAAAACGTTTGATCTGTGATCAGAGCTGTGCAGCATTGCTTTCCAAAGGTGTGTTTTGTTTCTTGGTTCTCCCAGTTGTGCAGGAAGGCTTTGCAGATGGACATTCCCATACAAATGTCCCAAAGAGAAATTGCTATGGGAAGGACCTTGAGTGCAGAGTTCGTGGGAACAACGACTTAAATTAAAACTGTAGTGCTTGTAATCCCACACCTTACAGTCCTGCAATCCCACACCTCACAGCCCTGCAATCCCACACCTCACAGCCAGGCAATCCCACACATCCCAGCCCTGCAATCCCACACCTCACAGCCCTGCAATCCCACACATGTCAGCTCAGCCTGGAGAAAAGGAGGCTCATGGGGGACCTTGTGGCTCTGCACAAGTCCCTGACAGGAGGGGACCGCCAGGGGGGGTCGGGCTCTGCTGCCAGGGAACAGGGACAGGACAAGGGGAAAGGGCCTCAAGCTGTGCCAGGGGAGGCTTAGATTGCATATTAGAGAAAATGTCTTTCCTCAAATTTAATCTAGAACTTCCCTGGTGCAAATTGAGTTAACCTGTTATTTTGGTAATATACAAGTTATAATTGTTGAGTCTAAGCAATCTATAATATAGTTTAACACGTGGTATAAAAATATCTATAAAATGAAAAGTATTTGGACAAATATCTTTCGCAAATAATATTTATTAGGCAGAAATGTGCTAGAATTTCAGAGGTTTATTTTCACAGATTTCATGAGTCTGCTAAAGAAGGAGTATCCTATTTTTCATTGTATACTTACACTGAGCAAACACCCCAGAATCATAAAGCTGGCATATATAAAAAAATACCCTGCTCATTTCCACATAAAATATCTCTGGGCAGTGTTTTATGTACTTTTTAAAACCATTAACAAGCTACTGGTTTGTCTCTTGGATTAATTTGTATCAAAATTTTATCGACACCGGCACCTTTCAGTTCCAAAACCAGCTGATATTTTGAAGGGTGTTCCGCTGGGAATGAGGCCGGTGTTTTAATCTGCCCAGTTGCAGTTATTTTCACTTTTAATAACCTGCTACCTTGGAGCCTTGACAACATTTAAACTGAGAGTTCCGCACCTTATCTTGATGATTAATTCTTTGTTCAGGCAAGCACTCAATGAAACTAAAACATCACTCAAGGTTTAAGATACACAAGACACAATAAATTAATTAGGTGAACATTGACCTCCTTTTCCTGTTTGAAGATATTGGTGAGAATATTGCTCTGGGTTTGATTTTACTTACCCATTTTTTTTTTTTTACCTGCTTGTGGAATGAATACAAATATGAGACACTCAATGTTTGTCATTGTTTCAGTAATTTCTGCCTGGGATAACTGAGAGCAATTTCTGCATCCAAAATCTGTTTCAAATGTGTAATTTTTAAAAAAAATTCCAGAGCTGTGGTCATTCAGGAGAAGAAAAAAGAGAACATGAGATAGAAGTCAGGTAAAAAGAGAACAGAGCTGTTCAGGTGGAAGGGACTTGCAATGATTCCCCAGTCCAACTGCACAAAAATCCAAATATTATAGAAAAATAGGGACTACATAACTTAGGCAGGGATGTGCTGTTTTGTTACACTTCTCCTTTCATATGCTTACTGAGAACATTTTATGCTCTGTATAATGAAATTTTGTGCATATGCACAGAATGCTGGCATTACCACAAAATTTTGAAGGTAGTATAACCAAAATTTGGCTGACAAAGTTTACAATTTGGTCCATCATTTGACTGCTTGATTTATTCACTTATTGAATTCTCATTTTGAACAAGCTAAATGTTTTTATTTCTGGAAAGGAAATTGCCAATCCTTTTATATGCTGTAAATGGAGTCCAGAAGTTTTTCCTAATCTTTGCAATGTCCCATTGCTGTGAGGTTTCAAATGGGCCTAGAGAGGGACCAGGGTACTTGGGAGCTGCTCTGGGTCCCTTGTCTGTCAGCGTCAGAGAGCCCAAGCAGAGAGTCCAGCACGTGTTGTTTTGTACCTGTTTGATGTTAGCACTCCACCAAAATCGAGGAGAAAGTTGGTGATTAATGTAGGATTCAAAAGAAGGATTTAGCACAGGCTCCATTTAACCTGTCTAGCCTTAATCAGGTTATTTCTATCTGTGGAAGGGAAACTGGGGAGAAGAATACTGAAGCTTGTCTATAGTCACTCTTAGTACAAAGTAAATAAACCTTGCCCACTAGATTGAGTTTTAGATTCTTGATTGCAGGAGTATGTTTGGGTTTCTTTCATCCTTGAAGGGCTTGGAAGGCTCTGATGGCTGAGTAATGTACCCTTCAATAATACGCATCGGTTTTCAAAGGTTTTCTGAGGCTGCTGGTTGAAGAATTTCCTCATGGCCCTGCAGGAATGCAGCTTCTGTCAGGAAAATAGATTTTTCCATGATGGAGTATTTTATCAGAGAAATGTAAGAGTATTTTGGCCTGGGTCTTCGTCCTGGTTTGGAAAGACAGGTGTCTGCCAAGGAAGGCAGGAGTCTCCCTTGAAATGGAGAATGTAAACCCCCTCCCTCTGAATTATTATAATTTTAAAATTAAGGGGCTCTCAGGCAAAGATATGGGAATAGGAATAACAGTTCTTTACTAGGAAAATTAAAATAAAAATGTAGTAGTACAAAAAAACATCCAAACAAA
>VZDJ01000325.1:1865663-1899764 GCA_008694505.1 Cyanoderma ruficeps | reverse complement strand
GGCAGTGACAGCTTCCACTCCCCCAGGCTGCTCCAAGTCCTATCCAACCGGGCCTTGGGCACTTCCAGGGATTCAGGGGCAGCCACAGCTGCTCTGGGCACCCTGTGCCAGGGCCTGCCCACCCTGCCAGGGAACAATTCCTTCCCAATATCCCATCCAGCCCTGCCCTCTGGCCGTGGGAAGCCATTCCCTGTGTCCTGTCCCTCCATCCCTTGTGCCAGGTCCCTCTCCTGCTCTCTTAGAACTCCTTTCGGCATTGGAAATGACTCTAAGGTCTCCCTGGATTCTTCTCCTCTTCTGGCTGAACAAACCCTACCCTCCCAAAACTCTTTTGAGGGTCCTGTTAAGTTTATGTCTGTAACATTAAAAATCCAAACACCTGAGGAACTCCTGTCCCAAATCTTTCCTTTCACAGAACCTTTCTCTGTGCAAAGGAGGAGGAAAAGCCACATCAGGAAATCGTGCCCTGATTCCTGCAGGAGTTGGGGATGAGTGCCTGGTGACCAGCCCTGATGCTGGGACACACAGCTGGCTCAGTTGTTGAGGAAAATTTCTGGTAGATATTGTCCCTTCTGTAAAGGACATCATTAATATGTAAGTAAGTGATTTTTTAAAATACATTATTTACATTCCTGAGGCAAGATGAAAAAAACCTCACCATGTATTTTGTACCTACCTAGGTACAAAATACAGGTAGGCTTCATATTCCTGCACCTAAAACCAGCACTGCTAGCTCTGAAATATATTCAAAAAGAACTTTCTGATGTACTTCTGGTGCTGATTCTTTCTTTGTAACTTTCCCAGTCTTTTCTCTTTTTCAAGGCTGAACTGTTTTGGCCCCAAATCCCCTATTTTTGCTGATCTTAAGGTAGGTAATTACCTGCTCCACTTTATCACTTACATCAGGCACAGGTAAAGCTTTCAGGGTTTGCCCTTTCTAAATTTTTTCTTTGTCCCCCTTCCTTTTCAGCTGTAGCTGAGACTTAGATTGCATTAACAGCAGGTATTTGGGATCATCCTTTATTGCCAGCCAGTTAAATGTAATTGTTGCATCCTCCTGCTCTGCCACCTCTATGTTCCCATTAAGAAAATCCTGCCTTCACAAATATGTCAGACTTGTCCTTGGCAAGGGAAAGATTGAGCCATCTGGGAGCAGAGCAGCGCTGCAAGCCAGGACTGGAGAAAGTAAGATAGCTAATAAAAAAGAAATTCAAGTCAGAATGGTGAAATTACTGTGAAGGTTTTCTTTGAAAGTGTGCTGAGTGGCTGATAGAAAAATGGCATTTCTCTAGTGCTCAGCTGAGCCTGGGACTCACTGAGCCTCCCTGCAATGAGAAATGGCCATTAGGAGGGGAATTAAGGAATGTCTATTATTCACAGACTGGAAGATGTGATGAAGATATCACCTGGGTTTAAATCAATCTTCTCCAGCAATTTGCCTCAATTCTCTCAACTTCAGCAGCAGTTGCCTCAAGAGGCTGTTCAGGAGGATAATGGAGAAGAGAGATGGGTGGATGGAGAAAGTGGTAATTAGGTAGGAATAGCAGAGGCTGTCGAGTTACAAAAAGTTGGGAGTGTCTTAAGGTACTTGGAACTGATGACCTGGAGAAAATGATCATCACTCAGCCATCGTTGGCTGGGGACAGGGTGGTGCAAGGTCAGTGGAGACCAGAGGTGACAGGGAGGCACTGGGCCCTGTGCAGTGCAGGAGCAACCTGTGGGCTAGAAAAGGGGGCATTGAGGAGCCCTGGAGATGGAACCCACCAACCTCACTGGGTCCTGAGCTCTGTGAGAAGGGAGGTTGAAGGGGCGCAGCAAAACCGTGTGAACATTTTTCTTTTATTTCCTGCTGGAATTGATTTCATGTGGAATTTTGGGCTGCGTGCAATGATCCATTAAAGCAAAACGGAAGGGAAGGAAATGTAGAAAAATGTAGGGTTTGCTACCCTTTTTTTTCCCTTTCTTTCTCTTTTCTTTTGGTGTTAAACTACTTGAAAAAGAGTCAAATAATCTGGGACCTTCCAGTTTAGTTCTGTTCTCATTATTCTGGCAGAAGTACAGAAAGAATGAGAAATCAGGAAGAGTCTATATTCTTCTGAGGTAGAGCTCTTATCAAATTAGAGGTAGAGCATTTTAGCAACAAAGTAATTTATTGGATGTGATTAATAATTGAAATTTCTGTCCTAAGAGATTACTGCTGGAAGGCAGCACCTGGCTTCATTGCCCAGACACCTGGTGGGATGAAGCAGGGAGCACTGGGGCACTGCCTCCCTGTCCTGTATTGTGCCAGGTCCCTGGCAGGGTTTCCTGGCTTTTCCTGCCCATCTCATCAGACCCTGGGCTAATGAGATTCCTTGCAGAAGAAATCACACAACACTTAAGGCCCTCAAAAATCAATCGCTGTACAAAGAGCAGCTGAAAGAATAAAAAGGGAAAAATCTTTACCAGTCTCGGTGTTTTGTAAAGTGCCTACCTGTGCAAATTGCCTGCTCCAGTTGATAGCGAGACCATGTCTGTGCAGCAATGTCTGCTTGTGTGTTAATACACGTAAAAGGAAAGGTGGTACTTTGGATATTGAGGCACCGTGCTCTTTCACATGGTGTCTTGGAGGAGCTTATGGCGTGTTTTTCCAGACTTATTTGTTTGCCTTGGCAGTTTCTATAAAAAGAATGTTTTACAAAGATCAGAGGAAACCCTACCAAGCAGTCCCAAAACAATTCGGGCAACTGACAGAAGGCGGAGCTTTCTGCTCTGAAGATGTTATGAATGCCTGCATTTTTTTGTCTTATCTCTTGGCATCCACTTTACATTAGCTTTGGAGAGTGATTTTATCTTTAAATATGAATCAGACAACGTTGCCAAGACAACCTCTCTTCAAGCTTTTCATTTCGTCTGCTTTGCATGCCGAACCTCTACTCAGTCTCCCAGAGCAACTGGTCACTTCTTTATCAAGTGGGGTTTGAGTGGATGGAGCAAAGCATTCCAAGTGCAGGATTTTCTTGGCTCCATTGCAAGAAAGGAGCCAAGTTCACTCCAGTTCCTCGCTCTGTCTCCAGGGCTGGAGGATGCCAGTCACACTGGAAACTGGATTCCAGCACAGGAAATGAAATGTTTGGATGAGGTGCAGCTCTGTTGGTTTTTTTCTGCTTTCCCAGCTATGGATGGATATCCACATGGGAATACAGAGCCAGTGGCAGCACTCCTCTTCCCCAGGCTGCTGCACAGGACTTCTGCTGGGCTATTGGTTGGCAATGCAGCGATGCTGTATTTTAGGCTATCAGAGTTGTGCTCACTTTTGCATTTCCCACAAATATTTTATGGCAGTAAGGTACCCTTTGGTTAAACCAGAATGATTTCTGTGGTTTGGCAGGTGCTCAGGTGGTCTGTAGGTATTGCCTGTCCTGCTGCTGGCAGGGCAGGGAGGAGGATGTGGGGTTCAGTTACCTGTCATTGTTCCCTACCAGGAGAACTTTTGATGTATCACAAAATATCCTGAGCTGGAAGGGACCCACTGTGATCATCCAGTCCAACTCCTGGCCCCAACAATCCCAGCCTGTGTGTCCCTGAGAGCATTGTTCAAACCCTCCTGGAGCTCTGGCAACCTTGGGGCTGTGCCCACGCCCTGAGGAGCTTTATCAGTGTCCAGCATTCTCTGGGGGAAGAACCTTTTCCTGATATCCAACCTAAAACTTCCCAGGAAAGGCAGTGAGCTACTCAGCTGTAGATCACTCAGCTTTGCCGCAGCATAACAGAGTGGGAGAAGCCACAGGCTCTAAAAAGCTGAAATTAAATATAACTCTCTCTTGTCAAAGGGGGAGTGACCAACTCAAATCGGATTTGAATAAATATAGGCTCTGTTTGTCATGTGGTAATATTAAATTCCCTTTTCATTTCTTATAACCTCAATGTATTTTATGCCCCTTTTGCTCCTACTCCTCACGCCTTTGCCAACCAACCCTCTTTTCCCAGGCGCTTCTCTGCGCTGTCACTCTTTCAGCTTTATTAAGTAGTGGTTGCATTGTTCTGTCTCAAAGTTGCAAAGGAAGCTCTGGCAAAGTGATGTTTTAATTAAATACAACAGCAGAGATGGCTCTGCTTCTATTAAAAAAAAATGAAAGAATATGCTGGAAAGGTTTCTTAGCTCCTTCACTGCCACAATAAAGTTATTACCTCAAGGAACACGGCTGTGTTGGTGACAAGGGGATGGCCTGGGACAGCCAAGGCTGTGACAAAACAGCAGGAGGTACCTCAGCTTCGGTGGGGATGTGCCCTGGGCACAGTCCTCAGGGGTCTAAGAGTCACCCCTGACTGCTTCTGCCTGGGCTTTCAGGAGCTGGGATCTCAGATTGTTTACCGAGAAGCGGCTGAAAGATGAACAAGGCAGGAATTCATCATCCTGCCTGAGATGAGAGTTTATCCAGTGACAGACTTTTATGATCACTGGTGTTCTGAACAGTTTGTGTTTTTCACAGAGAGAAAAAACAATTTCCTCTTGAAGGATTTATTTATTTTTTTGTCAAATATATCCAAAGTTTCAATTATTTTTTTTTGTAGCTATTGCATCTGTTCTTTCCAGCAGAGAGGCACAGGGGTCAAAGTCTCTGCTGCATCTGTCTCCTAAAAGTCCTTCCCATGTTCTGAAAGGTTGGCTGCAGCTGAGGGATTACTTTTCCAGTTTGCAAGTTTAATGTGGCTTTCCAGTTAACATTTACGAATGTGGAATCTGTTGGTATTTAATATGATCTGTACTGAATCCACAGCAGAAGTATAAATATTTATTGCTAATTATTTTTCTTTGCAATTGATGAACATTTTGCATGTGGGCTCTGCATCTCAGGGTGGTTTTTTTGTGCATTTGAGGGAGGGTTGTGGAAAACTCATCAAAGTTTACTGAATAAAGAAAAGGCAGATGATATTGTGAGCTGCAATGTACTAGACTGAAGGGATTGTTCTAAATGCAATACATTAAAAGTTATTTCATCCAGGACATAAATGACATTTCAGATTTTGAAAAGAATAATTATCTGAGCTGGCGCATGAAAGAGCTCTTCTTTATCTATTGGAGCTTTTGTGTGTGTGTGTGTGTTTTAACTTGTTAAAGATAACCATGGGATTTCTTTAGTGTGTGAATAAAATGGAGTGACTGATAACCTTGCTCTGTCACACACAGCCATTTAGGTCTCTCCCAGGGATGCTCTGTCCATATTTTTCCTGACGTGTTAATTAAGTATAGGTCTTGCATCTCTGAGGGTTTTTTTTTCCTTTGGGGCATCTTTGTGAGTTGCAGAATAGAGCCTAAACAACAGCCTGCTGTTATTTGAGCCCCCTCCCAGGAGGAGAGGCAGTGCTGTGGCTCTCTGTCACCCTTGTCCCTGCAGTGGCACAGGACAGTGTTTGTGGCTGTAACTGCACGTGGGTGACACAAGGCAGAGAGTGCTCAGCTGTGGAGCTGGGATGTGTCTGAGCAAGGAAATTATCCAGTCTGGTTTTGAAATGCAGCCAGAGCAGAACTGCTGCGTTGGGTCACACCTGAGGTGCTGATAGCTCTGGACACACCCTGGCTGGAAATACAGGCTCCAAGCTTTGTCCGTCTGTACAAACCAGCTTCCATCCCCAGGGTAAGTGAATTTCCTCCTCTTCCCTTGACAGCTACAGATCTCAGAGACTGACAAACACAAATCAGCTCCCCCTTGGAGGATACGGAGAACAAAACCTGTACTGTGGTGAACTCAATTTTGCAGTGCAGCTGAGCTCTAAAGTCTTTACCTGCTCTCTCACTTTCTCTCCTGCGCTTCTATTTTTTTCTTTTAGTAGAAAAGTGGATTAGGAAACTCTTGGAAATGCAAAGACATGGAAACAAATTGTCTTGATAAGCTATTACAAGAAAGGGTTTAAACAATTCATTCTTTTCACATAGAGACACAGCAATAGAACTATTAAGTTCTTACCAATAACTGCTACTAAGAATATTAACCTTTTAGTGAATTAAAGAAGAAGAGAAAAACGTGTCTAACTTGCATTTCTTTTGACAGACAACAGCAAACATTTTGTTACACTGTTTTAAGAGTAAATACATTTTTTTAAAATGTAACGGCTATCCAAATTATAGAACCTAAAAATTTGGGTCTGGGGAGGGTACAGAAAGAACTGAAGCTGTGTGTGAAACAGATGGGAGGTGTAAGGAAAACCTACGTTTATTGCAATGATCTGTGACCACAAGAGATAAGATTTGAAGTTTTATATTCTTTACTAGCCAAACCACAAGGAAAAATTAACCACAGCCTCATGCCTTTTCTGATCGTTTTTCAAAACTATGCCAACCGATTGCTCTAACTTTTGATATTTATAAAACACTTAGAGGATTACTTTATTATTGGCATGATAATAGACAAATATAGTTTAGCCCAGGAATTCTCTCTAATCGGTGGCTGTCTGGGCAAGTAGAAGACATAGGGTCATCTGAAATACTGTCCCAAATATTCTAAAAAGAACTGGCAACTAAGTTTATAAGAGTTTTTATGAGGTGATGAGATTTAAATATTTTTGTAGTTGGGTTCTACCCAAAATAATGTTTTTCAAGGATAGTAATTGCTTGATTCAGAGTTCCACTGCCTGATTGCTAACATCCCAAAGGTGCCCCAACTACAAGGATTGCTCCCTCCTAGCAGAAAGCCTGTGAGGCGTGCTCCTTGCTCTTGAGGTGACCCCTGGGAATTCCACGGCTTCCAAATTAATTCTGATCACATTCTTTAATCATTCTTTAAATGAGCTTGTGCAGTATGGGAGCTGGTTTTGAAACTTACTGGGCAGCAGAGACCCCTCTGGCCACAGAACTGACGTGTCAGGGTCTTGCCATACTCTTTGTGCAAATTTTGAAAGTCTATTTTGCATCAGTAGTTCCAGCCAGTGTGGGAAAGGGATGTTAGATAGCAAAAGAGCGTGAGAGCTCTTATCCTCTGTGTTATCCAGGAAATCCATGGCTTGTATTTCTGTGAGCTTTACAACTCTTTGTGATCACAGGAGTAGGATCCACTCGAAAGATGAGAAAGGATGTTCATGCTGGTGTTTGCAGAGTTAAAAGGGGATCTCATGGCTGAAGACAACCACGTTACACTCAGTGTTCCCATTGGAGGGAGAGTAAATCCAGAAGTTGTTGCCCGTTTTTGAGCTGTCTACCTGTGCTGGTTTTGGCTGGGATAGGGTTCTTTTCCTCCCCAGTGGCTGGTGTGGGCCTGTGTTTGGGTTTGTGCTGCGCTGAGCTGCAGGGCTGATGGCACAGAGGGGTTTCTGCTCTTGCTGAGCTCACACAGAGCCAAAGCCTTCCCTGCCCCTCCTCTGGCCATGCTGGGAGAGGACATGGCTGGGACAGGTGACCCCAGCTGACCCCAGGGATGTTCCAGACCATGTGATATCGTGCTCAGGATAGAAAGTGGGGGGGACAGGGAGAAAGGGAGGAAGTTTTAAGGGATGCCGTTTGTCTTCCCAAGTCCCCAGTACATGGGATGAGGCCCTGCTCTCCTGGGAAAAGGAGTGAGTGGCTGTGGGGGGCCTGGTGGCTGGAGTTAAACCATGACAGTGGCTGAAGTCATGCTTTTCCTTCACTTCATAACTAACCATGTAAATTGAGTAAATATTAGTCATCCCTTTGAAGGGAATGAAGAGAATTCTGTGGTATGGGGCCACGTGTTGGCCTTGTTTATTGCAGTTGCATTTTGAACCCACACTTGGTTTAACATTGGGTTTGTTTCCCAGCCTTACAGTTGTCCTTCATCCTGCTGAGATGTTGGGCAGGGCAGAGAGTGAGCACTGTGGGTTTTTCCATCTGTCCTGCAGTACAAGGTGCCTTGTGACCTGGCAGACATGAAGATACAGAAAACAATTTTTTAAGTCTGGGGAAGGAAAACTCATATTCTGTTGAGTCTCAATATTTACTAACCACAGAATAAATGTACTCTTTAAAAACAAAATTAACTCTCTTAATATTTTGCTCTATTTTTACAAGGTTGACATTACTTCAGACTAAGTGTGAGGGAAGAGATAAATTCATGTGGTTTGCACAAGAAAGTGTTTTATCCATTTTCACTTGCTAAAGCACACAGAAGGTTTATCCGTCATTATGAAATCCAAAGGAAAATAGAGGATTTGGGTATTATTCATTGATGTTTTCTGCAAAAAATCAATAAAATTTCAAGGCATTTTACAGCATTGATATTTTGTTAAGCAAACACATCTGTTTCCATTTGTGGGTTGTTCAGTTTGTCCAGGGTGTCTCAGCATTTATTTAAGCCATGAACTCCCACACCCGACCCTGTATTTACCCAATTTACAAGACTCTCTTCTTTTAGTGATCCTTTGTGTCTTTGTACTTGCCACCTACTGCTTCATCCCCAAACTAGATCAGTTTGTTTTCCTGTTTTTCCAACACCACAGGTGTAGCAAGTGTCTCTGAACTGTCACAGGTCCCATGTAAAAGAGGCTTTTAAAGATGTGTTTATGGTGTTGTAAATCTCTCTATTCCCTCCCCCACTGCAGGACAGAGTGTTTCAGAACCAGTCCTGTTTGGAGAACTCTTTGCAGGATGTTTGCAGCACTCAGGAGGATGTGGGGTAAGGTCCCTCTAGTGAAGGCAAACTTGGCAACTCACAGTTTTCTAGAATTCAGTAAAAATTGAATGGGTTTGGAAGCTGACGTGCTGCCTTCTGGCCCAGAGGTTGTGGTGGTGGTTGGTGTTTTGGCTGGATTATGTAGAAGTTGATGAAGGGAAGTGAGGCACAAGAGAGAAACTGAAGGGCAACAGAAAAACAGGAGAGAGAACAGTAAGGCAGAGGCAAAGAAACTAAGGAGTGGGAGTCTCTGTTGCTCTGGGTTTACCCTGCTGGAGCTATTGAAAATGATCTTAACTTAAATAATTATTAGGAGCTAAAAATTACATCTTAACCCAGGCAAAATCTTGCTGAAATGATGCTGGTTTTGTCTCCAAGTCCCTGTCACTGCAGGTGGCACTCACCAACCTTTCCAGTCCCTCTTACCTCGATCACAGTCATTGTGTTATTGTCTTTCTTCTCTCTTCCACACGGGAGAATGGAGCAGTACTGTGGTGCTGGAGTTGTCCTTGTTTCTTTCACCCAAACTTAGCTGGGTTCTCAGCTCCCATTCCCGCAGGACTCTTCAGTACATTCTCTTCCCCACTGGAGGTACTCCATCCTCTTGACTCCAATCCCTGCACAGAATCGCAGAATGGTTTGGGTTGGGAGGGACCTTAAAGAATATCTAAATCCAGCCCTCTACTATGAGCAGGGACGCCTTCACCTTCCACCTTTCTAGATTGCTCCAGGCCCTGTCCAGTCGGGTTTTTGTCTTTAGCTCTTGTCTTCTCTCAATTCCAGGACATACCTGTGAAGCTTTAAGAGTAATTTCCCCTCACACAGAGCTCTCTGTAAATCCCACTTTCACTTGAGTTCCCCCCTTGTTCACAGGATTTGATGCTTCTCAGCCACTTCACCCATAAATAATTTTTTAAACTTTTTTCCACATCAATCCTTGTGTATAAGGGAAAAAATTATTCTAATGGAGTTGTCCATTCATTTCTGTGTCCTTTATGATTCCTTGTGACTCTCTGCCTGTGAGCCCCTGTTATGTCTGAGTGTGGATATCAAATGCATTGCACTTCCTGGCTTTCCTTCTCCAACTGTTGCTTTTCTATTTACTTTCCATATTTCCACTATTTCTGAAGGACATTCACATTGGTAGCTGAGCACTCAACATGTCCAACAGCATTACCCCTGTGGTTTTTGCCTTTCATCTCATCAATGGCCAAGAAACTTAGGGCTGGAGCCTGTGATTAATGTGTTGCTGAGGTAGTGGAAAATATCCATAACTCTGTGACTGTGGTCAGTGATTTTCTCTCATTGTGATGAACTTCTAATCCTCTGGGAGGGATGGTGACCCTGGGACACCAGGTTGGTTAACCGGGAATGCTTTTGCATTGGTTCTTTTGAGGAATAAAAGCTCTGACAGGAGTAGCATAATACTGGTTTAGTCTTTTATATTTGAGTAGCATAGAAACTAAATTCTATTACAATATTTGCACAAGTCATTCAGTACACAGAATTTTGTTTCAAACTTTTAAAGACATTACAATTACCTTAAACTGCAAAGACCAGTAAATCAGAAATGTATAATAATCCCAATTCCTAAGCAAATATGCACACTTAATTTAACATTTTTTTCTTCAGCAACATTCACATAATAAAGAGAGCTGTGCAGGCCCTCCCTGTTCAGCTCTGAAAGACTGGAACATGGTCAAGAGGCTGCCTTGAAATTAATTTTTATTCCAAAGATTTTGCTGCCAAGCCCTTCTCCTCTCAGTGCCTGAAACGGAACCTCCCTGTAAAGCAGGAGCTTGGCCGTGCCCATGGCCTGGCCTCTCCTGCCTGCAGAAGGCTTTCACTTGGATTTTCAGCAGCTTCTCCTGCCTGTGACCCCCTCTGTCTGGGACATTAATTCTACTTCAGGTCGCTGTTTCTTTGCTGGTCATTTTTAATTGTCCACCTATTCCAGCATTCTGGATGCAAGACCACCTCCACCAAATTCTGATTACAACAGTAAGGCCACAGTCACTACTGTAAAGATTTTTTGGGTCTTCTGATGTACTGTTTTGTCTTCTTGTTTACTATCACATGGTTTCATGCTTGCATTTATCAGATGTGTGATTCTACTGTCAATTCAGAGAACTCACTAAAAACCCCTATTTAGGTTATCCCTAATTAGGCACTGAAAAGCCTCTGCACTGTGTTTCACATCTTCTTGATATTTCAGCAACGAACCAGATTTTCAATCATTATTTAAGTCTGAATGGGAATGAGAGAAAAGTCCCTTACTAGCAATTCAAAATTCTTGTATTGGGCACCACGTTGTGATATTTGGGACAAGTGGGATCAAGTGCTCTCAAGTCAAGTGAGCTGTTTTCCTGGTGTATAGAAAAATATAGTTCACAAAAAACCTCTCAATGTGTGAAATGTGCTTCACCAACATCCTTTTCTTTTTCCAACAATTGCTTGGTAATTCCTCCAGCCACAGAGCAAAGATAAAGAAAGAATTGGAGAGTTTACTCTGAATACCTCTGCAAAACAGCCGGAGGGTTTTTTTTTTTCTGTAGTAATTAATCTCCAAGAACCATCAGCTTTCTGTATTTCCATGAGTTTTGTGATAAAAGCAATCTGCTAATAACCATTTGAACTATTTTTAACCATTTGAACTGCTTTTGTGTCACTACAGTTTTCCCTGTGTGGTTAAGCGTTAGGCATTCCTTTCCATCTACATTTTGTGGGAGATAAAAGTTTCAACAAAATTATGGAAGGTTCTTCATTTCAACAGGTTGTAAAATCAGGACACAAAGCTGCAGAGAGTTTTCCAGCTTTCGGGGCAGGATATGTATCCACTTCATCTCGTCAGGGAGCTGAATGTGTCCTTTGGTGGGACATTTAGCTAAGGATCTCCCACCCATGGTAAAATAACCAGGGAGATTCTCCCTGGCCCCCAGATTTCTCAAAGGCAGCATCACTGCCTGACTTTCTGATTACTTTTGTATTTACCTTGTTATTTACCCCTCGATTTCAAGTCTCTTCTTTGGGGAATATATTAAATAGAAGTGGCTTTATTTTTTTGTAACAATCAGTCTGGTGTGTTATGGACTGAAATTTTAAAATGTGTTCTAATTGAGGTACTAAAAAGAAAATTTTCTGCGTGTCAGGCATCCTTAATAGAGACTTTCTTTTTTTCTCTGTGTTATAAAAGCAGATAATAAATGTCAGTGTTATCAGAATGGGACACCTGCAACAGCTTGGGAAGGGCAACTGGGGACACAGACCACAGCAGAGATGTTCCCTTCACTGCTGGCACGTAAACAAGATGCTGTCTGTCTGGAATAGGACTGCTGAACTCTTGGAAATCCCACAGGACTTTCTCCTGTGGCTCCCTAGGAGCTGTGCCTACTCCTGAAAAAAAAAAAATTTGTCCTGAAAGATTTTGAGTTGGGAGCTGAGATTCTTCTTGAATGCAGTAGCCCACCCACCACAGCTACCCACAGACCCTTGGGGAACCTGGGAAATTCAATAGCAAACAGCTAAACACCCAGGTCTTCATTTCGTGTTTTGGAATCTTCAGGTTGTGCCCTTAATCAGTCTGGGAAGCTCTGGAAGGTGGAGACTGAGAAGCTGTTGTAGAAAAAAAAAACAGTTCTGAGGAGATGTTTTTTGTTCTGGAAATAGTCTCCCCAAGACAAGAGGGTTTTAGGCAGGGTGGACCACACGAAGCTGGGTGTTAACCATTCAGATGGGATGTTGAAAGAACATTATCTGCCCAGTGGAGGAGGTGGGTGCTAATTTGGAAAAAAAAAAAGGAATTTAATTTCTGTCAGTCTGTGCTCTTCTCTTGGTGCTTAATATCTTTCCAGGACTTTCCAACCATGCACATGAGATGTGTAGAGAAGCTGTAGCTTCCCCTGAATCAGTGTAGTGTAATAACATTGATTGTAACTGGGGGAAATCCATGGTTTTCCTTTCTTCCTCAGATATTCCTGGCTAAGAGATGGGTGGGTGGCTTGTGCAGGCTGAAAGGTGTCTCAGTCTAACTCCTGTTGTTCCAAAGTAAATGTTTTCCATTTCTGCCTCTGACTCGAGTGGATTGCAGAAATCCATTCACATTTAGCAGTACATTTTCACTCAATAACTCCTCTGCAGGAGCATTTCCCTGTCTCAGGCTGATGTATGAGGAAGCTCCACATCTTTCCTGGTTGGGTTGACCTTCCAGGATGGAGTCCTGTCCTGCCTGAGGGATGTACGTATCCAAATCACCATCACCAGGAACCTGGGAGCCCCTCAGGTGCCTGTTCACTGCTGGGAGCAGCGCTCCGTGTGCCCACCTTTGAGCTTTTGTCCCCTGGAGTTTTTCAGTGTCACAGTGGGCTGGCAGCAGGACATAAACCTGATCTTACTGAGGGACAGTGTACATGGTACTTTTTATTGGGGGCATGCTCTTTCTGTAAGATTCTGTAGACCTGCCTGCTTTTGGTGAAAGTCCCTGACCGATTCACTTTGTTCTCAAAGATGTAATTCCAACCCGGTTACTTCTCTACATGCTTTTCTTTTGTGTTTAGTTCAGTTCATTTAGGATTCTGTGTGTGAGGGTGTGGGTGTGCACAGCCATTCAGAGGTACATAAGTGATTGCACTTCTGGCCTTTTTGAGGGGTTGTGGTAACAGTAGTGAAGAAAGAAATAAAATATTTTCTTCCACATGTAGGTCGTGTGACCTGACTTGGACTGATTGCTCTGTCCTTAATAACTGCTGTCACCCTATGGCTCTCTTCTCTTTTTGAAACCTTAATTTCTGCACAGTATAATTGGTCTATAGGAAAAGCTTTTACATTACCAGCAGGAAATGTGAACCAGCTTGTTTGCCACCCGGGGTTATACATGTGTGTATAAAATATCCCTGAATGGAATGCATAATATGCAAAGCCTCTTTATTTGTCACCTGCTAAAATGTCCCATGTCCCCGTGTGATCAGTCCATTAGCACTGAAAGGGACAATCCTTTCCCTGGGCACCCCTGCTCTGAAATAACTGATTGGAGTCACCACTTGGTGCAATTTCCTTGCTGTTGGTTTAGCTTCCAAAAACGTGGATGCATTTTCTGTTTCAACAATATGCTTCAAGCAATGCTGTTTTCCTTTAAGCTAAAATGTTTCTGTATAAAGTGTCACATCTAGAATATCACGTTTGTTATTAACCTCGACGGAAGCCTGAACCTTTGTACTAGAAGTGAACAGGGTCACCAGAACAAATTTTTCTTTTTCTATCCTGTTACGCATCAACTCTAAAGATTTCCAAAGATCCTCTGGGCTGCTGTAGGCCAGAAACACATTTCCAAAAGAACCAAGGCACTTTTACTTCTCACTACACCCAGAGTCCATCCCAGTGGTTCTCCCATCAAGGGATTTGATTTTTCTGAGTGACTCATCTTCTGTAGACCCTGGTTTATTTTATTTTTTTTTTTTAATGGCTGGCTCCTTAATTGGTATTTCTTCATTAATTTTCACTTCTTTCTATCAAGGTGAGGCTGACTGCTCTGTGGGTTTTTTCTCCTCTGGCTCCTGTGAACAGGATTTTTTTTTTCACTTGGTTTTCATAGGAGGAAGTAACAGTGGATGAACTAAATATTGACTTGGTTTAAAGTAAGGCTGGGATTTCTTTCAATTTGAGCTTGATAGTAGGAGAATACATTCTCTCATTAACATCACCTGGAGACCGAGCAGAGATTTTATGCTGCAGAATAAGCAGCAGAACACTGTGGATTTTATAACTTCATGATTATTAAAAGTAGGAGTTTACTGCAGAAGAGCATTTGTAGTCTCTTTAGTTGGTAGCTATTATGTCATATTACATTTTAGGACACTCTTTAATTGCTTCCAAGGTGCCAAATTGAAAACCTACCCTTTTCTCACCAGTTTGTGCTTCTGGCTCAGAGACTTGGGTGCCTTGTTTCATCAGTGGAAAATGATTTGTAGTATCCTGTGGTTTGAACAGTGTTAGTTTAGGGTGCAGTTTTAGTTCATACTTTCCAGTTTCAGTTTGGGCTCACTGATTTTCACAAACCACTAGTCTCTGTAGCTCTAACGAACTACAATATCTGCAGTCATACATTGAAATGAGTTTGTAAGACTTTCCTGGGGGTTCAGTCATAAAATGTGAGGGGCTTTGGTGTGGTAGTGTGATAACTAAATGAAAACATTTTGAGTAGGTTTTGGTGTCTACGGTGCATAAAACTGTTGTTTCCAAATGCAGCAACTCAATTAATATTAAAAAACAATACAAAGGTATGCCCCTGTCCATGCTCAAAAGACAGATTGCTGTACTGTTTTTTTTCTATGTCAGTTTTGTCCATGCAAAACCTCATACAGCACAGGAGAAAGTCTGAGTGAACAAGGTCTAAAATACTCCCTGAGACTTCAGGTGTCACAGGGTTGTCCCCTGCAGAATAAAAATGCCTTTGCCTTGATTGTTATTGCTGTGAATTCAGGGGAGACTGTGGTTGTGCTTGAGCCCAGTTCAGGGTCTCATGGCAAGGTAAGTCATGGTATTCTGAAAGCCATCCACTCTATTTTTAATGAAAATTAATAAAGAATTGTTCTGTATACATTATCCAGGGACTCCAGAGGAAGCAAGAGTGATGCTTTTTCCCAGCTGTGTTTGGTCATAAGGCAGGGAAACACAATTGGATGGATGAGGCTCACTGGGAAGTTCCAGGGAGAAGTCACAGGGCTGGATGTAGAAGCAAAAATAGCTGAAACGAGAGAATGAGAGATACATAGAGAATGGGAAACTTGTTTTCTTGTATTTCTTCCTTTCTGCCTTTCTCATTTGTGTTTGTGTTCAGAACCTTGTGTTGTCTGGTTTCTTCTCTTTCTCCTGAGGAAGCCAGCACGGCTCTCCAGGCAATTAGAGGAGGAAGACAGAGACTGAAAACTTCTTGATTCCACCCAGGTCAAGTAGAGAAGCACAGGCAGAATGCTAATCCAGGGCTTCCACTACTTCTGGTACTGATTTGGCTTTTTTTTTTTTTTTTNACTTGTCATTAAAAACACCAAAAAGCCTGAGTTTAAATTAGGTACATCTCTTTCACTGTTTAAGCCAATAAAGAAAAATATTTTATTTAATTCAGATGTATTCAAATATTTTTGCCAGGTACTTATCCTTTGTGTTTCATAGATGTTCATATACTACAAGTAAGAGTAGATATTGCTGCTCCCCTCACTGCTTCCTGGTATTAAGGAAGACAGAAGATTTGTAGTTGTGTATGATTAATGTATTTCTCTTTGTCCAGTGGTTTGGGTTTTTTGGTTTTTTTTCTATTTTCCATTAGGTTTGAGAGGCATGTATTTAACAAGATAACTCAAATTGATATCTGTGGCTTGACTACNTATATATATATATACACATACATAGACACATTATTTCAATAACAAAGAAACCAATGATAATTTTGACATAAAAACATACGATGACAGCATTTGAAGTTAAATTGAAAGTAACTATTGCAAGAAATTATTGCTGATACTTTGTAATGATATCTTAAGGTCCAGCCCTTAATAGGTTTCTTTCAATGGATCAGGGTCATAATAAAAATCTTGCTTTCCATAATACCCTGCCATACCTGATAGTGTGTGTATGGACCTGACATAGTTCTTTTTTCCCTTGGTTAGATATCTGATTCTACAATTAGATATTTAAGCATGGAAACCAAAGAACCAGTCATCCTTGTAATTATCTTTCTTTGGTTTTTAAGAGCCAGCAAAGAAAGGTTTGTCATTATTACAGGCAGATCACCAGTTCTGCCGTGTTAAGGTTCTGAACTGTTCTGTCTTTAAAGGTTGACTGTCTCCTGCATGCTTTAAAGTACATGTTTTTACAAAGATGGCCTCACAAATGAATGTGTCTCACAGCTGTGTTGAAAGTCATTAGAAACAGAGAGTTTTTCTCACTCTTATTTTATTCTGGTTGAAAAGAATACTAAGGGAGTTGTTTCTGTTACAGAAATAACGTCCTGTCATTTTTCTCCCTGAAAGCCTCCAGTGCTTCAACTCATTGGGTCTCATTTCTGTCTGCAGAACGGTGCTGTTGGCATTGGGTGGATGTGTGTTTTCCCTAGCAGGGAGTACACATAAAAAAGGCTTTGCTGCAGAGAACACCCCAGAGGTCTTCTGCTGGTCTGAACTAGGTTGGAAATCGTGCGTGTTTTCCTGGGAGAGTGAAACTCTCTTCTCTGCCTGAGCAGAGTTGACCTAAGGAACTTTTCTGGTAGGAATCCAGCATTGCTGCTTCTCCCTCGGAGGGGGAGGTTGTTCCTGGGCTTCATTCACATGCAGGCATTGTCTGATTGTCATGAAGAAGAGGTAACCTGTTTATCACAAATGTTGGAAAAGGAGCTGTACAGTTCGACTTCTGCTGGAGAGACTGGGACTGTTTCTTTCTTGCTGGAACATGTTGTTCAGCAGTCTCCTGCTTTTAAGAATTTCAGAAGAAATGATTACTAAATTTATTCAAATCTTGGTGAACTTGCTGTCAAAAAACACAGTGAGAATTAGCTCAGCTCTGTGAGAGCTGCCCCCCCCGAACACAGACAAGCACTTCTGTTCTGAGCAGAACACCTTTCCTTTTTTGTGTGAGAGAGGTTTCTGTGGCTTTTCTCCCTAATGCTTTTCCCATCCTCTGTGGCAGCAAAGTCTTGATTTCATTCTCATGGTGCTCTTTATCCACAGATTTGTGTGTATGAGGTCACTCGATAAATGCTCCATGTCCCCTGCTGTCCTCAGGGAGTAGTAGCTGCATCCTCAAATCTGATTATTTACTGAACTGGCTGTGCTGCAGCCAATGCTTTGGGAAAAGTATTTTCAGAGTTCTTTGGTTTTTAAAATTTTTAATTGATATATGGGTTACTATCCCTTTTAACAACAAAACATGAAGTGTTCAAAGGTGACCAACTTTTTCCCAGTAACCAGTTTGTTTTTCCAGGTATCAGAATTCTGCATATACCTTTGCTCAATGCTTTTCTCCTGAGTGTTGGTTACCCTGTGTCCTCTGCACCTGCATCAGCCAGCCCAGACAGCACATCCTGCAGCCCAGGAGGTCACTGGGCTTCCAGGGGCCTTACAGGGGACCAAATCAGTCTGGTGTATTCCTTATGATGCTGATGAGATCGCAGGTAAAATCATTTTGATTGGAGGGGTAGGTATTTGGTAGAGAAACGGTTCATAGTACACACAGTCTACATGTGTAATATTGCCTCATGAGAAAAGGCAGAAGAAGCCAAATCCTCTGAAGCAGCTCAGTGGCAATAGGAGTACAACCCCATGGGCACCTGTGGCTGTTGGAAACGTGCAGGAACCCTTGGAACAAGGACCATGCCACAGGGGATTCCCTGCACTGTGGGCTGGGCAGGCTGGCACTGAGCTCCCAGCACTGTGCCCTCTCACACACACAGAATCACAGAATCTCTGGGCTGCAAGAGACCTCCAAGATCATCGAGTCCAACCCAGCCTGAGCACCTCAACTAAACCATGGCACTGAGTGCCACATCCAGACTTTTTTTAAACACATCCAGGGGTGGCAACTTCACCATCTCCCTGGGCAGACCATTCCAGCACTTTATTATTCTTTCTGTGAAAAAAAAAAATAAATTCCTAACATCCAACCTATTCCCTTAGTGCCTCTTAAGATTCTGTCCTCTCGGTCTGTCAGTTGTTGTCTGGGAGAAGAGACCAACCCCCACCTGACCACAGCCACCTTTCAGAAGTTTTTGAGATTGATAAGGTCACCCCTGAGTCTCCTTTTCTCCAGGCTAAACAGCCCCAGCTCCCTCAGTCGTTCCTCACAGGGTTTGTGTTCCTGGCCCCTCACCACCCTCGTTGCCTCCTCTGGACGTGCTCGAGTGTCTCAATGTCCTTCCTAAACTGAGGGCCCAGAGCTGGACACGGCACTCAAGGTGTGGCCTCACCAGGGCCGAGGACAGGGGAAGAATGACCTCCCTGCTCCTGCTGGCCACACCATTCCTGATCCAGGCCAGGTGCCCTTGGCCTTCTTGGCCACCAGGGCACTCTGCTGGCTCATGTCCATGGCTGTCACCAGTGCCCCCAGGGCCCTTTCTGCCTGGGCACTGTCCAGCCACACCGGCCCCAGCCTAGAGCAGTGCAGGGGGTTGTTATGGCCAAAGTGCAGGACTCGGCACTTGGACTTATTAAATGTCATCCCTTTGAACTCTGCCCATCTATCCAACCATTCCAGGTCCCTCAAGGTGGAGCCTTCTTCAACAACATCAAGAGACACGTCATTGGCAACATTGGCAACAGCCCTGGAAAGCAGATAATCAGCAGATACGGAGTCTGCCAGCACACCAGGCTGACTTTATTTGGGGATTTATTAGGAAATGTGATGGGAAAAGGTAAGTTCTGCCTGCCATGTAGAGCACACAGAGTCAGGGGCTACTCAGTGTGGTGGTGATGAGGAAAACAAAAGCAAGTAACATGGAGATATGCGTTTCCCTTATTTGTACAAGCCCTCCACAGTCAGATCTGATTTCTTCTAGAAGAGACAAAAAAGAATGTCCCTTGTATCCTGTGTACTGCCTTTGTCTGTAATGGAATTATAATCACCCCCATTGCTCTTGTAAAGAAAGCTGGTGGTAAAATGTTACTTCAGAGTGTTTTTGGCAACACAGAACTTTGCTTAAAAGTTATTAATGCTCCTACTGAAGTGACTTTAGGAGTATTTTTTGGGATATTCTAATACTAATATACAAATGACAGGAAAGGATGTTATTGCATTTGGATTGCAAATTGGTAGGGGGTTAAGCCCATTCAAGCTATCACACAAATGTTCTTTGGTTCAACTTTGCAAGGCAATATAGGGCAAAATGGACTGTTCATAGCTCAGTTAAGCCTTGAAAAAATAAAAAATAGACTTATTTGTGGCAGATTTGATAAAAAGTGAACGGTTTTGCTGCTTCTTGTAATTAAAACAAAATATATTGCTAATTTTTTAACTTTTTAAAAAGACCTTTCTGTAGGTGCACCACGGGATAAATGTGTGTTGAATAGAAATTTTAACTCAAGTGTTGGTACTTGTTAAGGGGATGTATTCACAATAAAAACAGAGTTCACCGAAGAGCAACTTGAGAGGTGATTTTCCATTTTTTGCAGCTAATTAAGCACAGAAATGAAGCAGTGGTGCTGGGATTTCCTACTCGGCTGACAAACAGAGAGAAAAATTCTGCTGCTGGAATTGGAAATAAAGAGAAATCCAATAATTAGCAAAGTGTGTTGGGCATAGGGAGATGTTTGGTCGGGGAATTTTTAACTGTCAGGTTTTGCATATTTTGGTTTCGCTGCAGCATTGGTAATTTCCTTTGAGCTGGTGGAAAAAAAAGGGATTTGGTGGACTGGAAAACTGAAGTGACACAGAAACATCTTCAGCAGTTGGCAGAGAGCTGCAGGAATGTTTGGGAAGTGTAGGAACAATCTGGAGAGGCAGGAAATCCTCTGATGATGTCGCTTGTTAACAAAGCTCTTGGCAATGACCAAAAAATGGAAGGGGTGAGAAGCAAACCAAAACTCACATTCTCACCCCTCAGTCATAGAGTTTGGATTTAATGTTATTATTAACATTAAATAGTTTCCCACAGGCTAAGCATTAAAATGTAGTAAGACATTATTTTTTTCTTGCTTTTCTATCAGAACAGCAAAAAGAATTTTTTTTTTTTACAGTTTTATCCCATGTAAATTGGAGCATTTGAACAGAGATGGAATCTTGCTTAAAATACTCCTAAGGAAACTTTTCTGGGCTTGATGTTGTGGACAAGGTGGCACAGCCCATGTTTCAGAATGTTATTTCACAGAATTCCGTGGCCTTTCAAATAACATTTGAGAAATTTTCTCTGTGATTGATTGAAGGTGGAGGTGGGTGTGGTTTTTCCTCCCTCTTCATTAAGTTAATGAAATAATTCAACAGAATATACTGACTATATCTTCTATGTGTGTGTATAGATATATAAATAACCAAGATTAGTGACTCTCTATATATAACCAAGACTAATTGCCTTCTCTATGTAGGCAGGTTCTGGTTAATAAATTTGAAGGAATCATATTAATTAGCTCATTGACAGTTTAATTGTGGTCTGTTTTAAAGTGATTCTACAACACTAGAAAGAAAAATCTTTTTTTGGAACTAATCCCTTCATTCAGGAATTTTATTTCTGCAGAAGTGAGAATTGGAAGAACATTCATCAGCTGTGAGTCACGGCGTCATAGAATCATACAAGAGTCTGTGGAATCCTTCAGAAATTATTGAACAAAGTTGCTAAAGTGACTAATCTGCATTTGTGAATTTGAGGTACCAGTGTCAGCTACTGTTGAATCTATTTTCATAAATTAGATACCACTTCTTTGAACTTATCCTATTAAAATTGTTTAAGTAAAACTATGGTTCTATACCTGATAATATTTACCAAATGAGTGCAAATTTCTCTAATTTACATGAATAAATGGAATTTTCCTTTTTTTTTCTCTGTGCTTTTTATAAAATAAATAAGAGAAAGAATTTTCTTGGTAAACAGTATGCTTGAGCAAGTTAATAAAGGTTACACTTTAAATTCATATATCCTATGAAAAGAAAGGGAAGATATGTTTTTCTTACATGTTAAAAACCCCCAAATACAAAGGAATAGTTCTGCTTTAATTTGGTCTAAATGAAATAGCAGCAAAAAGGTACTGTAGGGAGAAAAGAAAAATTGTCGTGCCACTAATGGATTGTGATGCGTGAAATGGAATTGGAGATGACAGGGAATATCAGAAATCAAAGAAAGCTCTTGAAGACACCTCAGTAATGGCTGGGAAATGGTCACCTGCCCCAAGATGGGAAGTTCTGGAGCCAGCTCTGAGCAATCTGTGGGAGGGGGATGTGTTTCCATGGTGTCCCTGAGGTTTCAGAGAACTCCGATAGAAACTGAAACAATATTTGTAATCCAAGTGAAAGAAGCTGGGGAAAATAAAGAATTGTAAAGGATTTTTCTGTAGAGAAAATGGTCACTCTGGGGTGAGATGTGATTGTGGAAGGAATTATTTATAGAGCCAAGGGTTGCACTGGAATTTTTCCCTGCAGGAATTAAGGCATTCAAGGCTGGTTTTGATGCCCATGGCCATCATGCAGCTTGCTGGCTGCACTCTGGAGGAGATTCCCACAACCCTTAAGTTGTCCTGCTTGTGTCAGGTTGACCTCATTTTGCTTGAAACAGAGAATGAGGAGTGATGGACACTGAGAACAAGCCAACCAACACTCAGCAGGGAGCTCAGGCTCTCAAGGTGGCTGTGAAAGCCATTGGCAGGAATGGAAAATGGGATTTACTCCTCTAGCACATGTCAAACCTGTGCCAAAATGAGTGATTCACTGGCTTACATGTGAAGTGAACAGGAGCTGCGCATTTTGGGAAGCAGCTTTCCCAACCTGCAGTTTTGTGACTGATGTCACAAAACATGGGGTTTTTTTGTCACATGATGTTTTTATGTGACTGGTTCTACAATGTCCGCCAAGCTTTTGTGATCCTGGGAAGTATTGATGGTAACATTAGAGAATGATAGAATTTATACACTAGAGCAGGCTGCCCCATCTAGGAAGGAATAAAATCCCAATTTTTAAAGCATATTCTTTGCCTAAATGGATGTATTTTCTACAGTGAATCCTCTCCTTGTTCTGTCTTTAGAAATTTATACTCTGGAATCGGGAAAAAATCCTGCTCCATCTTTCTGTTTCGAGTGGTTGTCACACCAGGAGATGGATCCTTAATGGGAATGTGGCAAACTCCTCTTTCAGAACATCACATGCATATTTTACCTGTAACGTGGGAATGGCCTCATTTCCAGTCTGATTGAAAGAAATGCTGTCCATCCTCCAAGAAAATGGTCAAATACATTCCTTCCTTAGACAGATGGACAATTCATCTTCACGCCCCGAGGGTTTGCAAAGACCAACCTAAAAACTCCAAACACTTTTATTTCATGTGCTTTCTCCTCATGTCCGCGAGAACGAGGAGTTTTGGACTCTTAATATTCACTTATTTTCATACATTGCTCTTAGCTTTTGAAGGGTGTCTGTAACAGATCACAGCTTTTTTTGCAAAGAGTATTTGGTGCAATGTCTGGCTTTGAAGAATTAATATACCCACATTATTTCAAAGCATAACTGTTGATTGATGTGAAAGGATTGTTGCTCGTTGTTGAGCTGTTGTATTTTTCTCTGTGTACACAGCAGAGGAGAAGCCAAAAAAAAAAGCGTGGCAGGTGGGGCTGGGGGCTGCTGTGTTTTGGTTTCACATTTGTTCAACTTTCTCAGCAACTTCAAAGACTTTCTGCCTCTTCTGAAGCACTGTTGCACTCTTATCTGTAACCAGTGCTTAATGTTCATCTTTTTTATCATTTCAGTCCTCAACCAAGCTTTTGTACAAACAAAGCAGCACTGGCTGCAGTGATAGAGATGATGTATCACTGGCTGTGGTGAGGTATGTACATACATCATGTAACAAGAGACACGGAAGGGATTTTGCAGAACAGTCTGTCAAAAAAGTGATGAGGTTTCTACATGCTCTTTTCTCTGAAAAAGGGGTTATAAAAGTGTTTGTTTTCAAAGAAAGGTACTTTAGTCTATCCTAGAATTATCAGTGATGCCAGCTGCTTTTCCCCTCAGTTTCTCAGAAAGCCTGCTGTGCTCCTCTGAAGGTGTGCATTACCCTTCCTAATTAAATCGGGGTGATCAGCTTGTTGAATG
This sequence comes from Cyanoderma ruficeps, assembly GCA_008694505.1. NCBI lineage: Eukaryota > Metazoa > Chordata > Aves > Passeriformes > Timaliidae > Cyanoderma > Cyanoderma ruficeps. Next base: position 1,876,395 of record VZDJ01000325.1, on the reverse strand, counting down.
TACAACTAAAATGTGCTTTCTGTAAACGTTCAAACAGTGAACTTTTATAGCTGTAAGAAAAAAGTAAGGAAATAAATTATGCACAGAAACAAAATGTTTTCCTGACTTCTTCCTATCATGCATAACTGACTTCCTTTAATCTTCTGTGGTCATTTTACAAGCTTCATAACCTCAGTTTTTCTGAGTGCTATCAAAGTTCTGTAGCCTGAGTTTAGGGGCCAAGGGGTCTCTCACCTGCCTGTGATTTGCATGAATCCTGCAGGAATGTAACTGCATTAAAGGTGTCAGTCTCTATGGCAAATCTAATGGAAAATCATCAGCGTGTTGAGAAATCAGTGTGGGAAAAACAGGCTCAGAAGCTCTTCCTGGCTCTGTGCTTCCCTTATCCCCAGATCCCAGGAGCTGTGTGTCTGCAGGGAGCCAGCTGGGAACTGAAGGGCACCAGAGCAGTTGATGCTTTTCCACTGAGGGCTCTGTGCATTTCAGTCACAGCAATATTGATTCAGCTGCCACTGAGGGACATCCCAGCCCAGGTGGGACCTGTGTCTATCACAGATGTGAACCTCTGGGAGCGGGGGATTCTGCCCCTCTGCCCCTGGGCTCAGGTGAGACCCCACCTGCAGAGCTGCCCCAGCCCTGGGGCCCAGCACAGGAGGGACCTGGAGCTGCTGGAGAGAGTCCAGGGGAGGTCATGGAGCTGCTCCCAGGGCTGGAGCCCCTCTGCTCTGGAGCCGGGCTGGGAGAGCTGGGGGTGCTCACCTGGAGAGGAGAAGGCTCCAGGGAGAGCTCAGAGTCCCTGCCAGGGCCTAAAGGGGCTCCAGGAGAGCTGGAGAGGGACTGGGGACAAGGGATGGAGGGACAGGACACAGGGAATGGTTTCCCACTGCCAGAGGGCAGGACTGGATGGGATATTGGGCAGGAATTGTTCCCTGGGAGGGTGGGCAGGCCCTGGCACAGGGTGCCCAGAGCAGCTGTGGCTGCCCCTGGATCCCTGGAAGTGTCCAAGGCCAGGTTGGACTTTGGGGCTGGGACAGTGGAAGGTGTCCCTGCCCATGGCAGGGGGTGGGACTGGGTGGGCTTTAAGGTCCCTGCAACCCAAACCATTCCATGTTTCTATGGTTGCTCTTTCAATTGCAGATGATAAAGAGCTCCTGCCTTTTTCTCTCTCTCTCTCTCTTTGTAATATTGTTGTGCCAGGAAACTTGGACTGCCTGAGGCTACGAACATCAGTGTGATCTGATTGTACTTGCAGGAGAAATCACATTAAAATGAGCAGTTACACAAAATCAAAACAACCTTGGAAGAGCTGAAGGGTTTCTCTTTTCAGACATCTTTCTGAGGAAGGTAAGGGAAAGCTGTGAGCAGCACTCAGCAATGTTTCCAATCTGGGCCTCATTTCTTAGTAAACTCTTTTTCTGGGATCTCCAGAAAGTGAATTAAAGCCCAGAGAACATTAGTTTACTTACAGGTCTAGACTCTTATTAAAGGCTTATGAGGAAGTAAACAAAAGACAGTCCATGCTGCTGTATCAGCACTGTCCTTTGAACATGAGGGAAAGGTGATTTCCTGAGTAGCACGATCCCTGCAGTGCTGGGAATTGCCACTGGACACGGCCCCTGCTGGAGGGGCTCAGAGCTCCCCTGGAGGAATGTCCCAGGCCATGGCTTTGAGGCCCGAGGTTTGGCTTTTCAGCCACTTTTTTCCCTCCCTGATCTGCCTTCTTGGAGACAATCTAGAGCTCTCAGGTTTTAATCCTCTTTTGGCTGTCAACAAGGGTAGGTGTGGATTTTGGAATCCCAGTTTGATAATTTCTGCACCAGCCTGTGTGGGTACCAGAGAAATGATGCTTGAGCAAAACACGAGTGGTGCTGGGGAAGGAGGAAAAGCAAACCCAGGACTCCCTACCCTGCACAGACACACCTTCCTGCTCCAGGAAAAGGGGAATCCCACACAGCTGTCTGTGTCTGCCTGTGCCATGTTCCATCTGTAAAAACCCAGCTCTGAGCAGGGTTCAAGCTTGCATTGGTTTCTTCTGGCTCTCAGTCATTTGGACTGTGTTTTCAATAAAACTCCACCTTCTAGAGTTTTCTTTCTGTGAATCAGACCTGGGAAGGGCGATATCAGATGGGAACAAAGAATGCAGGGGAAATTAGAATAGGAAGATTGTATCTGCTATTTATTTCAAAATTAAAAATTATCCCTGAACATTTCCCGAGAACTGGAGCTGCTAGAGATCTTGTCTGGTACTAAGCCTGTATTGGAGAAAAGCTTGGTAGTTACTGTGAAAATTAGCCAATTTTTTATTGAGTGTCCTTTAATTCAATTAATTTCCATCACTTCTCATGCCTGATTTTGACAAAGCAGTGCTAAGAAAACAAATAACGTAGAAAATGGTTTGGGTTAGTTTCTTAGGGGCTTTTAAAAAGCCAGGTATTTTAGTGTTTTAGAAAAGCACCAGATAACCTGAGTGCCTCGGTGTGAACCCTGCAATATCTTGTACTTGTCTTGGTTTAGAAAGACAGGTATCTGCCAGGGAAACTGGGGTTCCCCTTAGAATAGAGGATGTAAACCCCTCACCCCCCGCCAAGTTCTAATTTTTCAATTAATGGCTCTCAGGCAACGATTTGGGAGTAGGAATAACAGCTTTTTACTAAGAATATAAGAATACAAATGTGGTAGAAAAGAAAAAGGAAAAAACAAAACAAAACAAAACAAAACCACCCCACCAAACCAGCAAACCAACAAACAACAATTTTGAAAAGTCCTGACAGGGTCAAAGCTACAACCTTGTTAGTCAGGGTGTGGAAAGCAGTCCAAAAGTGAGTCCTCCTGGAATGGCAGGTACAGCTCCGCTGAGGCAGAAAATGATCCAGTAGCAGAAAAGAAAAGGGGTCCTGAGGTGGTGAGAAGGGTCCAGCCTTCCTCCCGTAATCGGATGAAGCAAGACACTGTGCTGGTTTAAAGTCCCAGCTTTATCCAGGTGAGAATGGCTGGCTCCTCCCACGGGGTGGAGCATCACACAATAGGTACGCTAGGATGTAGGTATGTGTTGGGAAGGGGACACGGCTAGAGAAGACTGTTAATGGCCCATTAAAGATAAGAACAATGCTCTACCTGATACTGACCGTTGGCCCATTATCAAAAGGCACCCGCCCCCAACTGTTTTCAGCAGATGAAATTGAATAGACTATAACCCAGGACACTTTCCACCCCTTATTCTATTATCATCTGCATCATACTTAAATCAATAAACTCTACTATACAGCATGAAGCCTTACACTCAGTTCTTACTTAGGATTAGGTTTTCCTGTGGTACACAACTGGTTCTTCCATCCTTCTGCATTACCCACCAAGTGTAACCAGGTCCTTGAGCAAAAACAATCCCACGGGTGGGTTCACCTTTGCCTGAGGTGGGGTTAATCCAGACAGCCTTTCCTAAAATACCTCTCATGTGTACCACAGGGACTTTATCTCCGTCCACTGTGTGCAAGGGGGCAGACTGGGCAGGACCAGCTCGATTGACGGAGCCTCGCGTGTTGACCATCCAGGTGGCCTTTGCTAAGTTCACTTCCCAGTTCTTGAAAGTCCCTCCGCCAAGTGCCTTCAGGGTGGTCTTAAGTAGTCCATTGCACCGTTCAACTTTCCCGGCAGCTGGTGCATGATAAGGGATGTGATAGATCCATTCAACGCCGTGTTCTTTAGCCCAGGTGTTTATAAGGCTGTTCCTGAAATGGGTCCCGTTGTCCGACTCGATTCTCTCAGGGGTGCCATGTCTCCACAGGACTTGTTTTTCAAGGCCCAGGATGGTGTTCCGGGCAGTGGCATGAGGCACAGGGTAGGTCTCCAGCCACCCGGTGGTGGCTTCCACCATGGTCAGCACGTAGCGCTTGCCTTGGCGGGTTTGGGGCAGGGTGATGTAGTCAATCTGCCAGGCCTCCCCATACTTATATTTGGACCACCGTCCACCGTACCAGAGGGGCTTCACCCGCTTGGCCTGCTTGATGGCAGCACATGTCTCACAGTCGTGGATGACCTGAGAAATACTGTCCATGGTTAGGTCCACCCCTCGGTCTCGGGCCCACTTATAGGTGGCATCTCTGCCCTGATGACCTGAGGCATCATGAGCCCACCGAGCTAGGAACAACTCTCCCTTGTGCTGCCAATCCAAGTCTATCTTGGACACCTCTATCCTCGCGGCTTGATCTACTTGCTCGTTGTTCCGGTGCTCTTCATTAGCCCGACTCTTGGGAACATGGGCATCCACATGACGGACTTTCACGGGTAGTCTCCCTACTCTGGTAGCGATGTCCTTCCACTCATCAGCAGCCCAGATTGGTTTTCCCCTACGCTGCCAGTTGGCCTTTCTCCACCTTTCTAGCCAGCCCCACAGGGCATTAGCTACCATCCACGAATCAGTGTAGAGGTAGAGCTTTGGCCACTTCTCTCTTTCAGCAATGTCCAGGGCCAATTGAACAGCTTTGAGTTCGGCAAACTGGCTTGACCCACCTTCTCCTTCAGTGGCTTGTGCAACCTGTCTTGTGGGGCTCCACACGGCTGCTTTCCACTTCCGGTTCATCCCTACGATGCGACAGGAACCGTCAGTGAAAAGAGCGTAGCATGTTTCTCCTGCTGGCAGTTGGTTATACGGTGGAGCTTCTTCAGCCCGGGTTACTTGCTCTTGTTCCTCTTCATCGGTGAGACTGAAATTTTCAGCTTCCGGCCAGTTGGTGATCACTTCCAGAATCCCAGGGCGATTCGGGTTTCCAATACGGGCGCGCTGGGTGATGAGGGCGATCCATTTGCTCCATGTGGCGTCAGTGGCGTGGTGGGTAGAGGGAACCTTTCCTTTAAACATCCACCCCAGCACTGGTAGTCGGGGTGCCAGGAGAAGTTGTGCTTCAGTGCCAATCACCTCTGAGGCGGCTTGAACTCCTTCGTAGGCGGCCAAGATCTCCTTCTCTGTGGGAGTGTAATTGGCTTCGGACCCTCTGTAGCTTCGGCTCCAGAATCCCAGTGGCCGACCTCGAGTCTCACCAGGCACCTTCTGCCAAAGGCTCCAGGACAGACCGTGGTTCCCGGCTGCGGAGTAGAGCACATTCTTTACCTCTGGTCCTGTCCTGACTGGGCCAAGGGCTACCGCATGAGCGATTTCCTGCTTGATCTGGGCAAAGGCATGTTGTTGTTCTGGGCCCCAGTGGAAATCGTTCTTTTTGCGGGTAACCAGGTACAGAGGGCTCACAATCTGGCTGTACTCGGGAATGTGCATTCTCCAAAAGCCTATGGCCCCTAGGAAAGCTTGTGTTTCCTTCTTGTTGGTGGGTGGAGACATGGCGGTGATCTTATTGATGACCTCTGTGGGGATCTGGCGACGTCCATCTTGCCACTTGACTCCCAGAAACTGGATCTCTTTAGCGGGTCCCTTAACCTTACTTTGCTTAATGGCAAAACCGGCTTTCAGCAGTATCTGGATAATCTTCTCTCCTTTCTCGAAGACTTCCCTTGCTGTGTTCCCCCATACGATGATGTCGTCAATGTACTGTAGATGTTCAGGAGCCTCACCCTTTTCCAGTGCAGCCTGGATCAGTCCATGGCAGATGGTGGGGCTGTGCTTCCACCCCTGGGGCAGTCGGTTCCAGGTGTACTGCACGCCCCTCCAGGTGAAAGCGAACTGGGGCCTGCACTCTGCTGCCAAAGGAATGGAGAAGAAGGCATTGGCAATATCGATGGTCGCGTACCACTTTGCTGCCTTGGACTCCAGCTCGTACTGAAGCTCCAACATGTCTGGCACGGCAGCGCTCAGTGGTGGTGTGACTTCATTCAGACCACGGTAATCCACTGTCAGTCTCCATTCTCCACTGGGCTTACGCACTGGCCATATAGGGCTGTTGAAAGGTGAATGAGCTTTACTGACCACCCCTTGGCTCTCCAGCTTACGAATCATCTCATGTATGGGAGTCACAGAGTCTCTGTCAGTGCGGTATTGCCGACGGTGTGCTGTTGCTGTGGCGATTGGCACCTGTTGTTCTTCAACTCTCAGCAGTCCCACAGCAGAGGGGTCATCTGAGAGACCAGGCAAGGTGTTCAGCTGTCTGATGTTTTCTGTCTCTACAGCAGCTACTCCAAAGGCCCAACGATATCCTTTTGGGTCTTTGAAATGTCCATTTCTGAGATAGTCTATGCCGAGGATGCACGGGGCCTCTGGGCCAGTCACGATGGGGTGTTTCTGCCACCCATTCCCAGTCAAACTCACTTCGGCCTCCAATACAGTCAGCTCCTGGGACCCTCCTGTCACTCCAGAAATAGAAATGGGTTCTGCTCCCACATACCCTGATGGCATCAGGGTACATTGGGAGCCAGTGTCAACCAAAGCCGTGTATTCTTGTGGGTCTGATGTGCCAGGCCATCGGACCCACACAGTCCAATAGATCCGATTGTCCCTCTCCTCTACCTGGCTGGAGGCAGGGCCCCTCTAACACTGATCATTCCCTCCCTGAGTATACATACTAGAGGTCCCAGCATCCTGACTACTGGCAGCCTGGGCATAGGAGCTTGCGGCTACTTTCATTTTAGTGGAACCCCCTTGGTGAGCATTCCTCTCCTTGAGCTCACGCACCCGTGCTGCCAGGACAGAAGTGGGTTTCCCATCCCACACTCCCATGTCTTCCCCATGGTCACGCAGATAAAACCACAGGTCAGCTCTTGGGGTGTACCCTCTCTCTCTAGCCGGGGGTCGTTGGGCTCTACCTCTGGGACCTGTGACTCGTACCGGTGCCACGTTGGAAATGTTCTTCCTCATCTCCTCCCTCACCTCCCTCATTTCCTCTTTGAGTTCTTTCACCACGGCAGAGATATGAGCCTGCATCGGGCCATTGATCATACTCTCATAATTTCTAAGCTTATTGGCAACAGACCCCACTGTCTCTCGGTTGTCCTCAACATTAATTGTTGCAATGAATGTGGTATACTGAGATGGCCCCAGATTTGCCAGATTCCATAACATCTGCCCTGTGCATCTAACCTTGTCAGGGTCATTATCATGTTGTCCACTCCTCCCAAAAAGTACCTCCAGTACTGCCACTTCCCTCAGCTGTTGGATTCCTTCCTCCAGAGTTTTCCAGCGCATTCTATGGTGGTGCTCCTGCATTCTTTCTCTGTGGACAAATCTTTCTCTAACACTTGTTAAAAGTCGCTGCCAGAGGGAAAGGGGTCCAGGCTCCCTCACAAATACCTGATTTATTCCTGAGTCCTGGGTCAAGGGTCCCAAATTCCTTGCCTCACCACCATCTAGTTGCACACCCGTACCCATTAGATCCCAGACCCGAAGCAGCCAGGCTGTGTAAGCCTCACGTCCCCGTCGTACAATATCTTTTTGTAGATTACGGAGACTTTCATACGACAGGGACTCAGTGATGATCTGAACTTGTGATTCCCCTGCATCTTGTGAGGGCCCTCCTTTCCTACCCTTATTATCTGGGTTTGTTGTTTTCACCTTGGATTTCTTTGTTTCCAGAGGGGCGACTGCCACTGGCTGTGACTGCCCCTGTGGTTCAGCTGGAACCTGGACAGTTGTAATGTCTACAGGTTCCATATCAGATTCTCCTTTGTCAGGGCAGGGGGAGGGTCTCCCACCAGCTGGGGAAGTGTACTCCCTCAGCATCTCATGCATCTCCTTTATCAGAGCCCCCACCCAACCTGGGTAGTTTATCTCTGAAGCAGGCTGTGGGGCAGGGGCGGGCTCTTGGGCAGCATTCCTATTGTCTGGGGTACTTATCAGGGTGCTTACCCAGGCCATTCTCCCTTTATCTCTAAATACCAAATAGAATAGGCCTATAAACAACACCAGCCACTGTATGCTATCATTAGCATTCAGAGGAAATTTGAACTCTTCAAGAGCTGGTGGGGTAGATCCAAAGAGCTGGGTGAAGGGCTGAGAGAATATTTCTCCCGGTGCCATCTCCTCACAGTATGTACCATTGTTAAAGTAACCCCAGAAACACAGAGTTAGTGTATGGTAGCCCTGAATCCATGTGCCTGCTTTCCAAAGAAAGTTAAAAATCCATGAATTCCTCACCTTATTAACCCACAAAATAAACTGGATGGCAGCTACAGTAGCCTTAGTTATAGGGCCCATGTTTAGATAAGGGCTTGCAAATGGCAGAAATACAGCCACGACCATGTGCCACCCAAACCAGGGAAGGCTACACCACATGCTTCTGTTCAGTGAGCTTATATCTACTAAAAAAAAAATGTTTTATTCCTCTCTCCCAATGCCCTCGGCCCTCACGTTGGGCGCCAAAATCTGTCTTGGTTTAGAAAGACAGGTATCTGCCAGGGAAACTGGGGTTCCCCTTAGAATAGAGGATGTAAACCCCTCACCCCCCGCCAAGTTCTAATTTTGCAATTAATGGCTCTCAGGCAACGATTTGGGAGTAGGAATAACAGCTTTTTACTAAGAATATAAGAATACAAATGTGGTAGAAAAGAAAAAGGAAAAAAAAAAAAACAAAACAAAACAAAACCACCCCACCAAACCAGCAAACCAACAAACAACAATTTTGAAAAGTCCTGACAGGGTCAAAGCTACAACCTTGTTAGTCAGGGTGTGGAAAGCAGTCCAAAAGTGAGTCCTCCTGGAATGGCAGGTACAGCTCCGCTGAGGCAGAAAATGATCCAGTAGCAGAAAAGAAAAGGGGTCCTGAGGTGGTGAGAAGGGTCCAGCCTTCCTCCCGTAATCGGATGAAGCAAGACACTGTGCTGGTTTAAAGTCCCAGCTTTATCCAGGTGAGAATGGCTGGCTCCTCCCACGGGGTGGAGCATCACACAATAGGTACGCTAGGATGTAGGTATGTGTTGGGAAGGGGACACGGCTAGAGAAGACTGTTAATGGCCCATTAAAGATAAGAACAATGCTCTGCCTAATACTGACCGTTGGCCCATTATCAAAAGGCACCCGCCCCCAACTGTTTTCAGCAGATGAAATTGAATAGACTATAACCCAGGACAGTACTCAATTCTGGCTTCTACTTAACTACAAAAGAAGTAAGATGTTGAATGTATCGTTCTTCCATGTGTAACCAAAATACTTTTTTTCTCCTGGTGGTGGCAGTGCTGGGTGAAAAATTCTGACGGAAGAGCAAGATCAGGAAAAACTTCCTAATTTATTTTGTAACAGACCCCTCCATCAAATGGACACATCTTGACTACACAGGGATCAGCTCTTCATAACACACACTGGGGAGATGCTATAAAAGAAAAAATAAAATCAAGAATAAGTTTAGGACAAATGCATTTCTTCCAGGAACTCTGTCCTTTAGGCCTTTTGCCTGTAATAGAGTTTATATTCTACTTGATTTTCACCATATTGTGTAAAGGAAGCTAAGTAACATGGTTTTGTCAATGTCATTTGCAGTTTTAAGCTTTTTGAAGTGTTGAGAAATAGGTCGCTTCCCCTGAATTCAGCGTTCAGTTTTCATGTTTAGTGGAGCTGAAGGTTAGGAAAAGTTTCAAAGCCTCTTTTGTTTTTCTTTTTTAAGCCATTATTCAACCTTGAAATGAAAACTCACTCACTAAGCTCTGCTAAAGAGCTCATTTCCCTCATTTGCTGATGGAGCTAAATGGCCTTTTGGAGATATTTATGAAGATGACTTACCTTTTTCTTATGCACAACAGCCGCACTTTCTCATCCGTGTAATGGAAACAAGAGAGACTCAGGCTGAGGGCTTGCACTCTCTGAAATAGTTTAGCTGTTTCCCCAATAAATTTATGGTTTCTTCTACCTTTTAGAATGAATCATGGGATAAACTTTTTTTCCCCTAAGAATTTGACTGTGAAAATATCGTACTTCCGTGGAAAACTTTGGATTCAGGAAGGTGCCGGGGCTGTGTTGTTTGTGTGCCCCCTGTGCCAGGCTGGGGGTGAGGAAAGGCAGGAGAGGCTCGGATTCCGTGTGCCCGCTGTGCTGGAGGGCAGGGAGCGGAGAAGGGCCGGCTGAGCCATGCCGAGGGCGCTGTGTGCTCCGGGTCTCGGCGTTTCCCAAAGTCCTGTCAGCAGGGACTCACCGAGATGGAGACACCAGGGGGGGTCTGCACGGAGAGAGCTCGGTGATACGCGCCTCGCTCAGCCTTGCTCAACCCCGGGAGGAACAGGGAAGAGCGAGGAGAAGGGACACAAGCGGCTGAGTTCCTGCCGTGCACAGGGGCGGGGAACACCCGGCAGCGCATCCTGCACACCCGGTGATCACCTGGCACACTCTTTGTGCACACCTTGTGACACCTGGTGACACCCTTGTGACACCCGGTGACACCCTGTGACACCCTTGTGACACCCGGTGACACCCTGTGACACCCGGTGACACCTTGTGACACCCTGTGACACCTTGTGACAGCCGGTGACACCCTGTGACACCCTGTGACACACGGTGACACCTTGTGACACACGGTGACACCCTGTGACACCCGGTGACACCCTTTGACACCCGGTGACAGCCGGGGCTCATTCGCTGCTCCCCCGGCGCAGCAGCGGGCGCACCTGGGCTGCGGCCGCTGGACACCAGGGGGCGCTCCCGCACCGCCTCCGGCCCGGCGGGGACGGGAATGGGAATGGGAATGCGGATGGGAATGGGAGGGGGAATGGGGAATGGGAACGGGAATGGGGAGAGGGAATGGGAATAGGGAGAGGGAAAGGGATGGGAGAGCAATGGGAACGGGAATGGGAATGGGGAGAGGGAATGGGA
>VZDJ01000325.1:1804085-1857847 GCA_008694505.1 Cyanoderma ruficeps | reverse complement strand
AAAGGAAAAGAAAAGAAAAGAAAAGAAAAGAAAAGAAAAGAAAAGAAAAGAAAAGAAAAGAAAAGAAAAGAAAAGAAAAGAAAAGAAAAAAGAAAAGAAAAGAAAAGAATCACCCTCTGCCCTCATAGCACATGACAGTTGTAAAGAATCACAGACCTTGCTATGAGCCAGATTTTTTTTTTTTAAATAACCCCAAACCAGCACAATGTTATTTCAAGAGCTTCCTTTGCTGGCTTTTCTTTTCTGTACCCCTACAGACTTAGAAATGCCCACACTGATTTATGATTTATCTGTATGTCTACCCTGGCTCTGCACATTTTGTCCCGGGCAAGACTTATTTAATATGGAGGTATCTGGGGGTGTAAACCAAACAATTAATCTTAAATGTGCGATTGTCACTTAATCTCAGTGGAAGTTGTTTCTGAGCCCAAAGGTACAAAGAGACCTCAAGGTAAAACACCAGACAGCCCAATTTCTCCTGCACAGAGCCCAGCAGAGGGAATGGCCAGCCTGATGTTGCCTAAAAAGGATAAAAAGTGGGTCTGGCAGAGGCAGAAGAGAGATTTGGAAGCACTGGGTGATCAAGATCACTGGAGAAGACAAGTGAGATTTCTGCTGCTTTTTAAAGGGTCTCAGATATAAACTGTGAGCTGTGTTGCTGTTACACACCCAAAACAATAAGATATAAGGTACATAAACAGCACAGACTCATTCTAAGGGTTCTAATTCTCTTGGCTTTTTGCCTTTCATGCCTAAAAGCCTCTCTTGACATTTGGAGATGGTTGTAAATTCCCCAAATGTGATTCTGATCCCAAAGAGCCAATTCTTCAGCCTTTTTTACTGTGTTTTACAAGTTTCAGAAATGTAATCCCTCTTGAGGGATGGGATGGGAAGAGGAAATAATTATAGATTCTTATGGGTTAGACATTTGGAGAATTTTAAGATCTTAAAGTGTTACTGGCTGGAAACAAATATTGCCCAACATTTGCAACTCTGTTAGATCCACTTAGCATAAATTAGTAATTTGGTCAGAGAACACGTCAAAAACACAGAGTAAATTGCTGCTGAATTATAAAAGGGAGGAAATTCCTAGTGCCCTCCAACAGTGCACATTCATTTTAGGGTTGTGGTGAACGCTTTTGGTCAGCTCTGCCCACGTCACCAGCAATTAAATTTTCATATACAATTTTTTTGGAGAAAGAAAAAATGCTGTTGCAAGACCTGTGCTGTCAGGTTGTACCTTTGAAAAGCACCAAGACCCTCAGTAAATAGTCACCTTCCTTGGAAGGTGTTGTTCAGTCTTTGAAGACAACATTTCCTCCAGAGGATCGACCCAAGACAAAATTCACATCTGTTCAAACTGGTCATGTTCAGCACCTGAAAATATCCAAAATCACCCACAGCAAAAGGGTGTGCAGCTCCTGGGCATCAGGATAGGAAACTCCTCTTGTTTGTGTCTATGTTTGTTTGAGTGTTTGCTCTTAATCAGCACTTGAAAGAAGAGATTGATTCACAAAAGGGAATTTCAGGTGTGGTAATTAAACAGACAAAAAGCTGAAATAAGGGTAAACAAAAGCAGTGGCTACTGTAAGGTACCGGTGGGATGAACGGGAAAATGAAAGAATACGATTATGAGTAACTAAAGTGCTCGTCAGAGAAGTGTTTTTAGGATCAACAAATATCTAAAAGGCACTTCATTAAATCTAAAATATGTTGATCTGTTTCTCTGGGATCGCTGTACAAAGAATCAAGAGCAGTGTTGATGAGTTAAACTTAATTTCATTACCTTTAAGTATTTCTTGCCACGGTGGTAAGATGCATGCCTCAAATAAAAGTCGTTATCTTCAGATGGGGTGAGGTCTAAATCCCTTCTTGGAAATGAAATTATTCTGTGTCTTTTCAGGAGACTCTTGAAACACTGTGAAATAGTTTAGGAATTTCCTGGAAAGGAAAAAAGAATCTTCAGTGAAATTTATATTTCTTCATGACATCAATAAATTAGAGATATCTGGAAATACTCATAAGTATTTTTTTTAAAATACCAAAATTTGGGAAGATTACAAGGATGTTTTACAACTTTTTATCAGAGACTTTTTCATGAAAATCGAGAAAGATATTTGAACTAGCAACAAATATTGAGTTGATACTGACAGAGTATTTTTTCTCTAGGAGGTATAATCCTATTTACTCGCTCCTGAAAATTTAAATGAGCTGCTGAACACTCATGCACCCACACTCATCTGTAGTGCTGAGCCCCACGGCCTGTACAAAGTGGGCACTGGATGGTTTCTTTTCAATATACATTTCCAAGATCAGAAAAAAAAAAAAACATATATATATTTTGAAATGTATTTTGAAAAAGAATATGTTTATATATATAAAAAAGTATTCTTTTTCAATATACATTTCCAAGATCAGAAAAATCTTTGCTGTCCTTTGTTTGTGCAAATCTGTAATTTTTTTTTAAGCATCCTTTTCTGGATGAGATTAAATTGGTGTTTCAGAAACCCAAGAAAGGAAGGTAATGCCAGCTCCTCCTCTGCAGCACTCTGCCAGCTCCTGAGCAGGGTGTGACCTTGTGGAATGTCCCTGCAAGGACCTTGCACACTGATGTCCATCTTCAAGACCCATTTCTGTCACGCTGCCTACAGCGAGCTGCATTAGCTCACACCCTGCTTCTGCTCTCCTTCCCTTCACCCATATCTCATCCTCTGCTGCTTTCAGATTTGTGAGCATCTCGAAATGGGGACTGTCCTTGAAGCTCCTGGAAGGAAAGAGGGACAGAGAATTGAAGGAAAGGATTTGGGTTTGACCAGTTCCCAAAGAGGTGTCAAAGATTCAATAGTGGTGGAGCCTGCTTGGTGCAGTAAATATGTTTTACCTGAACTCTTCTACTCAGCAGGTTTAAGACTGTTCTGCATTGAAATCAATAGTTCATAGAAGAGAGAAGTCTGAGCTGAGGCAGCCATTAAATTATTACTTACAGTCTTTTGCTGCTAAACTCTCTTGCCTAGTTTGATTGTGTTTTGTAGGATCTGGGAGAGCATTGGGGTTTTTTCCATCTGGATGTAAGGAAAAGCTTTATCCCAATCCAATCTTTAATCAGTGGAACAGCTTGCTAAGAGAGGTAGTGTGAACTGAACCTCATGCAGCTGACCCTGCCATGAGTAGGAAGCTGGAGTTGAAACCTTCTGAAGTCCTTTCTGAGCTGAATAATCCCGTGCTCCTGTGACTCTTATTGAGCTTATCCACTGAGGGTTTTTTTTTTCCTCCCTCTGATTATACAGAGATAAAATACACAATCTTCACCCCCCCCCCGCCCAAGTTTGTCAAAATGTATTATTGCAGTCATGTGTGCTCTGGTTATCAAAGTGACACACGACAACACACATTTCAGTGTGCTCAACATCAGGAGAGGCATTTAGGATGAAATTATTGCTGTGAAGTGTTTGTGAACAGAAAGAACAGGCCTGGAGGGGTTCACCTGTCCCTGCAAGGCTCTTCTCATGCCAGTTTACCCATCTGTCCTTTTCCAGCATTGTGCCTGGACTTCTCTCACCTTCCCTCTGTGTACACTGAACACAGCTGCATTTGCTAGCAGCTGGCTGTTTTGCTGGGCTAAACAAGAAATTCTTTGAGCCTGTTTTTATCTCTTCTTATGGGAGAGCCTCTAATCACCCTCCTGCCTGCTCTGGTTCTGGTTCCCACTGAAATCTGGGGTGCAGCTTTGCAGCTTTGTTGTTTCCAGGTGCCATCTCCTAACATTTCGCACCAGTTCCTGTAATTAGGCAATAAATGCCTGACTTCACATTTCTCGTCATTCTCGCTTTCTCCCTCTCTTCTCTTGGCCAGTCCCTCATGTATTTTACATGTTTCCTTTCTCCCTCTTTTCTGTTGGCCAGTACCTCACGTATTTTACATGCTTCCTTTCTCCCTCTTTTCTCTTGGCCAGTACCTCACGTATTTTACAGGTTTCCCTCATGTCCATGTTACTGGGTGTAGTGGGGTGATGCCAGGCACTCGCCAAAGCCTCTCTCACTCCCCTCCACAGCTGGACCTGGGAGAGGAAATATAATGAAGGGTTCATAGGTTGAGGTAAAGACTGGGAGAGATTGCCCATCAGATATCAACAGGGCCAAACCAGGCTGGAATTAGAGATATTAATTAACTTACAAAATCAGAGCAAGATAATGAGAAGTAAAGCAAACCCTTAAAAACACCTTCTCCCCACCCCTCCCTCCTTCCAAGCACTACCTTCTCCCACAGTGATGCAGGGAGATGGGAATGGTGATTCTGGTCATCCCCCATGGCTTTTCCCACTGCTCAGGGACAGGGGTCATTGCCCTGCTGCATCCTGGGGTCACTCCCACAAAAGAGTTTTCCAGGAGCTTCTCCAACATAATTCATCCATCCCATGGGCAGCAGCCCTCCTCTAACTGCTGCAGTGTGGGTCACCCTTCCATGGGGTCAGTCCTTCAAGGACAGGCTGCTCCAGCAGGGGCCTTCTGTCCATGATCTCCCATGGGATCACAGCCTCTCTTCAGGCATCCCCCTGCTCCAGTGGGGGCTCTTCCTGGTGCTGCAGGGGATCTCTGCATCCCCCATGGATCCCCATGGGCTGTGGGTGGATCTCTGCATTTTCCTGGATCCCCACAGGCTGTGGGTGGATCTCTGCATCCCCCATGGATCCTCATGGGCTGTGGGTGGATCTCTGCCTCCCTGTGGATCCCCATGGGCTGTGGGTGGATCTCTGCATCCCTGTGGATCCCCAGGGGCTGTGGGTGGATCTCTGCATCCCTGTGGATCCCCATGGGCTGCAGAGGCCCAGCTGCCTGACCACAGCCTGCAGAGGAATCTTGGCTCCAGCACCTGGAGCCCCTCTTGCTCCTCCTCCTCCTCTGCTGTCCTGGGTGTCTGCAGGGCTGTTCCTCTCAATGTTCTCACCCCTCTCCTCTCTGGCTGCAATTACATCTCTGCAAAAACTTTTATTTTCCTTTTTTCTTCAACCTGCTATTCTAGAGGCAGCACCACCGTTTCTAACCAGCCAACCCTGGCCAGCCACACCTCCACCACTGGAGCTCCAGGGATTGGCTCTGCCAGACGTGGAAAAAGCTTCTGGCAGCTTCTCACAGAAACCAGCCCTGTGAGTCCCCTGGTACCAATCCAGGCCATGCAAACCCAGCACAGTGGGTCAGGTTTTGCTCCTTTGTAAGCCTGCACTGGTGGGGTGTTGTCATTGTAGGACACGAAAGAAAGATGAGAGACTTCAAATATTTCAGAAGACAAAGAGCCTTCTGAAAGAAAAAAGGGCTTTATTGTCTAATTCTTACTACCTTTTATAAGGTGTTATGACACAGACTTTCATGGTTGGTGAATAGGAATGACATCTCTCTAATCCCATTGGTTAAACTGGAGAAACAGCAAAATGCCACCTGGACAAAGATTGTTTTGACAAAGGAGAGTTGTTTGCCAAGATTGTTTTGAGAAGATGCTTTCTTGAGAAATTTTTCCTTGGGAAGAAGTTAGCAGCTGCTAGCAGGCTAAAATCTCTCAGGCCCAGAAATACCAGCCCCACAGGGTGTGCCAGGATTTTTGCCATCCCAGGCCAGCCCTGTCCCCCTGCTCCGTCACCTCTGGGGTTTCCATTGCGCTTTTCCCACAGAACGTGTTCAAGAGCCTGGAGTGTCATTGAGATAAAACTAATGGAGCTCCTGTCATTTTTGGGTCCCCTTTCGCTCTGTGTCTGAAGTCTGGGTGTGATTTCAGCTCCTCTTTGGTCAGGCAGTGCCCCACCTCCATTTGATATAGGCCTTTCCTATTTCACTTGCACTTCATCCCTCAGTGCTTTCATATATTCCAGATGGACTCTCAGGTCCTTGCAGTGTAAACACATTAAAGCCTTTGATCTGTGAGGGTTTTTTGACAGTGGCACCTTTTCAGTACTTTGTTCCCATCAGACAGTGCAATTTTGCTTTAGGCTATTCACTTTTCTCCCTATTGAAAGCCAAAGGAAAATGTTAATTCAAAAATAAATTTAAAAAAAAAATTAAATCCATTCCTATAGCATCTTAATGTCTTGTCCTTTTTTATATATTCTATTTATAGGACTGAAGACACTTTTCACTATGTAGAAAACATTTGATTTATAGCCATTCTCAAATTATTCTTACAGTTTTATCTCTAAAATGTAGCTTTCTCATGCAGCTTATTTTCCCTCTAGAGTGTAGCTATTATCTCTTTAGGGCTGATTATCACCCACTTAGGGCTAGAAGCATCCTGAAGAAGTCCTTTCCACTTCTTCATGGAAAGGTTTTAGAGGATCTTGTATTTCTGAGTTCATTTATATCCTAAGGTTTTAAGTCCATTTTGGATATTAATGCTCCTAATTTTTCAGGTTTTTTTTTTTTTGTTTGTTTTGAGGTTGTTTGTTTGGAGTTGTTTTGGTTTTGTTTGTTTATTTTGCTTTGTTTTAATTGAAAATCTTTGTTTACTGTCTGGTTTTATTTATTTTTTAAGTTGAAAGTGGAACCGCCTCATGACCTTATTCGTTATTCTCCACATTGGGTGATATTATTAATAACCAAAAATTCAATTTATGATCATTGGCTTAATATATATTTCACTGTGTGTATGTACTGAGCATCGTGTTTTGGTGGGTTTATAGATATATTGTGAAATGCCTGTTTTGTTGTGTCAAAACTTGGGGGGCCCTACCACCAACCCAGGAAATACCCAGGCCCTGCTGCTGCCACAGACATGTTTTTCCAGAATAAACCCGGAAAGCTCCTGCAGTGCCAGAGCCTGGTGCCAGTTTGGTTCTGTCCGTTCACACATTTTTGACTTTTTGGGTAATTATATAATGAGAGAGAAGGGCCAGGGCAGGGAAGGGAGCTGGGGAAGGGGCTGGAGCCCCAGGAGAGGCTGAGGGAGCTGGGAAAGGGGCTCAGCCTGGAGAAAAGGAGGCTCAGGGGGGACCTTGTGGCTCTGCACAAGTCCCTGACAGGAGGGGACAGCCAGGGGGGGTCGGGCTCTGCTGCCAGGGAACAGGGACAGGACAAGGGGAAAGGGCCTCAAGCTGTGCCAGGGGAGGCTCAGCTTGGACAGCAGCAGGAATTTGTGCATGGAAAGGGTGCTGAGGCCTTGGCAGGGGCTGCCCAGGGAGGTTTGGAGTGCCCATGGCTGGAGGTGTCCACGGAAGGGCTGGAGGTGGCACTGAGTGCTCTGGGCTGGGGACAAGGTGGGCATTGGGCACAGCTTGGCCATGGTGATCTTGCAGGGCTTTTCCAGCCTCTGGGATTCTGGAATGTTACAGTTCGTGACTTCCTGTATTTCTACTCTTCCCTCTGTCCTTGCATCCCCATCATGAGAGCCATTATTTTCCTGTTATCTCTTGTCACAGCCTATCCATTGCTTCTAGTTCTCTGTTCTGTTCTTGCAGTGCACTGTGTTGCTTTACAGAA
Organism: Cyanoderma ruficeps; assembly: GCA_008694505.1. Classification (NCBI taxonomy): domain Eukaryota; kingdom Metazoa; phylum Chordata; class Aves; order Passeriformes; family Timaliidae; genus Cyanoderma; species Cyanoderma ruficeps. The sequence goes on along the minus strand of VZDJ01000325.1, from coordinate 1,850,387 downwards.
ATTATATATTTCTCCAGCCTTTTCCAATGCATTAAATAAATCTAATCTAGACCCTGAAGTAATCTCATTGTCCATCCCTCTTTTACTTTGGTGTCTATTAATGGTTTCTCTCTCTTTTCCCTTGTCCTTTTGTGCTCATATTATTGCATTATGTGAGTTTTTTCTTCATTTAAAAATAATTTTTAAAAATCATCCACATAGTTTATAGATTATTGCCCTGCTTTTCCACTTTGCCTACTTGGACTCAGAGGGATGAGAGACTCTTAGCCAGGGTCCTCTTCCCTTCCTGGACATCTGGGAAGGTTCCTTGTGGGAACATCTCAAAGCTGTCTGTTGATCTGTGGTAGCTCGAAACCAGTTTCTCCCTCTCAAGGAACTGCAACAGTTTCACTGAAAATCACCGGAATCCTTTATCAGTCCATAAGATCGTGTTTGCCCTTCAGTTTTCCTTGGTCAAGAGGTGTTTTTAATTCTTGAAACACTTGCTGTCTTCCATGGTCTTTTGTAGCTGGCATGTTTCGCCTTGAGCTGCATGTGAACTCCTCTGATCCTTCCTTCTGAGAGCCCTGTCAGGCAGCATCTCACCCAGGAATACCTGTGCACCTTCCCTCACCCTCAGAAAAACACAGCTTGATGGGACAGCATTCTAAAAAGCTAATATTTATTAGGTTTTTAAATTATTTTTATTTTTTTCATTATTTTCAATTCTATTATTGTTTAAAAAAATTGGTAGCTATTAAGAAAATAATAGTTAATAATTAATATATGTAAATAAATTAAATTTTTTTCTTATTTTATTATTAAAATATATTTTTTTAATATTAGTCTACGTATTTATGTGAAGGAGTTTTAGCTACATTTCTTCATATTGCCCAGTAAAATGTGAGGCCATCAAAGGAATGAAATGGCATCAAACACTGAAAAAAGTAAGAACCCCCTCTGGTAACAACTTGTTGCTGGTTTTCAGCTGTTCCTAAGTGTTGGTGTTTTTTACAGCTCTATCCTAAACCAGGATTTCACATGAGAGGTGTTTCTGTCCACTCTGACTTTGTTTGCTCATTGTCACTTTAGATGTGATTCAGCAAAACGTTTAATATTCTATCCTTAAATGTTCTACATGTGCTCAAAATCTTTGTGGGATTGACTCCCTGAGGGAGAGCTTCTATTCCTAGTCCAGGCCCAAAGCTTATCCTTGTGGAGAATATTTTCACTCTGGAGGAGGTTGTGGCTTCCCAACGAGGAGCAGGAATGAGGCTGGCAGATTCAGGCCACTGTTCAAAACCCCTTTGAGCCTCTCCTTTACCTCAGGCTCAGCATCAAGTACCAGAAACCTGAAATCTTGGCACACATAGGATTTTCAAGGAGCTGAAGAACAACAGAAATGTCCACCTGCCACTTTGTAAGAAATTGCCACCAGAAGATGAATACTAAGAGGAGCCGATCCCTCAGGTTCCAGTGGGGTTGCTGTGCACCCGGAAGGTTTGAGGAGGGAGGTGAAGGTGATCAGAGGCCTGGGCAGCTTCCAGACAAGGACCCAGACAAAGCAGGACTCTGCAGTATTGGAAGGTGATTTCTTGTTCACATCTCCACTCCTTCCCAGGTTTCCACCTTCAGGTGTTCAAAGTGTAGAACTAAATTCGAGTCTGTGGAGCTGTAGCCAACACAGAACACCCAAAACGTTCACATTAATGGAAAAAAAATTCAAATGAAGATTGACTTAAAGAACTCATTTGGGTACCAGGAAAGCTTCAGTGATGGAATTGCCTCTGATGATGACAGGTAAGGTGCTTTCCTCCTTGCCCCCCCCGTGTCTGCAGGCACAGGGCAGCAGGCAGAACAGCAACGCAGGTGCAGTGCCTGCAGTGCAGGGGATGGAGCTGCAGGCAGTGGTTCTGCTCTCCCTGTTCTGTCCCATTCTCTGTCTGCACTGTGTCCATGCCACACTGACTGTCTCCCTGTGATCTTTGCCCCCAGGCTGAGAGCACAGAGGACCCCCGCAGATCAGCTGGAGAGCCTCAGCAAGGCTTTGACACACAAGGATTGATATCTGTGTTGTACCTCCCTTTCCCCACTGAGACCTCACTGTGTTTCATCTTCAGTTCATTTTAGGGCAGCACCAATGTCCTGCAGAGTGGTTTCTTACACTCCCCCCATTACCACAGGCTCACAGCCCTTCCAGGGGTGTATTAAACAGCGTGAGAAACGTGTCACATGTTGGCTCTTTCATCTCCTCTACATGAGGAGCAGTGTCTGCAAGGGAGAAGTTTATTTGGGATTTATCTGGAGCCAGAGTGGCACGTGTCTGCTCAGAGAGAGTCAGGGGCTCCTGTGGCTTGCTAAGCATTTGCTAAAGGATGTGAAATCAACTCTAACTTACCTACTATTTAGGTTAGGAACTGGTGGTGCTTGGTATGACCCGCAGTTTCTGTGTGAGCTTGTTCTGTAGTGTGGTGTTACTTCACAAGAAAGTTATGACAAAAAATGATCAAAAGTGAAGTAAAAGTCTTTGTGCCCTGCCTGCTGCTCCATGAGAGACAGTTGCCAGGCTCACTGCTTTACCCTCTTCACAATTCTGTATTTTATTTTGTTGGCTGTTTCATCACTTTTTCATCAGTTTTGAGAATATAAAAGGAAGAATAAGAAGGACCATTCAGTAAAATTATAGAACATTGAAAACGTCTAAGGAATGTTGTTTGCTGTTATCTTTGAGAGAAAATACAGGGTTCTAAAACTACAATGCTTCTTTGTTGTGACAAAGACTGTAAGGACAAAAAGGCTGGCATAAATCCAGTCTTTTGACAAGGACTACAGCAGTGGGAAATAGTACAATTGAATCCATTGTCACGTCAGCTTTTTGACTGTAGTCAGTTGTTAACCCCCCATGAACATTTAGATGACTTTTAGTTTCCTTCAAGTGACAAAACACTTGTTTTGTGACTGTTTTGAGGCAAGCCACAAGTGAGAAAGTGCAATGTTTTATTTATTTCACTCTAGTCAAGGGTCCAGTGAATTCATTGAGTTGAGACTACAGGAGCCTGAGCTTGCCCAGGTGAGATATTTACTCTTAGCTCACAGAAGGAGCATTTCCCATCCCTCATTTCCTGCACCAGCTGAAGAAGCAGTCAGATTATTTCAAGAGCCATCAAGCCCAGTATCCATTTTTATGGCCTCACCAACAGCCATCCCTGGATTCTTCACAGGCCATGCCAGCAGAGCCTTTGGTTATTGCTAGGGATGAGCATTAGCCTGCAGAATTCAAATGAAAGCACAGCTGGGAGGGTGTTTGTGCAAGTGCTGCTTTCTGTTCCCTGCCCAAGGAAACTGATGGTGATGAGTGTGGGGAATTTGGGCACATTTGCTCTGACTCAGTGAGGCTGCTCTTAAGTGTGGATAACATCCTCCCTTCTCCATCTGACTGGAATGTTTTGAATGTGTTCTCCTCAGGATCTGTTGGGATCTCTGCTGTTTCTGGTGGACTCAAACAGGCACCTTGGAAGAGCCATGGCATGTGTCTGGCAATCAGTCCCTGTGATTACATGGGAAACTTAACAAGGAGGTACTTGTTAAGATTGCTAAATTGAGATGAGATGAACACTGATACAAAAGGAGTCATTCCTGTCCTGCTTCTTATCTTTGTAAGGGCTTGAGCAACCCAGTCTAGTGGGCGGTGTGAGTGCCCATGGCAGGGGGTGGAATGGGATGGGTGTCAAGGTCCCTTCCAACCCAGACCAGTCTGGGATTCTGTGATAAGTCCTGCTTGCTGTAAATGCCACTTTCAGTTTGGACTAAATCAATTTTTTCTGATACTCATAAGAATAAATTTGAGCACTCCCCTTCTCAGTAAATCATAGAACCGCAGAATCCCAGAAAGGTTTGGGTTGGAAAGTACCTTAAATCCCATCCCATTCACCCCCCTGCCATGGGCAGGGACACCTTCCACTCCCCCAGGCTGGTCCAAGCCCCAGAGTCCAACCTGGCCTTGGAGACTGCCAGGGATCCAGGGGCAGCCACAGCTGCTCTGGGCACCCTGTGCCAGGGCCTGCCCACCCTGCCAGGGAACAATTCCTTCCCAATATCCCATCCAGCCCTGCCCTCTGGGAGTGGGAAGCCGTTCCCCCTTATCCCATCACTGCAGTTCCTGATCAAAAGTCCCTCTCTGGCTTCCCTGGAGGTGCCCTCAGATATTGAAATCTCATTGATTGTAATGAGAAATCTACCTTGTTATTGTAATGCTTCATCTGTGAATCCTGAACTCTCTAAAATTTTGGGTTGGTATGTAAGAAGTTTGCTGAATTCCTTATTCAGTAGTGGAAGCAGCACAACAGGAGCCAGAACTCTGAATATTATATGAAGATTTGTTTTAAAAATACCAAAGCAAGTAATGGCTTTAATTCAGGGATTTCAGAACCCAGATAAAGTAGCTATCAGATACAGACTGCAGGGTTTAGGAATGAAGTAATCACCTCTCTCCTCATCTTTCTGAATTGGTGTATCTGATATATTATCTGGCATATTAAATTTAATTTTTCACTGGCTTTTTTCAGCTAGAATTATTGAATTAAGAGTAGGTTTTTTCCCTGCTGCTTTGTTTCCCTAATCTTCTAATTCTCAGTTGGTCTGAAAAGATATTTACATATCCAAAGTTATGTTATTCATAAAGCCAATCAAGGTTTTAATTAAGATCTAAAATACAGTTGTTTTAAACAGAAGACTGAAATATTCTGAATTCTTATTTAAATCTTGTCTTTCAGATTTTTTATAAATAGTAAATATTATGCATTTGATCAGTACATTCAGATATTAGAAAACGGAAAAAATCATTTAAAATAACCATACATATCTTTAGTGTAATTCAATTATTTTCCTTAGAAGTGAAAATCTAATAGCTGACAATATAATAAAAAGGACTATACCATCTGTTAGCTGTACATAATTATATGAAAAACATCAGTCTGTACTTGATTCAACAATTTTCAAGAGCTTGTTAACCTTTCAAATTGGATTTGTACTATCAATTATACTTAACCAGGAACTTTTTATCCGTGCTTTTATATTTCCTTAATTAGTTCCATAACTCATTTTAGGCATTTTTCTAATAATGTCACACAGTTATGCAGCCACAGCAGGACTTTCAGGGATGTCTGCTTCTATCTTCCCCTTTTTCTTTTCCCACTACCACACTGTAACGGGGTGATGATGGATGTTCCCACCTCCAGTTCCACTCTCACTTGAAATATTCCTACGAAATTCATCAAGGGCCAGACTTTGTGTCTGAGAGCAGTGGTGTGAATGGGCTCTGCAGGTCCCAGCTTCAGGCTGTCATCCTGAGAGAATGGACTGCAGGTATTCCATAATTATCCCTTGGATTATCCCTGCTGCTTCTCAAAGAGGTGTGAGAAAGTCTTTTTTTGCCTCTGAAACTTTCAGAGGATTCTCTTCAGCCAGTTTGTTCTGTCCCTGACCCTCCCGAGGCCAGAGTTAAGCACACACTGTGCTAAGAACAGCGGCAGCACTCCCTGACAATGGGGTGATGCTCCAGCCTGCTCAGCAGCACAGCAGGATCTATTTTCACCCCAAGGAAAGCATTGTCCTTAAGGACACATCTCCATAAAATTACTGCTTTAGCAGTGCAGTAAAAGCTCCTCTCAAGACACTCCCGTGATTTGGAAAAGGAGAAAGACGGCATAGCGTCAGAAAATGTTTTAAAAATCAACGTGTCTGTCTAACAAATTAGAGAATGTAACTAAGTTCATCTGGATCCATATACTTAAATAATAAAATTATTTTTCACATTGGGAACATTCTTACCACTTTCCAGCCTCCTGGTTTCTTACACTTTAACTTCTTATTGTGACAGTTTTCACTGTTGTTTCCAAAATAGGTGTTAGAACATACACATTCTATGTTAGAGTGCTGCACTGCGCCCGGATAGGATCATTTCTCACAGACACACCGATCAAATTCACATTAACAGCACTCAGATAGTGATACCATTTATCACAGCTTAACCTTTCTCCGCAGTTCAGAGCTGTAGGGTGGGGAAGGACAAAGAAGACAAGTTCTTAAAATAGTCTTGACAGCTGTTTCTCCAGCCTGTCATTAAAGCTTTCCCTGTTGACTGTATGCTGAAGTCCAGCCTGAACCTAATTTCAGTCCACGACCTCTTGTTTTGTCAGCTATAAATAGGGAGAACAGATTATCTCTGTCTTCTTTATGGTGACCTCCCATACATTAGGAAATCGTGTTGCTGCTCTGTGGGCTTAGGCTCCCGTTCCTTCCCACGTTTTTGATCTGTCGTGGTTTCTGTGCTTTGGTTCCTCTCCTTCTCCGAGGATGGTGCAGAGATCTCCATGGTGAGTGGCCCAGAACAGACCGAATGTGTTCAGCAGCCCATGCTCCTGTTCCAGGTCTCATCTGCATTTTCTGGGGTTTTCCTCTCCAGTGTGGCACTGATGTTATAAATGAAACAACCGAATTTATAAAATAAAAGTAAAATTTATTTTTGGCGTAACAGCGAACACGGAAAGCCATGAAAAAAACAACAGTCCTGATCCCGGGATCGACACTGAGTGAACACTGGACAGGCCTCTAGAGCACCTGTCCCCCTCTCATTCACAAAGTCCCGCCACCAAGAGTCCAGATTTTATACAGTTTATTTTTCCCCGGGGCAGGGTTTCTTTGTCCACCTTTGCTCAGATGGTGTATTCATGTGTCCTCTTTCGACATTCCATGTTTCCTGAATAGGTTTCCGGGCTGGGCTTGATGAACAGATGAGATTTCTGAGAAGCCATCTTAGCTCCTGTGGGTGCTCCCGTTAGGCCATCAGTGATTGTCCATCTCTGTGGTTGCGATTTGTCTTTCAACTGTTGATTTCTTTTTTTCCTCCTGGAGCCACCTGCCCCTTCAAGGGTGCCGACCAGCTTTCCCAGAATCAGCTTTTTTCTTTTCCTGACTTTTTATATTATTTAATTTCCAGCACGAATTATTTTATACAGATCTTCCCCATATCACTGCTGAGTCTTGCTCATTTTGTGCCCCACAGGAATTCCCCAGAGCCTACATCTCGACTGGTTATTCCTCAGGTGAAGTCAGGAGTCTGCTGCCTGCCCACAGAGCTTTAGGATTCTGCTTTCTTGCAGCTTCTTTGCTAAACCTGTTGTGCAAGGAATAAACATTCAGGCATGGATTAGTGCTGGCCCCAGGCTGGATCCTGCAGAACTCTGCCAGAGTCCTCTCCACTTTGGTATGGGTCTGTTGATAATGAAACCCTGTCTGCAGGTTTTTCATGCAGGTTTCCATTTTTGAAGAGCTTTTGGTCCTGTGTGTGCTCTTTTCATTCTCCTGGCCTGCCAATGCTCTCCTGGGAGTTCTCTAGGAAGAGAATTAGTCTGGCCAGTCTTCAAAGTGTGTAGGAAAAAAGCTTATCAAACTAGGGATGCTGCAACCCATTTTTTTTTTCCTCACAGAGCCTCTAAGCTTATCCTCATGTTCCTGGTTTTTATTGTTTCCAGCTATCTCTGATACTTAAAATTTTAACAAAATAATTTTTTAAAAATTTAATAAATGTTTTAAACACTCAAAACTATGGAGAGAGGTGATCCTGTGGCGGTTCAGTGCAGTGGCCAGAGATCCCAGTGTCCTGCAGAGCAGGACATTTCAGCATGTCAGGCTAGCTGGGGACAAGCCATGGAGAGTTGTTCCCTCCATTCCTGATATTTTCCATTCTCCTCTTGCCTACCTGTTCATGCAGGGAAATATTGGGAAAGCAGCCCCTGCTGCATCCTTCTGCATCACTGCCTGAACAGCTCTTAGTTGCTGGCTGCACATTGAAATGAAACTTTGGGGAATATGCTCAGAGGAGGAGACACATGAAATATTCCCAAGGGCCATTGAAAGGTCTGCAGTGAAGTGGGGGAAAAATCCCCAAGAAATTCCCCTTTTCAATGGATGATGCCCCTCCCTNTTTTTTTTTTTTTTTTGGTCTAAAACTGATTAAGAGCTTGAAGATTGAATTTGTGGATGTGAAAAATCAGCAAAATATCCAAATGCTGTTATCCTGAGGCCGGGGGAGCTCTGCATGGAAGGTTACAAGTATGAAAACCATGGATTTTACTAATGCATTGTTTCAGTGCAAATAGATTATATTTTAAATGAAAAAAATAATGGTCTGACTTTTTGCAGCCCTAGAAATTGCACCACAATTCATGATTACAGAAATTTGTTGTTTTCTGCTGAATATTTAATGAAGTATTTGTGGAGCATTTAGTGAACAAAAACAGTCCTTAAAATTTGTCTGTCTTAACTTAGCTCTTCATTTTCTTCCTGCATGACTTCTCCTGTCTTTGATTTTACACCAATGCTACTTCCATAGGTATTAGACATAACTGTGCTTAAAGTAATTTAAATATGACTTGTGCTGAGCATGAAGATATTTAAGCACAATGGGAAAATATTCTTAAAAATCAGCAATTTTTATCAATATTTGTTGCTCTGCAAGAAATCTGACATTTCTGATTAAGATCTCTCTTTCTGAAATAAAGAATGAAGGCACAGGTTTTGGAAATTAATGCATGCACACATGCCAAGTTCAAAAAGGAACTGAGCATCCAGATTTAGTTCCTATACTTAATGTTGTTGGCAAATGAGATGTAGACCTTATAGGAGTTAAATCTAGGGCTGGATTATTCACAGAGACATTTGAATGGTATCAAAATACAGATGGATTTTGATTTTTGGCAATTAAGTTATTAGGTAACTTTTATTCTATTAAAAACCCCATCAACAGTATAAAAAACCGCATATGTGGGTGGATGCTGCTCGTAAATTACATGGAATTTTTCAGATTGGATGTTTGTAGAGCAGTGTAAGTTCTGCCAGAACTTAAGTAATAGTAACAACCTGTGATTCCTTCATCTCCCCTTCTGTCCAGTGTTACATCTGAAATACAGGGGAAAAAAAAATCAGAAAAATTTCAGCTGAAATGAAGCAGGGAACTCCTAAGATAAAGAGAGGTTGAGCTGAGAGCAACATATGTCTGACTAATATGGTTAATCACACATTCTCTGTTTATTCTGCTTAAGATGGCAGGTTATATACAGTTTATATAGTTTATAGTTAGAGCCACACTTTCATTGGCATACAGCAAAGAGAAAAATGCAAACACACATTGTTTGACTTATTCTTAAGGTGGCTAAAGCGTGCCCACTGATAATTGCAATCAGTGACTTCTAGGAAACCCACTAGCTCACATTAATACCCTAACATCTAATTTCTTCTGCGCCACAAGTAATTCCAAGTGCGCCACAGCTTCAAGGCCTCAGGGCCTTCAAGGCCCAGCCTCAGGATCAGGCCTCAGCCGGGTAGGCCTCGGCTGGGGAGTTCACTGTCTTATTCCAGATACAGATTGTGCCCTCTTTCTCTCAGATAATCTGCTACATTGAAATACATGAAAAAAATTAAAAATAGCTACAGAGTGTTCTGGACTGCTTGTAACCTCATGGCTGGGATTTCCCTCTGGGTGTGATATCCTGGATACATTTCCTTCTGAAAAGGCTTAGTGCCAGATCCTAATTGAATTTACGGAGTGGAAGTTCTGAGCCCTCAGGAGTCACCAGCTGGAGGGTGGGAAGGAATGACCCCATTCCAGGACAGAGACCCTTCTCTCAGGGTGTGACCTTCAAGGACACTCCCTGGAGCCCCTGGCTTCCTTCCTGGAGGCTCTGGATGAGCAGGGGAAGGTTGGAAGCTCCACAAGTTCTTCCCTGATGGTACCTCTGGAGCTCCTCATCTGCAGAGGGGGATCTGAGCTCACGTTTTCTCCTTGCCCTTCAGGTGCCACTCTGCTGCCTCTGGACATAAAGAGGGACAAATTAAATGAGTAATGAACTGAGCTAATAATAAATAGAAAAAGTGGGATGTAAAGGACAGGGTAGAATATTATTTAAAGTGGATATCTCAACCTGTTTTCCTGAGTAGCTGCACAAATAAACTGTTATTCATTTTGAAGGTTAAGCTCTAATAATACCTTTAAAACACTCAAGTAAAGTTCAAATGCAATCTACTATTTATGATAAAGTGCTCCCAGTGTTGGAGGCAACTCTTTCCCAAATTGATTATATTCCCTTTTGAGCAGAAGTAAGGTTTCAAGCATCTAATTCAGGAAGAGTCATCCATCTTCCTTAGTCAGACAGCTCGATATTCCAGTTCCTTCACAAACTCTAACTTGCCAATGGAATGGATATTTCTTTTTCTTCAGCAATACAGGCATTTTTGAGTCATTCCAAGGCTGCTTAGCATTTATGTTCTTTGTGACAAGCATTCATTTTTGGAACAAACTCGTGTGTGCATCAGAAATGAGAAAAGAAAAATGCCAAAAAGGGGCATTTTAAAGAGTTTTAAGGATTACTAAAGAATTTGGTTTTAAGATTCACAGGTATTTTGCAGGCAGACTACAGCTAAAAAGCCTTTACTCTAACTTGGGAACATACAGTGTTAGTTCGCATAATTTTAATTTATTGTTTGTGAGTCCTTTTCTTTATCAGTGGTAAACAGATACAAATCCCAGTCATGAATCTTGTAGGGAACACATCCAGCTATTTTTGTTATAATTGCTAAGAAAATGCTTTTATCTGGAGTTTCAAGAAATGTTCTTTTTACATGGCTCTGCGATAATGACACTCCATGCTCCAGAGCAAATCCAAGAGAAAAGTGAACAGGAGTTAACCAAGGAATTTTAAACCACAAAAACATTTGTCTTTATGACTGAATCTATCCCTGATATCAGTCCTAACTCTGGTAGGACTTGGGGTTTGCCATGAAGTTTTCAGGAATTCATTGCTTTCTCTCCAAACCCAGCGTTCAAACAAAAAATGCTGTTTTCAGATTCCAAAGTGATGCAACTTTATTTTTCACAAGTAAAATTGAAAATTCAAATTCTTTGGCATTTAAATTCTTTGCTGTCACTGAGTATGAACAAAACTCATCCTGGCTGAAAAGCAAAACATCTTTAAATGAACAATTCCCTTTATCGGTACATTTTCATTGGTAAAATTTGCCAAAAGATAAATGAACTTGTCAACATTAAGCTGCTCGTACTTGTTCCAGGATGCCCCGAGTTGTACAGTGATTAGTCTTTTCCCAGAGAAGCTGAAGAGATGACCTTTTAATTTTTGTTCAAGTGCAGAGTGCTAAATGAAAGTCACAGCATTCTGTACTCACCCTGAGTCTGCTGCTCCCAGGGCTTGAAACACGGCTTGGTGACACAGCCCAGCCAAGTGTGGCACCTAAGTGATGATTAAGGCAGTAATGATTAATGTAATTAAGGCAGAGGTGGATCTTCCATTTTGGACATATAATTTGGATTGACAATACCTTTTTTTTCCAAAAACTCCCTTCAGGTTGCATATATCTCATGTTGTTCTGCCATTTCTAAGCATGAATAAAGAAAAAATTTCTGGCCCATCAGGTATTTGTAATTGTATTTGGTTGCAACCTCAATCATCATCCAAGCCCTGCGGGGTAGGGGACTTAAAAACCTGAGATAAACACAAACTGAGACAGAACCCAGGCTGGAGAAGAGAAGGTTGTGTGGAGACCTCACAGCACCTCCCAGGATCTGGAGGGGCTGCAGGGAAGCTGGAGAAGGACTGTTCATTAGGAACTGGAGTGGCAGGACAAAGGAGGAATGGCTTCTCACTGTCAAATGGGATATTGGGATGGAATTGTTCCCTGGCAGGGTGGGCAGGCCCTGGCACAGGGTGCCCAGAGCAGCTGGGACTGCCCCTGGATCCCTGGCAGTGTCCAAAGCCAGGTTGGACTTTGAGGCTCGAAGCATCCTGGGACAGTGGAAGGTGTCCCCGCACATGGAATTGGATGGCACTGGAGGAGCTTTAAGCTCATTCCAACCCAAACCATTCCATGATTCAATGATCCTAAAATTCAGCACAGGTTTAATTTCTGGCTGTACCAACCTTGCATCATAATGTTATGAGTGACTGTAATGGGCAGTCAGGGCTTTCCTTTCATGTATTTCTGTGCTGTTCTGAGAAGAAAGTTGTTGAAATGGCATGACTGGAATAATTTAAATAGGATGTAGTTTAGTAGTATACAATTCAAGGATGTTAATTTAGGGAAATAAAACAATTTCAGGTGGAATCATGAGTGTTGGAGGGGGAGGACCAGAATTCAAATGAAGGCGTTGTATCACATGATGACTGTGAATCACTCATGATATCTAAATCTAAAAAATGTACATGAATCCCAGGAGCTCTGTCAAACAGGACCAAAGATGTGAAGATGTGTGGTCAGACCTCATCAGCTTAATTGGTGAGGTGATTGTAGGGTGAGAGAAGAGCCTTTTAAATAAAAGATGGTGAAAATACCAAAGTTTTCCAACTGGTGTTGCCTCCATTAAGGCTGGATGTCCTAGAAAACCTTGTGACCATTTCTCTACCTTGGGGCACTGGGATCCCAGAACAGCATCCTGAGGGATATTTTAAAGGACTTCAACATTTGTGAATTCCTATCTTGCAAATTTTTTTCCTAATCTTGGTTTTAAAAATATCAGCTTATAAAAAAGAGATCTAATGAGTGTTGGTTTTTCTTGCTACACTTACTAATAGCAGATGTGCCTTTTCAGTTGCACCTCCATTTGCTTGTGGCTGGCAAATACCAGCACTCCACAACTGAAAAAAAAAAAATAGAGAAACAGGAAGTCCTTATATCTGGCAGTGAAATAATTATGTGCAGCATATTCAAAAATATCCTTTTGTTTTTTCTAGGCAAGACTTGTTGCTTGATGATGGAAAGTGCTTCATGGTGCTTGAAGCAGCAAAATTATCCCATCTTGCACCCCTGCAGTCAGAAAGACAAAACAGACCTAAAATTCAGATGTCACCAACAGAACTGTCTCATTTGTTTTAGCAAACAACCTTTCATTTAATAGAGGAATAATGGTACTGAAAACAAAATGAACTCTAAAGCTGCAGCCTGTTCAAGTGTTGCACTGAACACAGGGATGCACTCAGTGATCCCGTGGAGGAGTTTTAGATTTTCAGAAGCAGAAGTCTTAGACTTATTGCTTGATACAAGTGAATACAGAAGGGCTTTGGGTACCCCAGAAGGTCAAACTGACCTCGTTTTCTGATTAAAAGGTAGAGACTAAAGCCAAGGTAATTTTACTGTATTGGAACATTTGGCGTTAATGATGTGGCAGGATAATTTGTGAACATAAGATATCCATGGTGATACAGAATGGAAAGTAGATCATAATAGCCTGTGAGATTAAGAAATGGCTGCAAACTGAATATGCAAAGAATATAGAACAACTGGGGAAAAGCACATTAAGGAAATTGTTATTTGCAACTTTACTTGTGATAATTTGGGAGATCGAGGCACTCTGGGAGTTTTTTGGTGGTTTTGTTGTTGTTAGGGACAAAGAATTCTTCTTTTCGATTTCCTTCTCTGTTTATATAACCTAAAAAATGTAATAACTGCGGAATGATGGCTTATAGCAAATTGGATGAAGGAATGGGAATGGCTATATCAAATTTCACACATACTGGATCATAGGTCATTAAATGAAAATTTTCCTGACTCTTTCTGTTGGAGACCTTTGGAAGAAGTGAACTCTATTTAAAGGTGATTAAATCCAAACTTATCATTCTTTTTTCTGGTGAGTTTGAATCCCAGTGACTTGTTGTATTTATAAAATTCATCTGGAAGCATCTGTTTTGAAAATATCTGAGACCTTCCCAGGACTGACCACAAACCCTAATTTTATTTAAGCTGAGTTAGCAAAATCTTAAGCTGAGTGAGTATCACCTGTCAATATCATTAATACTGTTAGTGGAATTTTCCTAATGAGCCGTGAAATGAGTATTATAATCCTGTTAAATTTGAATTAACTTTTGAAGGTATTTTGTGAAGTTAATAGGAGAGTTAACATTTCACTTCAAATAAAAGGTGCTGTAGATTCTTGGAGTAATCACTTCTTTCATTTTACGAACAGAGCAGATATGTTTCCACTGATGTCTGCAGAACAACACTGGTCTATAAAAGCTGGTGATGTTGCCTGGTTGAATCAGTCTTTAAAAAAACAATCCCAGAATGAGGTTCCACCACTCAATCCTTCATGAGGCTACAAGATCCATAGGATGGTACTAATTATGTCATCCTGTTCTTTTAAGATTTTTTTGCTCTCTAGATTTATATTTCACCCCTGAGCAAACACAGAAGACTGTTACGTATAGTGTATGGTCATTTAAGCAGAAAATTGTCTTAGAATGGTTAATTATTTAATTATTGCATACACTATAACCTAGAGGAAACACTGCTGAGGAGAAAAACCAGTGAAGCAAGCAGAAGCTTTTTTACTTGAACTCCTTTCTCAAATAACATTGCAGACTGTTTTCCTTCAATTGAGAAATGAAAATGCTGGATGAAAACACATTCAAATGAAGATAAGATTCACATTTTAGAAGTTGGTATTTGGTTAGCTTGGTAACACATATAAATAAAACTTGCATGTATTTAGAATTGTAGAAAGAAGCACCTCAAGAAAAGATCTGCTGCCCTGTGCAGCAAGCCAAAATCAAAGAGAGATGTTTGACTTTATTGATCTGTTCCTTCTGTGGAAGGGAAATCTGCAACCTCCCTTATAACCTCTTCCAGGAATTCCTGGGCCAGATATTACGTGATCTATTTCCCTTCCAGTGGATCTGATGCCCAGCTCCCAGACAGCAAGAAGGACCAGTTTGACACCCTGGGCTGGGAACTCCCTGCCATCTCCCTGTCCCCTTCCTTTCAGGTAAAGCTCCCTGCAAGCTCAGCTGGACAAGACCAGCACCCCTCAACACTGCTCAGCACCAGCTGATGCCTCCCCTGTTGTCATGTGTCTTGGTTTGGAAAGACAGGTTTCTGCCAGGGAAAGCCAGAGCTTCCCTTGGAATGAAGAATGTAAAACCCCCTCCCTCAGAATTGTTATAATTTTGAAATTAAGGGGCTCTCAGGCAAAGATATGGGAATAGGAATAACAGTTTTTTACTTGGAAAACAGTTCTTTACGTGGAAAATTAAAAATAAAAAGCAGTAGTACACAAAAGCTAACAAACAAACAATAAAGAAAACACTGACAGAGTCAGAATACAACCTGACACCCTGTTGGGCAGGGTGTTGGCAGCAGTCCAGTCAAGTCCTCCTGCCGTGACAGATGTGGTTCTGCTATGGATACAAAAAGAGTTGAAACATTTTTTTTAGGGGCAGAAGCTTATTGGTTTTAGAAGTTCAATTTCTATTTGCAACAGTGTTTATTTTTTAAGTAGTCCTGACAGTTTTGTATAGTTACAAATGTTTGCAGTTGTAATGTTGTTCAGTGATTGTGAGTTAGTGTTGCATTGTGTGGTTTCAGGTGTTTATAAGGACTTTGTGCGGTTGCATTTCCAATATAGTTAAAGTTGTAAGGGGATTGTTAAAGGAATGACATTAAGGGGGAGGATCTTCTGCTGTCCTCCAAGCAACTCAGAGACAACAATCCAGAGCCCTCATTGGAGAATATCATCAACCAATCGAGTCACGGCGGGAAAAAATGATTGGTGTAGAGAGCACCCTGTTAAAGACCAATGGGAACACAGAGAATGC
Source organism: Cyanoderma ruficeps (assembly GCA_008694505.1). Taxonomy (NCBI): domain Eukaryota; kingdom Metazoa; phylum Chordata; class Aves; order Passeriformes; family Timaliidae; genus Cyanoderma; species Cyanoderma ruficeps. Next base: position 1,834,752 of record VZDJ01000325.1, on the reverse strand, counting down.
ACCAATCAGATAGAGGATTGAAAATGGACCAATCGCTGAGGGGACTGAAGCTATAAGAAGGGACTGACCGCCCTCAGCTGTGCTTCACTCTCAAGGACAGACTGTTCTGGGGGGTGGCCTGTGCACGTGATTGATTGCTCTGGCTTGCTCTGAGGGGCTGAGGTTAGCGCAGCCCCCTGTTCCTGTAGCCATTTTGTATCAATAAATGATTGGCCCTTTTTTTCTTTTACCACCTTTGGATTTGAGGCCTCGTCATTTTCTTTTTGATACATTTGTATCAGTTCTGTTGCAGCAGAGATCCTGTGGTTTCCTCTGAAGGTCCAGTGGTGCTGAGATGAGTCTGGTCTTCCTCTGGGAATCCAGTGCAGACAGGCTGTGCTGCTGTTCTGAATCTCAGGTTTGATCCAGGTAGGAATGCTGGGCTCCTCCCCCTGTGTGGAGCCTCTCCCCATGGGATGATGGAATTGTATCAGCCATGCAGTGACCCTGGATGGCCCATGGACAGCAGATATCCCCTGGAGGGAGGATGGGTCTGGAAGAGATAAAAAACACCTCCCTAGTCAGTTTCAACAGATTGGGAATAGAATACATACTTTTGGTTGTATCTTGCATTGCAACCCAAGGCATCATGGAATTCTTCTGAGGAGCTGCAGAACTTCAGTGGGGATGCAGAATGCAGGGGATTTATCTGCTGTGTGCAGGCTGAGCCCTGCCAGAGGAAGCTCTCTGCCTCTAACAGGGTTTGATAACAGAAAAGGATCTCAGCTGCCTGCTGGCAGAGCACTGTCCTGCCTACTGCCAGTGGAGATGGGCTGGAATAGGAGTGCTCTTTCCCCAGCACCATTTATTATCTTTCCTTGAGAGGTTTGTCAGCCTCCAGGTGTGTGTAAAGGACACCTTGTTGTCTGAGCAAGAGGGAAGCCAATGCCACTGCTACAGTGGTGACTGGAGAAAAGCAGAAGCAGACATGAAAGCCAGACCTCAGAGAAGGTAGAAAATCTGTTTTGCTGGGCCCAGAGTGGCTGAGGGCTGTGTTTTCCAGAACAGAAAAGTTGCTGAAAAGGGAGGAGGCCTGGATTAAAGACTCCATGACGCAAGGATACAGCGCATTGAGGGGAGATTTCCCCTCAAAAAGCAAACTCCTTTCACTGCTGTTCAGTCTTTCTCTGAGTTGTCTCTGCTTTTGAAGGAACACAACTGTCTTAGTTTGTAGCCTAATAAAACCTGGCACTGGAGTTAACAGAGCTGTGGCAGTATTTTGGGGATCTTACTTGAAGGATGATGTTTAATTCATTTCAAAGCCTTTGCCAGTTCAGGGTTGTGTTGTAGCAGGTGTGCTTCAAACAAGTGCGCCTGGACTACCCTCACAGCGTCTTCTGGGGATCTGCTCCTGAAGGTGGAAGGCTGGCTAAAAAATGAGTGTTAAACTGGGTCTTCTGTTCAGCTGGTTATAAATCAGAGTGTCCTGTGTATGGTCTCACTGGAAAGGAACAAGTACCCAATGCCACTACTGTAAAAAGTGCTTTGGAACATGGACAGCAACTAACCTTACAAAAGACTGCACACATGTAATATTTGGGTGAGGGGCAAAAAAAAACCTTCAAAATTTGTTTTCAGTATTTTTCCCTGTCCCGGGGCACTGATTTTCCTTCACCACAATGGGCTCTGCTTGCCCTTGGGATTTCTGTGCGTTATCGTAGGATGGTTTGGGTTGGAAAGGACCTTAAAGATCAGCCAGTTTCACTCCCTGACCTGAGTGGCTTCACTGGCACCACCTCACAGAAGTGGTCTTGCTTGCAGGTCATTGAAAAGGATCATTCAGTCATCCACTTTCAGACAATCAGCTGCTCTGTGAGTCATCCTACACATCAAATACCTGGGGCTATTTCTGTGAGTAACACTCAAATCACTGGTGGTTGAAAATGAAAATGTATTTTAGGCAAACACACAGACATCAGCTCGTGCTTAGAAGAACCTGTGGGATGACTGATGAGGAAATACAAGAAGTGAAAAAAACACCAAGATACAAAAAAGCACCAAGTTCTGTTTTGTGTTGCTGATGGAAGGGTTCGAGTTGAAGGTAAAAAGGCTCTTAAAATGTATCTCTGGGGTGTGGTTACTGCAGTTTCTTCAAATGCAGCCTGGCCTTTCTCCAAGGGCTCCTGTAGTGGCATTTCCTGTGACAATGGCCCCAGTGGGACCACAGCTGTCCCCAGGGGGCACGGACAGCCGAGAAATAGCTTTGGTGCTATTAATGCACTTTCTGAGAAAAACAGTGGTGTTTTAATTTCTCATCTAGGTCTAATGAGGAGAAGAGCAGCTGTCACAGATCTGTTCTATGCAGGACTCACAGGAGTGGCCGAGTGCTTCAGTATATCCAACCCCTCCTGTTTACATCTTCTCTATATCTTAGACTTTAAATGCTTCCCATAGCTGTGGCATAAATACAGAACTTGTAAAAATGTCTTTTAAAATAAAGGTGTTGTTTGGGCTGCCTGTGTGGCTGGGGGCAGTGGGGGACTCAGGACTTCCATCAGAGACTCCCCTGTAGTGTGGGGACATCCCAGCAGGGCAGAGGGAAGGTGTGGGGAGGAAAGAACTACAGAGTAGGGCTGTTGTGGAGTGCCCATCACCCCTATTCCCCACCCCTGCACCGCTGGGATGGGAGAGGAGTCAGAGAGGGAGGCATGAAGATGGGCAGGGGGCAGGTAAAGTGATTTGCTTTTCATCATTGATCTCTGTGCCCATTGGAAATAAACTGGTTTGTCACCAGTCAAGTCAGTTTTGCCCATGAGAGTGCTTGAAGAGACCAGTAAATGTTCTCTGTGCTTTTAACTTGAGCCACAAGTTAATTTTGTCCCCATCTCCTGCTGATGGCCAAAGTTGACTCACCAAGAACAACCAGCTTACAGAACACGTGCAGTTTGTAAAGGGAAAACCAGAACTACCCACAGCACTGCAGGGCAGGATGGATGTCATGAAGGCATTTTATCAGTGCTTTCAAACCCCAGAGGCTGCTGGTGTTCCTGAAGGCAGTGGAAATGGCTCAGTATCTAAGGCTGTGAAATGACCATAAATTTCAGTGATAAGTTGAATGAAAAGGCTTGAATGTGGATTTTCATCTTGGTTGTGCACACTGAGATCTGAGATGGTCAGGGAGAATCCTGTCACGTGAAGAGCATTAATTCAGAGAGAGAAAATTCGTGAAATAAACCTCAACAGTGCCATGTTCCTGTGCTATGGTACCCTACTGGTTGAGAATCAAAAGATTTGACAGATTATGGGCTGGGCTAATTGAGATGCGGCCTCAAGTGTTCTCAGTCTAAAACTGGGGACTCAGCCAGTGTGGCTGGAGAATTAAATCTGAAAGCAAATATGTATGACAATCAATTAGTGACTAATAGAATTATTCCTTCAATTACAGTGGGAGCCGAGGAAGATGCCACACTAGAGGAAGAGGGGAAAGAAACCAACTCATTTGACAAATATAGGCAAAACATCCCACAAAATGTGTAGAAATGAGGGTGATTTTCCTGTGCTTGATCAAAGGTAAAAAAAAAAAATGTTAAAAAAGCCCAATGTAATTTAAAAATCTTTTTGATGTGAATTTGAAGCTGTGGTTTGCTAGCTTTTCCTCCGCTCACAGGATACAGATGGCTATTCCATAGCAAATGGGGTGCAATTAGTGCCTATCCACAGCTGAAGACAGCAGTGAGCAGGAGCTCTGAGGCTTTTCTGATCTTAACTGCATCTGGACCAATATTCTCCTGTGTCTTGCTGGTGCCCAATTCCCCACAAAGGAACCAAATCCTGCACTCGCTGTTTTGTTTCCCTCACATCTCTTTGGCAAGGGCCATGTGGGGGTTTTCCCTTGCCCTGCAGCCTGGGGAATGATCTGTCTCCCAGGACCATCTGGAAATTTCGTCTGAAAAGCTTTGGTTTTGTCAGGGCCTTTGGATCTGACGACACCTGTTATCTTGTCTGGTCTCCCAGAGGGGATTTGGAGAGCATTTTTTTACCCATTGTAGGGATGTTCAAGGCACATTCTGCAAATCTTTCTGCACTGAATGTCTGTTACATGGTTTTAATGGATCTTACAACCATTTGCAGTCATAACCATTCAGTTTATCATGAGCCATGCTAATACTCACCATGGTTTAATCTATATAAATCAACTAAATATCGATTTATTAAATTTTCAGGGTTGTTCCTTGTATGGAAAAGCCATTATGCAGTTAATATGTTCTAAGACTGGCAATTTGGCTTTATAAATTGCAGATTGTTTTTTTTTTTTGTCTCAGCTTTATGGTTGGCTCAGAGCAATGTGAGACTCTACTACCCCTTCCTGTATTATTTTCATTGTTCACCTCAATGGCATGATTCATGGTTTGGGGGCCAGAGATGTTCCTGGTCTGTCTGATACCCACAGTTTCTATTTTGTGTGGCTGATTCACAGTGTTACACGATGCAAGATGCAGTGGTTTGTGTTGACTGACTCTCAGATAGCTGCCCTAACACATTTAGTTTAGGCTTATCCATCTACCAGTCTGTGCAGGATATGGCATCTGCTCCCTTGAATTTAGTTATTCTTTGTCTGATTTATAACACAGGCCTGTAATAAATTATCTCAGCACAGTTGGAGTGCACTGAACTACAGATTAAGAGCTGGAATGAGTGGGGAAGGCAGGGACTTCATAAACCAGATTTATGGAATCAAAACTCTTTTCTTGGTTTTGATTCTATAACAGAAGCTGACAAAAAGTTATCTTAAGTGCTAACTTTACAACATATTTCAGCAAACTCTTTCCTAACTTGGCTGATCTCATACAATTAATCTAATCTGTGTTTTTTAAGAAACACCCTGTAACTCCAGCAACTGCTGCAGAAAGCAAAGACAGTTTCATTGTGTTGAAGTCCAGTGCAGCGGTGTGCTTATTAAATCTGTTGGTATTTTCTTCACTGAGGCCTTTGTAAAATGCTTTTTTTCATGTTGATGTAAGTCCTCAGAGGTGGTGAAAGTCCTGCAGCCTCTTCCTGCTGTCCTCTTCCCTCAGGGAGCGTCACTCTTTAGGCACTGGTCAAGTATTGCTCTGCAGTGTCTCTTTAGTTCTCAATCTGCATTCACAAATCAGGCACTGAGGTTCATCTTCTCCCTTAAGGGGACCAGTAACAGGCTGTGCATGGCCCTGGTGGCACAGCAAAAAGGGGGGAAAAAATATCTGTGGAGCTAAATGGAGGTGGGAGAAGGTGTGTACCCATGGCAGCACTTGGAACCCCAAACCTACAAGACAAGGCTTCACAGGTTCCAAACCCAGGAGAAGCTGATGGCCTGATCAGTAACCTGGAGCACAGGGAATGACAGAAAACACCTTTCTGAGGAGATGATCCCAAAGAGCTTGTGTTGAGTAGAGTGGTGGTGAACTTGGTGAGAAGCACTTGCTGCCCAAAGCTGGGTTTAAGGAGGATGCTCAGCAGGAGAGTGGAATTCCTGCAGGAGACACATCCTGGTGGTGATGGGAAGCACAGCCTGACTTCATCCAACAAAGATCAGTTAGAGGAAAAAAACAGATTAAAAAAGGCAACAAACAAACAANAAAAAAAAAAAAACCCCACACCAAAACACCCAACCCAAAAAACCCCAAAAAAACCCCAAAACCAAAACTCTTGTAAGTAAGACACCATTGGAACAAAAAAGGGGTAGACTTCAGAGAAACAAGATTGAGAGACATAAGTTTCTTCACATTCCATTTTGTCTCACAGGTTTCAGTGCAGTAATCTGGCAATTTATTATGGTGATGCATCTCTCCTGCTAATTATTAAAATTACTGTCAGAAATAATTTCAATTCTAGGTTTATAAAGAGGTTGTGGTGAGTTCAGGATGCTCAAGCTCTCAGAGTTGAATTAATTTGTTTTTATTTAACTCTCAGAGTTGAATTAATTTGTGTCAGAAGTTGGATTCTAGAAAGCACTTATTAAAAGTGAGTCAGAAATAATTTCTGTTTGTTTTTCTCGTGTACTTTAAATAAAAGAAATTTAATTTTAGTAAATTTAGTAGTGTCTCTTTGCAGAAAAGCAATGGATTGATCCGAATGGTTACAATTTTTTAAAAGGTCAAAAATTATAGCATTTAGAGACAAACCATTCTAATGGTCCAGGAAGCTTTTGTTAACATGCCCACATATATTGTGTATAACCAAGGAAACTAAAAGTCTGCATTTCCCAAGTTTTGGCAGCAGCTCCGTGATTGTGACTGAATGAGTTCCCTGTCTGCACTTCCAGGAGTTGCTGGTTAAGGGAAGTTGTTGCAATGGTCCTTTGCAGGGTATTTTTTTTTCTCTGTCATGTTTAACCCAGCCACGTCTAAGGGAGCCAAGAAAATAAAGTCCAGGCAGTTCTGTACAACACCCCAGTGATCTCATTTAATGCAGGTCACAGAACCCATCTTCATGGTCACTGAAGGACCAGAATAAATGCTGTTTCTCTGCCTGAAATTCTCTTTTTCTAGTGACTTGCCATTGTAGCACTTAGAGAAATACACCTGAAGCTTAAAAAACAGAGTAGGAGGATGAGTTTTGATGGTTTCTTGCCCTGTAGCAGCCTTGGACAGCTCCATGAGGTGATAGAGCGTGGCCTTAGATAAATCCCTGTGCTGGTGTTGCCCAGCAGTGATGCTGCAGTGTCTCCCACAGAAACACACAACAACAACAACCACCCAGGAAATGCTGTTGTGGGGTTTGAAACTGTCCAAGTGTTTTTCCCTTCCTCAAGGAACTGGTAAATGCCCATTTTCCTGTTTTCAGGCCCATTTGTGGTAGTGCTGGACCGTGTGAGCTGTTCCAGTCGTGTTCATGGAAACCTGCAGCTCCCAAGAAATGGGTTTGCATCTCCCTTGTTTGTAACCCTGCAGAGCTCCAAAACAGTTATGAATTAAGGGGCTGAAACATCCCCCTGCAGCCTCCCGGGGCTCTTTGGCTAGCTCAGTTCCTTGAGAGGCTTTGGAGGAATATCTCAGGGACATGACAAAAGATCCCAAAAGAGGCTCATCCCCCGGGATTAGTCCAAGGCATTTATTCTCGAAGGTTTCCAGGGGGGGAAAAGAATGAACAAAGAAGAAAAGGGCCTTATCTATCCCGGGGCTCAGGAAAAGATGGCTGGACCTCAGTCAATTAGGTCAAGAAAGGAAGGAAGGGTCAAGCTACATGGTTACAGGCTTCAGGGGTCCTGGGGAAAAAACATTCCCCAGAGAAATACAACAAGGGGCATTTCTTGTGCCTCCCAGTGTGGGCATGGGAGCTGCCTGCTGCATATTTAAATGTTACTGCTTCTTTGGCTATAGATTAATAAGTAATTAAGAAGAGAAACAACTCTTGAAGGTATTTTATTTAATCCACAAAAAACCAAAACCAAACCAAAAAACTTTGAAATAAAAAATGTCTTGTTTACAGCACGAGAAGTTCATGTTCCAGATGTCTTCATCTGTTGTTCTCTGAAATGTTTACTGAAAAGCTTTCATGGATAAAGGAAAGGCTGTGGGGATTTCAGTGACAAATGGGGCACTGCAGTCTGTTCCACGGTGGGCTGCACTGAGGGATCAGGAGTCTGCAGAGGAATCGCTGTGGTAACGCAAGGAAAAAAAGGAGGTAGTTTCAATAAATTAAAAATATAGAGCAGAGTGGGGCAATAAAAAGGACAACAGCACCCAGAGCATGTCAGGTATCGTGGTTGGGACCTAGAGCCTCAGAGGGAAAAGAGAACACACAAAGGAGCCACCACTGGTTAGCTGTGCACACAGTAAAGACTGGTGATTTGGGAAAGAGCTGCATTTGATTCCAGCTTTCCCTTATTACTGTATTAAATTCCCAGGCTGGGATTAACTTGACATTGTAGTCATTATAGTCTTTTTTCTACAAGTTGCAGTACCCGGTTCAAATACTTCAGAGTGTGTATATGCTGATGTATTGCTCTATGCTTTATTATATTTTTAAAATAAAACAAAACCAAAAAAAGCCCTTTACTTTGCTTAAATGACTTATTTGTCCTGTAACAATTAAAAACTTTTCTTGGGGAAAGAAAGGAACAACAACATTTTCGAACCAGCACTGTGACTATAATATTACAGGATTAAGTGGAAATTATAAACATAAAGATGAACATTTCCTACCCAGCAGGGTACCTAATGTGATAAATGAAAACATGACTGCCAAGAAGTAATTGGTATTATGAGATGTATAGAAGTTCAGTCATATAAAATCATAAAATCACAGAATCATGGAATGGTTTCATTTGAAAGGACCTAAGAGGTCACCTTGTCCCACCCTGTGCCATGGGCAGGGACACCTTCCACTATCCCAGGCTGCTCCAAGCCCCAAAATCCAACCTGACCTGGGACACTTCCAGGGATCCAGGGGCAGCCACAGCTTCTCTGGGCACCCTGTGCCAGGGCCTGCCCACCCTGCCAGGGAACAATTCCTTCCCAGTGTCCCATCTATTCCTGTCCTCTTGCAGGGTGAAAATCTGGATAAATTCTTTAATCCTCTTTTTTGAGTCCAGTAGTGCTGCCACTGCCTGAAGTGGTGCTGGAGATGAACCCCCTCAGAACAGATACCTGGAATAACACAGCTGAGCACATTCAGAGTAACTTTACTGCATGCAGAACCCCCATAAATCAGTGTTGTCTCTGTGCTGCCTTTTCCCTGCCTTTCCCTGGGATCAGCTGACAGAGATCCAAGGGACAGAGCACACGCTCATAATATGCTGGGGGGACAGCAGTGTGTGGTTGATTTGTAGAAAAGGTTAGGGATGTTTGACTGGATCTGTAACACATGTAACTGGATCTGTAACACTTTGGCAAAGTGTCCTGGTTTTCCTGCAGAGCTGGCTCTACAATCTCTCCAGGATGTGAGTTTCCCTTCATTTCTGGATGTAGCTTTCTAGAGAGCACTAAAGTGCTTTTTTTCGGTGCAAATACTTCAAGTGTTATGCTACGGTCTGAATCATGGCATAATGTTGTCATTTATTCCATTGTTTCCAGTTATATAACTTGCTTTCATGCAACTTTATTGCTTAAAATGAATGTTCTGTAATTATAAATGACATTTAGGCAATGCTTCCAACGATATCCACTTTCCTTGCTTTGTGTCAAAGTTACATAGCCCCTTTTAGCCACTGAATCAACAGAATTCTCTGAGAAGTCGCAGAAATATTTTCCAGGTTCTCACAGAAAGATTGACATGTTTTGCATGCTTTAATTTAAACAGTTTCTTAAATGCAGTGTCATTTAATTGTTTTCCCTTGGCAGTTCCAATTAAAAAAAGAGAATGGGGATTCCTAAAGTAAAGAAGCTAATTTCTGTTTGCCTTTTAACCATTTAGCTATGAGGAATTAAAGAAATACAGATTTGAAGGGTTTTCTGTGAGGAAAAAAAGAACAGTGAAATGTAGCAGCGTGGCAATGATGCTAATTACAGAGGCAGCACAAAAAGGAAAATGTGTCAAATTAGTCTCAATTGCATGAATTTGATTTTGTCAGTGATGTAAAAGAGTACAATAGTGGAAGAAGTATCCTGCAACAATATTCCCTTCAGTCTGCCACTGGGAAGCAAAGCTGGAGCTCTCCAGGAGTCCTGGGTCAGGGCTTCCTTCTCTGAGACACCCCCAGGTGGGTTTTACGTGTGATCGGCAGAAGGAGAGTTACAAAGCAATGTCTCCCAACACCTCTGTTCCCCTCTGCCACCTCTGTTCCCCTCTGCACTTTGCTGCAGGGCTCTGTGCACACCTGGGCAAGGTGCAGGCACCACCCTGGGGTCCTGCCAGAGCTCCCAAAAGACACGGTCACGACGTATGGCGTGCAAAAGGCTCGAATACAGCAACAGGGTGGAATAAAAAATCAGTGCCATGTGTTTCAGTGGGAGACGGGATGACTCATAGTCCAGCAACGCTGGCAGCAAAATATGATTACTGAGGGGATGTTATGGATTTAATTCTACACTTGTTAAGGTAGCAGCAACATAGCATTAGCTGCCTTATACATCCGTAATTAACTTATAGGTTGGTTTGGGTTACTCATGCTCTACCTTCCGATAATTTGTGTGGGTTGTAGCTGGTTCTGTTACTCTGGAGATGCTCTGATCAATGCAGGTAAAGCTGCTGGTGACTGAGGAGGTCAAGTAGTTCAGCCCCCTGCCCCAGCAGGAGCAATTACACCTCAGCCAAGCCTGACAATTAATTAGCTTGCCTGTTCTTCAAACCCTCCTGTGACAGAGATTCCACTCTCCCTTGGCAATTGATTTCTGTGCTGAGCCACTTTGACAGATAGAAAGATTTCTCTAATGTCTGAACAAAATTTTCCTTGCTGCAGTTTAACCCTTCTTGTCCCATCTTGTGATGGATAATTTTGTTCCCTTCCCTTGACAGCAATTTTCCATAATGGAAAATTGTTGTTGTGGAGGCTTCACGGCATTTCAAATTTAAAAAAAAAAATCACAGAATCATCAGTGTTCTCTTATGGGTCAAGTTTTTCAGCTCACTGAGTCATTCTGTTGCTTTTCTCTTGGTGTTTTGCAAGTGACTGGAGTTACTGGCCTGTTGGGAAGCCTCAATGAAGCCACAGCAGCTCATAGCTAATGGAATCCTGGACTCATGGAATAGTTTGTTCTGGGAAGAGACCTTAAATCCCATCCCATTCCACCCCCTGCTGTGGGCAGGGGCACCTTCCACTAGCCCAGGATGCCCCAAGCCTCATCCAACCTGGCTTTGGACACTTCCAGGGACTCAGAGGCAGCCACAACTGCTCTGGGCACCCTGTGCCAGGGCCTGCCCACCCTCCCAGGGAGAAGTTTCTCCCTGATATCTCACCTAAATCTGCCCACCTCCAGGCTTTTCCTGCTTTTCTTGCCACTATTTACTATTGGGAAAAGTTACTCTCCAGCTTTCTCCAGCTTGGTGGGAAGTCCAGAGGCTGGCAGGAGCAGGGACAGGCGCCTGTGCCAGGGCAAGGACAGGCAGCTGCCAGGTGGGTGATGGCTTAGGGGGCTGTTTGCTGGCAGGACAAAGCAGAAGGAGCAGTTCCCAGCAGTCCTGTGTCCAGTCATGGACAGCAGCTTCCCTTTATGGGAAGGCCCACCTACTCCCTTACCCAAACCACTCTGCAGCCTAAGGATGAAATGTACTCTGGTTTCCCTTAGAAAACCATAGGTCTGTGATTTCCATCAGTTAATATGACAAGTACAAATCAATCCACATACTCTATATTTTTAAAAGTGTTCCTGGTTCATTATTTTCTAAAGCTAGGGCGTATTTTAAAAGCTTTAGATAGGATGAAATATTGGCAATTGGAAAATGCCAATAGCAGATTTTTTCACCCACATGAAAAGCAGTGATGGGTCGAGATTATTTCAGTAGAACCTTGATACAATGTCCTGGTTTGGAAAGACAGGTGTCTGCTAAAGAAGGCAGGAGGCCCCCTTGAAACGGAGAATAAAAAACCCCTCCCTCTGAATTATAATTTTTAAATTAAGGGGCTCTCAGACAAAGATATGGGAATAGGAATTTTTCTTTACCAGAAAAATTAAAATAAAATGCAGTTGTACAAAATAAAAACACTGACAGGGTCAGAATACAACCTGACACCCTGTTGTCAGGGTGTTGGTGGTCAGTCCAATCCAGTCCTCCTGCAGTGACAGATGTGGTTCTGTTAGAGCAGAGATGATCCTGTAGAAGGGTGGAGTTTTCCTCTGAAGGTCCAGTGGTGCTGAGATGGGTCTGGTCTCCCTCTGGGAATCCAGTGCAAACAGGCTGTGCTGGTGTTCTGAATCCCAGGTTTTATCCAGGTGGGAATGCTGGGCTCCTCCCCTTGTGTGGAGCCTCTCCCAATGGGATGATGGAATTGCATCAGCCCTGCAGTGGGCCTGGATTGCCCATGAATATGAATAGAATACACACTGCTGGTTACATCTTGCATTGGCATACAGAGAGGCCACATGCATTTGCAGCACTGGTTGGGTTGGTGCTTGTTCCTCCTGAACTCCTGTGTTGAGAAGCTAGGATCATTCTTTCCCTGTTTCCTGAGCTGAGGTTTCCCATGTCCTGCTGGGGGCCTTCTGAGGTCAGTGGTGATGGGTTCCAGTGGTACTTTGTGCTCCATCTATTTCTCCTTCAGTGAGTCAGCTTCGGGCCATTTGTTTCATTTGGAATTGAACAATCTTTGCACACAGCAGGAACAAATGAGTAGCCTTGACAATCCCTTTCTGATGTCTTTAGCGATTTCTTAAGATTAAAAAGTAGATTAAAACCAATTCAGTGGCTGAAGGTAGGACTATCTTCTTTGCAGGGTTTATTTACAAAAAGTATTTTTCCAGCTTTGCTGACTATTACCCTGAAAGCAGGAGAAATTCAGATTGGGATAATTAGAGCCCAGGTTACTGATCAGTTGTTCTCAGAAGTTTGCTGCAAACACAGCCACAGGCTGCTTGCCTCAGCAAGTGGGCCAGGGAAGGCAGAATTTTGATGAAATATGTTGGGTTTTGTGTTTTCCAGAGCAATGCAATTTTTCAAACAGGTCAGTCAGCATCCGAAGAGTCAATGTGCAGTAAAGTTCCTCTCAGCTTCCCCAAAACCTGTGCTGGCAGCTGTGTGCTTTGTTGGAGATATACTCCTCTTAGGGAAATTAATGAAGGGTGGGCAGGGCAGTGGCAGAGAGGGGAAAATCAGAACCAAAAGCCTAATCCTCAGTGAAACAGCAGGGCTAAGCATTGTCTCACCATACACATAATTTAGATATGCCCAAAGACAAGGTTTATATTTTTCATTTCAAATAGATCCCAGAGTATCCTGCTTTATTCATCCATCTGGCACTTTATAGTAGCAAATACATGAATGATCCATGCTTTACCTTCTGGGCTCCTCAATCCATCCTCACCTATCCACATTTTCCAGCACCTCACCATGATCCAGAACCCCAAATCTGTTTTGCTGGCTAAGTGCAGGAGCCCATGTGGCCCATTGCTGCAGGAACTGATCTCTCCCCTGCTTTTACTGTTCTGTGTGGCTGCCTTAATGCTTTTTTAATGGAGTTTTCAGAGAGTGAGCACCATCAGCCTTCATCTGCTGGAATGGGAAGTGTCCGCTCTGTGGAAGCAGGGTAGAAAATTAAAAGGGGATATTGATGTAGGGGAGGAAGCTTGTTGATGACACAATAATGGTTTCTGTTCGCAGGCATGGCTGCTGCCAGTTTAGCAGTGATTTAGCCTGGAATTATTTTTTGTGATGTTCACACCAGTCGGGTGGCTTGCAGGAAGGACTTGGAACAAAGTCATTTCAGAATAAACCTGTGAAGCAGTTTATAAATAACCAAAATCACTGCATAACTCATGAATCATTTGGATGATCCCTTTCATCTCACTGTGTGTTTTCCCACTTGGTTTTCATTGATAGGAAAATCAATGCTTCTTCTATGGACTCCTGATCTAGAATATTTCACAGGAAGGTCTTAGAGAACAAATCTGTTTTTAAATGAAATTTATTTAGCTCCCTGTCCAGCAGGTCACTTAATGTCTCGACTTCATTCTGAAAACTCTAAATATTTAAAGTTCTGTGTGTTGCTGCTGTATGTGGTTGAATAGATCTTTAACACAAGATCATTTCCTTTGGTTTGCCTTTTTCCTTGCTTTTCTTTCCTTTCTTTAGCAAAAAGTCATCCTCCCATTTTAGTTGTCTTGGTTTCTGGGGTGCAGCACCTGAGCCCTTAAGTTTGTAACAGGGTCTAAAAAACCTAAACCCACTTTACATTGGTTATATTTTGCATAGAGACATATGGAAGATGAATTTTCAGCAGCAGGTAAGGGTTAGGATCTCAGGGCACAGCTGTCTGACAGAAGCAAAGAGCATCTGATTACCTGTGGCACAAACTGAGCATGAGGTGAGAGAGCAAACCAGATTGTTAGGAATGGTTCCATGTGACATTTCTGGAGTGTACTTTAGGAAAACTCACTGCTCAAGCTGACCTTCAAAACCAAAATCATGGTTAATTAATCAAGGCCAACACACAGAGGTACAGACGTACCCATAATTCTGACACAAGCCTTGGCTGGGTTTGGTAAGTCTGACACATCACTGATGTGCTTGCACAGTTGTTTGTGAAGAAGGGTCACTTCCCCCTGAATCCAAAACTGACCATCTCTCAGGTGGCATCAGCTCCACTGTAAATAGTTGAGAAAGACCTAGGGAGATTCAAAACACAATTATCTTAAATCTGCATGAAAATATGAAGCAACCTCAAAAAGCTACAGAGGCCTTCATTTACGTTGTTAACACTTAACAATTACATAGACAAAACGGGTCTAATCAATAGTATACTGATTTCTACTGATGTTACTTCTTAAATGTTAATTAGGTACCCTAGATCTGATATTGTTCTTCTATTAATGAAGAGAAAGGAGTTCTCTGACAAGGCACTTCTTTCTCCTCCCAGAAGGAATCCTGAGAGAGGGGAGACAATAAGTGAAGCAGCACTGCAGAGGAGAGGGAATAAAATGTTCTGCATGTGGTTTGGACACAGGACACAGTGTTTGGATGGATTGCAGCAGGAGGGCCTGGCATTAGGGACACTGATGAGAATGGGATGTGACCCACAGGAAGGACCTGGTTGGAGAAGGCAGAGAGCAGGGAGAACACCTTCAGGCAGGGATGTGGACATGGTAAGATCACCTTTCTGGCTTTTAGTGGCAATTCTGTGACTGAAGAGTTTGGATTGTGGCTGCTGTAGGACCTATGCAGAGAATGAGTAAGTGTGTGTGCACATGTGTGCGAATGAAAGCCCAGGTGGGACAGAGCTGGGGTTTAGAAATGGAATCACACTGATTTGTTTCATTGTGTTAAGCCCATGGATATGGCAATTTTATATTCCTACTCTTCTCTTGTGTTTGTGGTTACTGCAAAGAGACAAGTCCAGCCTTTTCCTCCGGGATACTCTTGTCACAAATGAAAAGTTTACACTATAACTTAATTATAGAATCACAGAAACATTGAATCCCAGACTGGTTTGTGTCATAAAGCTCATCCAGTGCCACCCCTGCCATGGGCAGGGACACCTTCCACTGTCCCAGGCTGCTCCAAGCCCCAATGTCCATCCTGGCCTTGGACACTGCCAGGGATCCAGGGGCAGCCCCAGCTGCTCTGGGCACCCTGTGCCAGGGCCTGCCCACCCTGCCAGGGAACAATTCCTTCCTAACATCTGATCTCAACCTGCCCTCTGGTAGTGAAAAACCATTGACCCTTTGTCCTGCTACTCTCTGCCCATGTAAATAGTCCCTCTGCCTCCTTTTTTATCATCTCCTTCAGACACTCCAGAGCAGAAGGGCTCCAGCACCTGGAACATCTCCTCTGTAACAAGACAGGTCCCTGTCGTAGCCCTGGTTTCGTGCCTGAGATCTTTTGGTTTTCTGAAATTCTTTTCCCAGGGAATTTTCTGTAAACAAGAGAAATGTTTTTGCAACTGTGCTATGTTTTCATTCCTTTTCCTAGGAGGGATTTCTTCTCGGTGTCCCTCTGGTCTGACCAATGTGATTGAAGAGGTTTGTCTTTGTTTCACCAATCAAATTGGTCTGTGTAGAACAGTATAAAAGGGAGACACATCCCAAAAATAAAGGAGTCATTTTCAGCCTTCTGAATCTCAGAGTCTGTGTCGTTGTGGTGTAAAACAGCGTCACCCCATCTGTTCTTGTGCAGGGACCCCAGAGCTGGAGGCAGCACTCAAGGTGAGATCTCACCAGGGCAGAGGAAAAGGGGACATCACCTCCCTCAACCTGCTGGACACCTAAACCTTTAAAAATGCTAATGCATGAATATTTAATGATTAGTCGCATATGTCCACGACAGAAGAGTACCATGAATTGCTTGTTAACCAATCTTGAACCCAGTATTATTTGTTTTTCCTTATATCCTTGATGCCTCACTGAATGAAAAAAAAAAAAAGCAGATTGAAAATGCAGATTGTGAAAAGAGGCAGAGCAATGTGGATGGCCCTATGAAAGTGTTTCAAGACACCCTGGAGCCATGGATTGGTGCACACACATACCCACGTTTCCTCTCCCCTCACTCTCTCTCTCTGTATCTCTTGAAGAACGAAACAGCCAGCCTTTCTGATCCTTGTTTCTGCTTTACTGCAGACAAAAATAAAATATGGAGCTGATTTCAGCGAGAAGAAATGTCTATTAGGGATGTTTTTGTCAATACCTCCTACATCTCTGAAAAGCTTCTGGGCCCAACTCCTTAACTAAACAAGTCTCTGCTTTATTTTCTGTAATTGTTGGTTCAGCTTCCCTTAACCCAAGGTGCCCCAGCTGGCCTTGGAAAGTGCTCTGGCCTCATTCAATAATTGATAGGAAAGAACAGGCACCTCCTGGGGATGGCTCACGTCATCCTCAAGTAATCATCTGAAAGTGCTGGGCTAAGTCACCTCTGGTGGTATTTATCTCTTTACACCAATTACAGCAGGAATCGGGATGACTGGTTGAAACCAGTTGATGAGAGATGAATCCTCATCTCAGATAATGCTTCAAATAAAGTTCCAAAAGTTGTGGTGGAACGTCATATCATCTCCCAGCTGTTCCTCTGCTGCTTCTCTGGATCTGCTTTGGTTCTGTCTCCCTTCTCTTGGATTCCCTCTCTCTAATGCTCTCACAGATTGTGTTGGCAAGCTACTCGTGCAGCGGCTGGATCAAACTGACCCTCTTCCCTAACTCTACAGAGTGACTTTATCCCACATTGCTGCAGCCAGGGAACAGTCAGATGCTTGCTCTGACCCAGCAGTCTGCATTCCCTGAAAATCAGCAGCAGGGGTATCACATTGTCAGAGCTCTGCTCTGACCTGGAGAGCGGAGCTGGGCTTGTCTGCAAGCCTGGAGAAAAGAAGCTTGAGGCTGACCTAACTGAGACCTTCCTGCACCTGAAGGGGCTACAAGGAAGGTGGAGAGAGACTCTCTACAGGGGATGGAGTGGCAGGACAAAGGGGAATGGCTTCCCACTGCCAGAGGACGGGATTAAATGACATATTAGGAAGAAACATGGTCTAGTGGAAGGTGTCCCTACACATAGCAGGAATAAGGTGGTCTTTAAGGTCCCTTCCAACCCAAACCATTCTGTGACTGTGATTCTGTGGCTCTTACATGGCCAGGGAGCTGAGGGTTGTGCCCTCCCTAGGTGTTCATCCTTCAGGAAGAGATCGTACGGAACCCTTTGCCTCTCTTCCCCTAAGGAGAGGAGTCCAGGCCCAGTGCAGATGAGCAGTTGAGGAAAATGCCCTTCTCCTCTTCTGTCCTAATCACAGACACACCCCAAGTTCCTGTCATGAGCCTGCAGCCAGCTGGAGCAGCCACTGATGCCCAGGACCTGGCAGCCTCAGGGGGGCTGCAGGAAAGGGGCATGAAAACTGCTTTTGTTCCCTCTCTCTCACATTTCCTGAGCTCCTCTTTGATGCAGGCCCCAGAATCTTTGTGAAGGGGCTTGGTTTCGGGGTTCCCTGTTGGAAAAGGCTCCTTTGTGCCCACAGGAGCTTGTCCAGCAGAACATTGTTAACTCTTTCCAGGGATCTGCTCTAAATGTGGTGACCCACAGCAGCACTGCCAAAGGTGACACCAGTTGTGTTTCGGCTGGACCACACTTCAAAGGCCTGTTCAGATAATTGGTTTTCAACTCCTATGATGGACAAAACATTCTCAGATGAGTTTTTCCTCACTCTGGGTTTTAAAAACTGGGCATGCACATAAAAGTCAGCCAAAAGAAGTTACATAGTCCCTGTGGTAGATGTTTATCATCAAATATTGCCAGGTACCACAGCAACCAGCTCCTTCTGGTGTGCCTTGATGTATCGAAATTTGCCTGGGCCAAAATCATAAAATCAGATTTCTAAATGCACATTGTTTCTATGTGCATTACCTTATAAATCAGTTTTATTTTTGTTCTTGATGTCATCCTGCTGCAAAACACAAAGAAAGCACTCAATAAATGAAATTGCATCTGTCTGATTCCAAAAATCTGAGTAATACTAGAAGTCTTCAGCTTGAATATATCTATCTCTGCTAAAGGTTTTTCAAGCCTCCTTTCCCCAATAAATTCTGTCTGTTATTTTAGCACAGATAATACTCTCAAAATAGGATTGCTGGAAAAATCCAGTAGATCAGTATGACAAACCCAATGTACTTCAAGAAATCATTTTTTCCCAGCAAAAAACCAAAATATCCAGTGCAGGGCATGTCATTCAAAAGGCAAGAGGAAGGAATGAAGGAAAAAATCTACCCTCAGCAAGCCCATACATTCCTTAGTGGCATCACTTGCCTTTGCAAATTTGGACTTGGGGCATCATAAAACCCTGATCTGTGTAGAGTAAATTTTCTAACGAGAAGAACAGCACTCAAATTCTGAGTATTTCCATCAGTATGTGTAAGAATATATCAGCTTGTAACGTTTAAATGACTTGGTAAGACATAAGAGGAGGAGGATTAGCTACTAAATTTGTCAGAAATGTATTCCAAGTAAATACCAAGAGAGAAAGGGAGAAAAAAAGATTGAATTTGGTGGTTTTCCGCAGCAAGTACGCAGTGAGTTCTATCAGATTTACAAGTTACTCTTCTGTTCTGGGAGCAGAACTGTTAATCTTATGAAGGCAGGAGATTAGGTGACACAGAATCATTTTCTGAGCAGCTTCAGGTGCACATTCAGGGACATTTTGCAGTGTTCTGTTTCCTATTTTCAGTGAATTTTTGCTCTGAAGTCAGTTTATATTTATTTCATACTTCTCATCCTCTATGTATATTAAAACCATTGTAAGCTGGGAATTCTTCCATCATAAAGTTTATTATTCCATTTACTAGCATATTCTTCAGTGTCTTTGTTTTTTGAATCTGAGAGTGTTTTTTGCAGGAAAAAAATTCTCTGGCTTCTCAAAATTTCTCCAAAATCCAGCTTTCACAACCTTAATTTTCTTACACATTTTTTTTCTCAGTTTAGGAAGAAAAAAGTCAGTGTCATATAAGTTCTCAGATGTCATCTGGCTAAATCCCCTTGTGAAGTGAAGGCTAAATATTGAAGGGGCAAACCAAAGTGCAGAATCCTTGTGTGCATGTTTCCCATTTCAAGATAAATACCCTTTGTGGTGAGAGTACTCTCATTTCAGCTGGAATTGGAGGTCTCTTGCTTTTTTTTCCCACTTATCTGCTCTCAGAGCACAATGATGCTGTGCAAGAATGAGTGGTTTAGCCTCAGCTGGAAATGATAAAGACAAAAAGGGTTGTTGTTGTTATCCAATTAAATCATTTCTGTAACTGGGCTGTAGAACTAATGCAGGAAAATAATTGATGGTAGGTGAAATTCATTACTTGCTGAGTGTGTTTTCTGAGAACTTCTGTGTGGTCAGAGAGGCTAAACTGGGCCTGGACTCCTCTTGTTGAATATAACACACCTACTGACAGTCAGTGTTGCTCATGGAATGTAAGACCAGTCTATTTTATAAAATTCTAACCGAGCAAATTTTTAGTCCAAATGTGAAATTTTGAGGAGCTCTGACAGAAGAACTATCTGTAAAAATATATTAGTATTAGGTAGAAAAAGAAGGGGCAAAAAGAAGAACATGAGATAATGCTGAAGAAATTTTGCTTGAAGTTCACTGATAAAACAGGTGATAAACCTAGAAGTACTTCTCAAAAACTCCTCTTGCATCTCTTACACAGTTGGACCACAGATATTTGTTCGTGGCTGTTCTCCCTGGGCAGTGGATTCTCTGTTTAGCTACAGTTTTGAATGCAATCTTGAGATTGGTAAGATCTTTCTAAAAAGGAATATTTTCCAGACTGGCCATCTTTCCTGCCAGCAGTTCATTTATACACTCCTTGGACTGACAGCCTCCTGGGGAGTTCGTGTGGTTTCAATGGTCTTGGTATTAATATCTCCTGCATGTAGAGTATTTGGGGTTAAGATTTAAATATGCAGAGCAAGTAACCCACAAACAATATTAATGTGTGCAATAAAACTGTAAAGAAAATACTTCAAATGCGCTGACATTTGTGTAGGTACAGAAAGACTACCTCGTGACTCTGATTCATTCTAGCAGAATTACCCATTGTGCCAGTTTCTGCCAATATAATAATTTTTCTGTCTTGAGATTTTTTTTGTCGGCCATTTTGCTACTTTGAGGGATGGGGAAAGCCATTAGGTAAGTTAGATTTGTACATGTGCTTGTAAAATCAAATTTTTGCTTTGAGGGGGAAAAAACCCCAAACTAATACGTGCTCCGTTTCCCTGATTTTTGGCTGTTTCAAGACAAATCATGTGCTTTGAATATATTTTTTCTTTATTTTTTATTCTTAAGATTGCAGGCAGACCAGCATCTGGCCTGTAAGTTGCACTTGCTAGCTCTTCTTTACAAACCTTGATTTATACAAACTCCTCATTTCTGAGAAAGTTGCTGAAGTAGCTTTTCCAGAAGTGCTACACTGACAGAAAATAACAGATCTCACATGGGCAATGGACAGAGAGCATCTTGAAAAAAATAAATACCTTATTGAAATATTTTAAGGAAGTTGTGTCTGCACAAGCAAAGGAAAAGAAAATGTGGCTTTTAGCTTTTGAAAACACCTCAGATTATACTGCAAGTTCCATTTTTCAATTTAATAGCTATGTGACAGGCATTTGACACATCTCTCCTGCAATATAGAATGTCTTCCCATCTTTATTTTCTGGGAAATACATCTCTCCAGTGGAGTCATATTTAAGACAGATGCGATGGAATCTGGATTTGTATAATTTTGCAGAAATAAGGATTAAAAAGAAAACTGCCTAAAATTCCTTCTGTTAAACATCACTTGGTGCGCATTATTCTCCGAAGAATGAAAGAAGTTCCTTTTCACAGGTAGAATTTAAAGCAGTATCTCCTGCAGAGAGGGAATTGTGTCCTTTTGTCCTGGGTTGGAAAGACAGGTGTCTGTTAAGGAAGGCAGGAGCCTCCCTTGAAATGGAGAATATAACCCCCCTCCCTCTGAATTATTATAATTTTAAAATTAAGGGGCTCTCAGACAAAGATATGGGAATAGGAATAACAGCTTTTTACTAGGAAAATTGAAAGAAAAATATACTAGTACAAAAAACAGCCAAACAAAAAGAAAACACTGACAGAGTTAGAACACAACCTGACACCCTGTTGGTCAGGGGGTTGGGGGAATTCCAGTCAAGTCCTCCTGGAGTGACAGATGTGGTTCTGTTGGAGCAGAGATGACCCTGTAGAAGGGTGGAGTTTCCTCTGAAGGTCCAGTGGTGCTGAGATGGGTCTGGTCTCCCTCTGGGAATCCAGTGCAAACAGGCTGTGCTGGTGTTCTGAATCCCAGGTTTGATCCAGGTAGGAATGCTGGGCTCCTCCCCCTGGGTGGAGCATCTCCCAGTGAGATGATGGAATTGTATCAGCCCTGCAGTGAGCCTGGATGGCCCATGAACAGCAGATATCCCCTGCAGGGAGGATGGGTCCTGGAAGGGATAAAGAGCACTGCCCCAGCTGGTTTTAACAGCTGGCAATAGAACACACACTGCTGGTTTCATCTTGTATTGCAACCCAAGACACTTTGGAGGAAGCTCAGAAGCACTGTGTGGGCCCAGTTTGGAGGAGAGGCCTCAGCAGGGTTGAATCCACACACAGTGGGCTTGAATTTGGCTGTTTGCTTCTGTGTCTGCTTCTAGATGTCAGTGTTCTATTTGGCTAAGAGGCTTGCCAGTCCGAGGGCTTCCACTGCCTGTGAATTGACTTGTTTGCCCTGAAATTCTGTCTTCCACTGCAGTAAATTGGCAAAATCACAGAGATTAATCTGTGAATGTACCCAAAGAAGCAGGAAGTGGCTTTTGGCTGCATTATTATTTTCAGTGCTGTAATCTTAATATCGTCCACACTGTAACGTTTTTGTCACAGCAGAAAATGAGAAGATCACAGAATGGTTTGGGTTGGGAGGGATCTTAAAGCCCATCCCACCCCTGCCATGAGCAGGGACACCTTCCACTATCTCAGAGTGCTCCAAGCCCCATCCAGCCTGGCTTTGGGCACTTGCAGGGATCCAGGGGCAGCCACAGCTTCTCTGGGGATTCTGTGCCATAGCCTCACTGTTCTGGAATAATGGATGTACCTATCACTGATTAGTGGGAACAGCAGCTGTAGCTGTGGGGAATCCAGGCCAGAAGCAGGACCAGTTGTGCAGCAGCAGGACCTTGTCCTTGTCCTTTTCCTTGTCCTTGTCCTTTGGGGAAAATTCTGTATTTGTGTTTTAAGCTCAGAAAATTGTCATCTCATTAAATTTATCTTCTTCTTTAGGCTCTGGAGGCTCTATTTCAGATGTTGCTTTGCAATATCTTCTGGGTTAGACCAGAATCACAGAAATGTTGAGGCTGGAAAAGACCTTTAGTGTCATCCAGTCCAAACATCAACATCGCACCACCCTGTTCACCACTAAACCATGTCCTCAGATGCCTCATCCGCTTGTTTTTTGGAACAATTCCAGGGATAGTTGAACAGTCCCACCACTGCCCTGGGCATCCAATTCCATTTTTTCGGAAATTTTGTAAATGGCTTTACAATTTTGTAAATGGCTTTACAACCATTTCCATGAAGAGGTTTTTCCTCATATCTAATCTAAACTCCTAGTTTTCTTACAGCCAAGGCAGCCAATATGAAATATCTCCTCACACATTACACTGGGTGGGATCAGAGCAGACAGGTTTTGATAGGAGTTCAGATAGCACCATCTGTTAGAGAAGCTCCTAAATGGGATTGTGCATAGCAAGTGTTCATTGGGTATGTGCAGGATCTACTAAACGTGTTCACGACATTTTTTTGTGTGTTTGAAGTTCTTGGGATCTTTTATTTTTAGCCAGGAACAAATGTGATTGCAGGTTTCTTTAATGGCTTTTAAAAGAGTTGAGTAAACAACATATGTAATTACTCTGTAGGGAAATACGACTTAATTAAATCATGAAGTCATTCTATTAGCATAGGAACCTGCTGCTTATGTGGTTAATTTCTTTCAGAAATAACCAAATTCATGAATAGAAATTGTTCTGTAGTTCAGCTACCTGGAATGTGTGCTTTTGTGGTTTGTCTTGTTGTCCTGCAGGGGATTCATTGCTGGCCTAGTCACACTAGTTGGAGCCCTGTTGGGACTTGTGAAAGGACACAGTTTGTCTTGGCTCTTTAAAATCCCCCAAAGCCAACGCAGTTTTCATTGCCATTTTCTGTGGAGGAAATATGCTCATCAGATGGGACACAAAAGAATATTCAGTTTCCTCATGCATTGTGCCATCATCAAAAAGAGCTTGTGGAAGGAGCCTGCAAATGCTTGGAAAAGCTGTGGCTGCTGCATAGGACTAAGTTTGCTTATTATTTAGGGAATGCCATGTATTCTGCTTAACTTAATTACAATGTCTCAGACAAAATACTCCTGGAAAATTTGAATGTGATGAAATCACAGAATATTTTGAGTTGGAAGGACCCACAAGGATCATCGAGTATAGCTCGTAAGTGAATGGCCCTTTCAGGGATTGAACCCATGACCTTGGTGTAACCATCATCCTGCTCTAAAATATGTCCCAGAATGAGCCCAGATTGACCTGAAAAAGAATTAGACTTCTTAACTTGTAACATGATGGGATCTAATTCACATCACCTACTCTTGGATATGTTTTCCTTTGTAATTTTAAAGTGAATGCAAAATACACAGAAGGGAGGAGACAAGAGATAATAGAGTTTTTCTTTCTTCCAAGCTATGTAGGGCTGGGGGTATTTGCTTTAACTGCAGGTCTGTATCCTCGGGAGAGCCTTAAATAAATAGTGTAAGAGGTAGGATCAGTATGGAGTGATCCCTCCCCAGCGTTTCTTTCCAGTTTCTGGCCAGCAGAACTGTGGAGGTTCTGGGGCCAGTGCTGCATTTAGAGTACTGGATTTAATAGCTGTCAGTATTTTATCCTTCTCCAGTTAGGTGCACAAACTTTTCACAGAAGGTCCTGTTCTTTACTTATTGCTTTATCTTCATTTTTTATACCAAGGTGCTTTGAGTATTATAGAGAGCTTGACTCGGTTGTTTCTTACAGATTTATACAAGTAAACAGAGACAAAACCCAGCATGTGTGAGGTCCTGGTTTTGGTAAATACTGTTCACATAGTATTTATTAGGTTTGTGTATTTTCTAGGGATTTTTAGTTTGTATTTTCTAGGTTTGCAAAGCCACCAGTATTCCAAAGTCACCCTCAAAATTTACATTGTCAATTTACATTATTGCATTCCTTCTCTCACCGCTTCCATTTAGGAAATGGATCTCTATGCTGTTGTGATTGCAGCGGTGACAGCCAGCTATGAAGAATAAATTGCTTACCTTCTGTGTGGGGTAGCAAATGTAAAAGGGACTCATATCCCAGCAGCCATCCCAGAACGAGGTTAATGCTTTAATCCTGGCCCACAGTAAAGGTCACAGAACATATTAGTTCCCTAATCATTTCAGGCTGTCTTTAACACATCCTTGGTTTGTAAAACCCTGCACAACTTTGGTGTGGGTTCTTCAAGTATTGGCTCATTCCAAGCGTTCTGTTAAAGCAACTGAAATTTTCTGATACACGGAAGATTTCCTTTTAATACTGGTCATGGGGACTGAGCCATTTCTGTGGATTCATCTCTAGAATTTGGCTTTCAGCACATCTCAGGTAAAAGCACAGACCTGACCTTTTTACAGGAGTGTTCTGAATCCTGATTTTTTTTTTCCCCTCTTCACCTGGTGTTCCGAAGTATAGGGAATAAAATTTGGAGTGCTGGCATGGATTGTTTCTTGGTGGAGCATGCACTTTGCCTTTGGGGTTTAAGAAAATTCCAGAGTGTCTGGAGATGTTTGTAGCTTGTGCAGGGTGGGTGTGAGATATTAAAAAGGCAATCTAAGGGTTTGTGAGTTGTGCATTCAAATCAATCAGTTCCAAGATACTGCTTAAGCTCTCTCAAAAGCTATTTCAAGTTAGATTTTCTTCATGAGCAGCACACCAATTCCTCTGAAATACATGTTAGCTGATAAAAAATTCAATTTGCAAGGGAGGAGGGAACATTGAAAATGCCCTCCATTAAAAATGGAGGACTTAGTTTGGAGAAAGTTAAGAAATATATGCACTTTAAAAAATGAAGGTGTTAATTTTCCAGTGCATATATTTACCACAACCCGATCTGTTTACCAATCCATTTATTGTTGCCTGTTACAAAAGCCAGATTAAATTACTCAAGTCATGCTTTACATGGCTCCATACCACAGAAAGTGTGAACACAATCTTCCTTTAGAGTTGTCACTGGACATTGCATAACCCTCCTCATCTGTTTTTCAGACATCTTTCTTTTCTGCTTCTCATTTCTATACAAGAGGAAGAAATCTGGAGCATTTCTGGTTGGTCCATGACTGGAATTAGTTCCTGCCTGCAGTGAAACCCTCACATTCCAGGTAACCCCTGAAGTCCACAGGGAAGTAGGACCCTATGTCTGATCCCTCTTCCCCTCTTCAGCACCTGATTTGGGTTGGAAGGATGAAGCCAAAACTTTCAGGAGAGGTGCTCTGGAGAGTAGAAGAAGGTTTTCCTTGGGGACCACTGTAAAACTCTCACATGTGCTGCCAAAATGGGTTAGAGCCTCTGAAAATATGTCTGAAATTTGGGCCAATTCAGGCTGCAGTGTGGACAAAAAGAAAAGGCAATGGGGAGGAATGTGCAAATGAGATGATAGGCAGGAAATATTTTCTTATTCAGAATGGTTGTTACTAACACGTGATTCAAGTCCCCCACATTGCCTTTAGATGGACAAATAAAGGGGAATACCTTACTCCAAAAATGTCCAAACTCAACTTTTTCTAGTTAATTTGTATTGTAGTAACTCAGCCTATAGTAGAGGAAAATGTAATGTCTTCCCAGTACCAGAGGGCAGGGCTGGATGGGATATTGGGAAGGAATTGTTCCCTGGCAGGGTGGGCAGACCCTCCCACAGGGTGCCCAGAGCAGCTGTGGATCCCTGGCAGTGTCCAAGGCCAGGTTGGATATGGGGGCTTGGTGTGAAGGTTCTTGCTTCCTTTTTCCTTGCCAAAGTTGGGGTTAATGCAAGGGGAAACGTAGATTTTGAGTTTGGACTTGGATGTTTATTGTGTCTTATCTATTTGCAGACTCACCAGCCATGAGCTCTAACTAGCAAGTTAGAGAAACGAGGTAAAATGGAGTGCTTCTAACTCTTTGCAAGGTTATTTAATGGTTAATTACCCAATAACGAGGTGACACCTATGTATTTATATTTCTGAGCCAATAATGACCACTCAAGGCCCACAATGAGGCCTTTTTCACCCAACTACAGAAAACCACCCAAACCCATGAAGAAGAAGGAAGAAGAAGGTGAAGAAGAAGGACTTAGACAATGCCCAAAATCCTCCATCTTGGCTCACATGTATTACCATACACTAAACCCCCAAAATCTACGTTTCCAGAATTCCAACAGTTTGGAGCACCCTGGGACAGTGGAAGGTGCCCCTGCCCATGGCAGGGGTGGCACTGGATTGGCTTTAAGATCTCTTCCAACCCAAACCATTCTGGGATTCTCTGGTATTTAGCAACTGTGCTTGCCTTACACTGAGGACCCTCTAAGTCCAAGCTTCTAGGTACACAAATGAGTTAATTTTTTTCCCTTTCGAAAGAAGTATCGTGAGCAAAAATAATTGAGGGAGCAAAGAGGGACAAGGATGAATCTGTTTAGTGGGAAGAAAATAACTACTAAAATTTTTAATAGTACACTTTACTCATCAGCAAAATGTAGCTGAAGATGATGTTTTACTGCTGAAGTGGAATATATCAGAAAAAGCTCTAACTTGTTTTTAAACACCTAGGCAGGAGCTTTCCTGTGCTTTGTGTTCTTTTGTACTGGCCCTGGTGCCCAATCTGGTGGGCCTGATGGGACCTGGGTAATCCAAACCAGGTTTGTGTCGTGCCCTCTGGTTTTCCATGAGCTCCATCCCTATTTCCAGTGTTTCCTGTTGTTGAGCATCACGGATGAGCAGATGTGTGTGGTGTCTTCCTGCCCAGCTGACATCCCATTGCTGGAGTTGTCACAGGTAGGGAATGTCAGCATACGGCATCCTGGCCCCCTGCCTGCTGCTGGCAGCCCAGGGAAGGGCTGCTGGTGGGCTGACATCTGCACCTTTGCTCACTGGGCAAGTCACTCATTTATCCAGAGGAAAAAGGGGAAATCTTTAAAGCTGCAAGTCATGCTGCAGTTTACAATTTCCTCTCTTGACTACAATTTTCTTTCTTGTCTACAGTTTTTCACCAAAGGGGCTTTAGTGGAAAGTTTCATAAACTGGATTGGGACGAGTCCCTCTTTTTTCTGTACCCTCCAAACATCTCAACCCTTTCCTGGAGGAAGAAAAATGATCCTGTCTGTCAGACATGGAAAATCCTTTCAGATCTCCTGAAATAGGGGGGGAATTGCAGTCTAACTGTGCAGAAACAAGGCATGAAGCCTAAACTTCCATTTAGATCTTCTGAAATATCCTAAGGGGGAAAGTCTGACTGAGCTTCAGCAGGTAGTGCATCCTGCCTCTGTTAGGACCATTGGGATGTAAGTGACCTCCAGAAATTGATCCTTTTCATTGGCTTTCGCAGGAGACGTAATGATTGTCTTGGAGTAGATGTCTAAACCTTACCTGGCAGTGTTCAGTGAATTCAATCCACCTTGAAGCTCCTTATAAATGAGATCTCTACCTGCACATGAAGACTACACTGCAGAGACTATTCATTAATTTTTTTCTGAGGTTCTGAGGTGTTATGATCATGGCAGCTTATAGAAATATTTTCTTCCAGGTCAGGTAACTTGACAAATGCCTGGTGAAAGTGTTGCCTGTGATGGATATTCCCATAGGAAAACACAGGGACAAATATGGGTATTGTGTTCTGAAAGAACATGGCAACAGCATGAAGCAAGAGATCATCACTTGCGATATGTGGTTAGCATAAATTACTAAACAGATCCATGCAGCACCTCACATGTTGAATTCTGTTAAATGTCTGCATTTTAAGGATGTCTTCCTCTGGTGCTGTAACTGTGACTGTACTGGAAATGACTTTGTGTCAAAGGAGGAAATGTCCAACAAACAGACAAATGGCAAAAAGCAAAGGCAGAGATTATTAGATCACTGCTGTGCCAGAGGGAGGAAGAAGAAATTCACTATGCAAACACTTGGCGCCCCCACAGGGGAAAATCTCCAAGCAGTAACTCTCCCCATACCCTCGGCTGTGGGAGCTGGGATGGTCTGAGACAGTGCCAAGGTGCTGAACCTACCGAGTCAAGAAATGTATTCTGGTTTATGTAATCCTACATCCTTGAAATGCACCTTTTCCTCCACCAGGAGGAGGCAGAATCATGAGCCTGGAGCCTTACCCAAGAATTCATCCTCCAAATACAAGGGATTTTGGTTGTACTTGACATTTGCTGCCTTTTGTGGGGTCTCTCTGGGCAGTCTTTGCCTTCAGCCTTTGGGTCCTCAGCAGACTTGCCTTTTTTTTAAGGTCTTTTGCTGCATTTGATTTTATTCTTTGTCATTACGAAATTGCAGGTTCAATCTGAAATACTTCGGGAGGCACATTTATTTTTGTATGAAAGACCAGTTTTATTAATGTATTTTCTGCCTCATTGTATGGCTAGCTCTTAACATGTGACTTTAGACATTTGGGGGCATAGACCAATTCTGCACAGCTCTTTTCATCTACAGCATACCTGAAAAATGTGAAAATGTGTTCTTTTTCTCCAGCCTCTACTTCTTGTTTCATTTCACTCTGTAAAAAACAGGGGAAGAGCAGCTTTTCCCTCTCCTCACTTAAGAAGGCTGCCAAAGGCAAGGTTTGAGTGCTGAAACTGGCCTGACTGATATCCAGGTTTAATGCTTCGTAATTTTTGCAAGAATAAATTGTTATCATGCTCCAAATGGCATTAATTGCAGCTGTGCAATGCTGAAATATTTTGGGTTTTTTTTTTTCCTTTTGGTGCTGTGCTCTGGAAGTTATGAAGGAAAGTTACCCTTAGTACCTGTGTTGTCATGGTGGTGCTTTCTTTCCAAAGCAGGGATTGGATGGTTTGTCCTGGTATTTTCATCCTCTTGTGTGCATATCTCAGGTTTGATGGTATAGGGGATGTGCTGAAATAAAAGCTGGGAGCCAGGCAGTTTCTGTCAGTCCTCTGACAGGTTTCATAACAACCAGGGACAAACTTGGCTGTGAATTTTTCTTTTCAAAACACACGTCTGTATTAGTCTGCCACGCAGGAAGCAGGGGGTATTTTATAGTCATTTATAGACTGAATTTTCCCATGCTGGAGACTGCAGGGGGACGCTTTGTAGAATTTGCTGTTAAACTGCCTGCAATAGAAGGCCACTGCTGCTATTTGGGAAAGCTTTAAACTCCAGCCCACAGTGTTACAAAAGGCCACGTTTCCCTGTGGCTCTGGCAGCCTCTCATCCAAAGAGGGAGCCCAGCACATCTTGCCCCAGTGCCACTGGAAGTGAAGAGAGATGTACAAGCAGTAAAAGTGGCAGGATGTTATTCCTGGAGCAGAGATCCAAGCTCACCTCTGGTAATTGGTTTAAGTTCCTTCCAGTTATTTCAGCTGAGCAAGAGGCTGCGGGGAAGTGTGTCCTCTGCATGCAGAGAACTTCAGAACCTGCAACGAGGCTGAGCATTACATCTTACTTCAGATAATTCACCCAACCTCCTCACCTTTTTCACTCAAACATAAGTACTTCAAGCCTTCTGTCAATATTAGATGATTCTGTACAGAATATGATGTCAAATTTTACCTTACTGTAGATATTCAAAGATCCCAGACATAGCTGAAATTATTTGAAGTTAACAGAAAACTATGATTCATCCATTAAGTCTGCATTTCTCTGAAGTTAATTCATAGGAAAAAAAAATTCTTTCTCTTTCGAAAGGGAAAGCTCTGGTAGTGATTTATTGCACATTGACTTTGGAGGTGTGTAGAGTCAGTGTTATCCTTTATTGAGGTAAATGTTGTATTAGGGATACATTTCTCCTTGGAGATGGGAATCCCTGATTTGTTTTATGGGCTGTGATGTAGTTGCATACAAAGAGCTCTCCAAAGGTGATGTGCTCTGTGTGATAATGCTGTGGAACTGCTTTCCCACGGCTGATCTTGGCACCTCTTGCCTTGCTGGATGTGTGAGGAGGGCGATTTGCTTCAGAGCTGCGTTGTGAAGCACAAACGACAGGAGACAAACCCCTGCCCAGCCCGTGTGTCACTTACAGCTAAGGAATAATCCATTAGGCAGAGGTTCCTGGCTGGAGCTGTGTCTGCACTGCAGCTCCCAGGGCCGAGGGGTGCACCGTCCAATCTCCCCTGCCAGCTGGTGAAAGCCCTTTCTGCAGCACACGGACTCCTGTGGGACAGTGGAGGCTGGTCTCGCACCAAGCCTACAGCATGGTCGAAGTTTGGAGAGGTTGATCAGATTGTTTCCTCCCTCTCCTGTTATCCAGCATCACTTCGGTGATGGATGCAGTGTCAGGAATGTGTTTCTGCAGATTCCTGCAGCCCTGAACAGAGACTCTGCTGCTTCTTTCTTTTTTATTTTTTTTT